>JARHVA010002776.1:850000-1265000 GCA_037957365.1 Torreya grandis | reverse complement strand
TTAAACATATAATGGGTTAAAAATAACCCCAGGTAAGTTGAGACTAACTCCAGTTGAGTTAAAATTTGTCATGTAATTATGATTTTTAATTATTAGGCATGGCTCTCACATTAGATATTTTGGAAGAGCTTGATAACTTATAAAGGTAATGATGAAAAGGATTGATGTTTTCATTTTTGGAATTTCCATTTTGTAAATATTATTTAATTTCAAATGGATAATTCAAATAAGGACTTAATATTTTTTAATTATATGATTCATTTTGATTATAATTTTATCTCTTTTGATAATTGTTCAAGTGCCCTGCTTAATGGGTGCATAGGCCAACCTGCCAGTTGTTAGGTCGTAAGATGATTGAGGATGAATCCATGAGATGTTATTATTTCATATGAACTATTATCCAAAATAGGGATTCCTCGACATGATTTGGAGCATTTATGAATGATTCATGACCAAAATTGGGATGTTTAGTGACTCTTAGGCTTAATTTTCAATGTTTGGTGGGAATCAATTTGAAGTTTAATTAGAAGCTAGTTGTGGCCAAATTGGGTGTCTACAGTTTTCCCCTATTTGGTAAGGTGTTTAAATCATAGCAATAGTAGCATATTATCAAATAATTAAAATTTCCTACATTCCTAATGCCCTAAATAGTTAATAATGAGCTATGGATACCCACCTACATAGCTATATAGATGCAAGATCCAACATAAACTTCAAGCCAAATGCAGTTCTCCCAAGAGATCGGATAGAAGAAAAATGATGATCAATAAAACATTATTGATGAGGTAGAGGAATATAAGAATGGTCTCATAAAATGGAGAGAGTGTGAGGTGAAGCCTAGCAGTCATTAATATAACAAAGTTGAATATATAATGTGTAATATGAAAACACACAAACCAGTGAGAGTGTAAGGCTTAAGATAAATAAGAATGGGGAAAATAAATGACAAGTGGTTTATCTTGAATTAAATAGGGGTCCCATAATCTTTAAGGCAAATAAGTGGTCACTTTGGTGATTTTTAGGATTTTCTAGATCATTTTTAAATGTTTTTGGATTTTTCCAAGCATCTCAATTCAATTGAGAATTATGAGAGACTAAATGGTCCAACTCATAAAATGGTGAGATCATGGCTAAGGGTAACTTATCTAACTTCAACATAGATCAAGTGCTACCTACATAGTCCTAGGATGGGACCTCAAGTCACTGTAGTTCTACCTAAAAATAGAGGCATCCAACTAGGTAGTAGCAAGTTCTTAAATTAGGCAAATGTCACAATATGGAATAGGAATGGCAAGGTGGGACTTCAAGGCATGATAAAGGTGTTTTTCCTAATTTGATCAAATGATTTTATAATTAGGAAATAATGGCATAGGAAAATGATATTAATTTTCCCAAAAGTGCTTATAATTAATAACATTAAGTGAAATACTAATTTTCCCAAAGGTAGTTATAATTAGGAACACTTAGAATGAAATGCAACAAGGAATGAAGATTACACCTGCCAAACCATTGTCATACTAGTCTAAAATATAGCCTCTATCTTGGTTTGTCATACTAGTCCAAAATATATCCTCTGTCTAGAATACTAAATCAACTATTGAAACTTAATCTAAATTATCTCACTAAAGGTGTCTAAAGAACCAATGGAATGGAACCAAGGTCAAAGGGTTGGGTAAGGAGGTTAAAAACAATTGTGTTCAAAGGGGAAGGTATGGTAGAATGGTATAGAGTATGGTATAAATAATATCATGATATTATGGTAAAACATAAACAAGCCTCATATATAATACTTAAGGTCTCTCAAGTGAAATAACATTTGAGGTGTATGATGTTCATGAGATCCTCAAGTTCATATCCATCTGGTGTAATGAGCCTATATGTTCTAGAGCCATAATTTGCAATGATGATAAATGGGCCTATCCAATTGGGTTTGAACTTTACCTTCTTATTCTTCTCAACTATAGTGTTATTTTGGTTTTATTTAAGAATAAGATCCCTAATTTCAAGCTCTCTATGTTCAAATCATAGATTATAATGTCCACAAAGTATATTTTGGTATACTTGAAGGTTGTTGATAGTGGCCATGCATTTTTCATCAAGTAATTCTAGATCTTGTAGGCAGGCTACTCAGTAATCTTCATCATCTAGGACATGTTTTAATGAGATACATAGAGAAGGTAACTCTACATCAATGAGAAGAATAGCCTTAGTTTCATAAACTAGGGAATATGGAGTGGAACCTATTAGGGTATGGTAATTAGTGTAGTATGACTAGAGGGTATGGAATATTTGGAGCTGTCAATCATGAAAAACATTATTGACAAACTTTATAAGGATGTTGACAGTGGTTTTATTAGATACCTATGCTTGGCCATTATCTTGAGGGTAATATGTAGTATAAAAATGATGAGTAATTTTGTACTTGACATAAAACATTTTGACATCCTTATTCTTAAATGATCCATCATTATCATATATAATGTCAGATGGGATACCATAATGACATATGAAATAATTGAATATGAACATGGAAATTTTTTTTTCAATCATGTAAGTGATGGGTATATCTTCAACCCACTTAGTGAAATACTTAGTAGTGGTAAGGATGTTTTATGGCCATCAGATGAGGTTGGGTTACTATTCTCAATGATATTGAGTCCCATGTTGTAAATGACCATAATGTAATAATTGATTTTAGAGTTTTGGCTAGGGCATGAATCAGATTGGCATGCCTTTAACATTTTTCACACCTTTTAACATTAGTATCTACATCTGCATCCATAGTTGGCCAATAGTAACTGATGTGTAAGAGTTTTTTGCTTAGGATGGCCTCATTGGTGTGGGTTCTACATACTCCTTTGTGCACTTTATATAATGCAAATATTGCTTTTGCCAAATTTAAATAATTAATCAAAGTTCCATCAAAGCTATGGTGATAAAGGGTTGGTCCAAGTAAGGTATAGCATGGGGCTTGGTGGGTAAAGGCCTTTTGTTTCTTGTATTATAGGTCTAGTGGCATGATATGGTCATGAAGATAGGTAGAGGTTTGAATACCATATAGAGTTGGGAATAATAATATCATAGATCATCATGATGGTTGAAGGTTCATGAGCAAGTGATAGAATATTTCTAGTGAGGAACTAATATTCCTTTACCTTGTTTGTGTGATGGATCAAAGAGCCAATAATGGCCATGGAATTTTTTTATTTTGTAATTAGCTCTGGGTATGTGTTCAAACTTTATGTCAACAATATGCTATTTGAGAGTGTCGATCATGGTCTTGTATGGCATCAACTTATCATCTTTAGTTTGAAATTGGTATATAACTTGATTGATGGTTAAATAAGAATCACCATAAACTATTAGATGTTGAGTATTACATTGTACTACTTGATGAATCCCTATAGTGAGTGATTCACATTCAATCATGTTTTTAGTACAAGGAAAGCTGATACAAAGTGATTTATGGATAAGATCCCCTTGTGGTGTAATAAATAATATTTCTACCCTCGATCTATGTGATATGAATGATATACCAAAAAAGGTTTCTAGTGATACTCCTCAGAAGGTGTTTCTATGATGGTCATAATGGACTCATCTAGGAATTGAAAAGTTAAGGGTTTGATATCTGCAAAGGGAGCCTTAGTACGTTGATCTATAAGTACTTATCCCTTGATAGCATTTTGGTTGACATACTCTATCTTAAACTTGCTCAGAAGTATGATCTATTTAGCCATGTGTCCTTCCAAATATATCTTGGATAGAAGATACTTGAGTGGATCTATGTTGGAAATAACCATGGTCTTATTGTTAAGCATGTAATGTTAAATTTTATATGTTGCAAAGACTATAACTAAACAAGTTTTTTCAACAAGTGTATCATTGTGTTCATATGAAAATAGTATACAAATTAGCTATTAAATGGCATGATCTTTTCCATTATCATCATGCTAAGATATAAGTGCCCCTATGGCTTTCTTAGTTATAGATAGGTATAGTAGGAATGATTTTTCTAGCATTGGAGGTAATAAAACAAGTACATTGGCAAGATATTTATTTAAGTACTAAAAGTCTTTATGGAATTATTCATCTCAATGAAATGTGCAGCCTTCTTCAGTAAGTGTGTAAAGGGATGTATTTTCTTAGCCAATTAATAACTGAAGCATCTGATAGACTATATTTTACCCTACAAATTGTAGAGATACTTTAAATTAGAAGGTGGTGGCATTTCAGTAATGGATTTTACTTTGGTAGTGTTAACTTCAATGCCTCTATACAAGATGATGAAGCCTAATTTTTTTCCAAAAGTGACACCAAAGACACACTTCTTAGGATTGAGTGTTACCTTGTATTTATGAATCCTCTCAAATATTCATCATAGTGTGGTTAGATGATCAACATGGGTCTTTGATTTACCTAATATGCCATTGACATAGTCTTTAACAATGTCATCCATCATATCATGAAATATGATGGTCATGTCTCTTTGGTATGTGTCCCCATGATTATTGATACCAAATAGCATAGCTTGATAACAAAACATTCCCCATAGATTGGTGAACATTATCTTATGTCGATCATCTAGTGCAATCTAGAACTAGTTGTATCTTGAAAATCCATCCATAAGTGAAAGCATTTCATACCCTGTTATAGAGTCAACTATCATGTCAATGTTTTGTAGAGGAAAGATATCCTTAGGGTAATCCTTGTTTATATCTTTAAATTTGATGAAAATTCTAATTGTTTTAGTCTTCTTACTAATTAACATAACATTTGAGATTCATTTTGAGTATTCAATCAATCAAATACATCTTGCTTCTAATATTTTTTCAAAATCTTTCTTTACTAATAAAAAAATGTGAGGAAGCATCTTGTGGAATTTTTGCTTCATAGGTTTGGCATCAATATGTATAATAAGGTGGTTAGTTATGGATGCACCTAATTTTTAAACCATTTTTAAACAAATTTCCTTAAAAGGGATATAAATATTTCATGTTCCTCCTCAATTATGGATGCACCTAATTTGATTCAACAAATGGTAAAAGGCCTCATCATTCTCAAAATTATCTATAGGCACTATGGATTCTTATTGGTCCCAGGCTATAAGTTGAAGATGATAAAGAAGAAGTGGATTATATCAAATAACTAGGTAAGGGTAAAAATGGCATGGGTGTCAAATAGATTGGTATTGACAAGGTCTTTATAAATTCTATGATTAGACTCTGCTTCACTATCAACATCATCATCACGAGTCATTGGTGTTGGAACATGAATAAATATGTGGTGTCACCCCAGGTAGTTTAAATCTAAGAACATGTGTTCTTTTGTATCTTGTTTTATAAATTGGATCTAGAGTAATCAACTTATTTGGCCCAAGACATCCTCATTTATAGGCTTGGTTCTCCATGATCCTATTAGGAATGGGGTAGTTGGCATTTTTGTAACAATCAATTAGTTTTTCATTGTATAACCAAGATTCATCATTGGCAAGTGGGTCCTATTATTGACCAGTGGCTAGTGTGAAAATGATATGAGGTGGATTATGAAGATTACATATACCTTTTAGTTACCATTACATATAAGGTGGCTTGGATTTAGGTCTTCCATGGCACTTGGGGTGTTGTGGAATCTTGGCTATATGGAATGTGTCATGAGTCAAATAATATCCTAATCCATTAGCCAAGATGGTAAAATGATTAGATAATTCTAGAGGTGGCATATGTGAAGATGAATCAAGTCTATTTAGGTATATGAAATTGTCCTATGGCAACTTAACATGTATTTCTTTACCTTTTTCCTTTTTGGGAATCAAATCTAGACTAAAGTAGTAATTGTAACTTTCATACTCTACCTCCAAATGTTTGCAATGTTCATAATGTTGTAAATCTCCATTGATGGTGACCTACATGCCTGAATGAGAGAACTTGAGACACTAGTGAAATGTCAAAGGTAATACCTAAATTTCATATATTCAAGGTCTTCCTAGTAGCAAATTTTAAGATAGGTCAAAGTCTATCATGTGGTAAAGTGTATTATGGGTTAAGGACCCAATGATAATTAGTAAGCTTATGGTGTCTTTTGATTCCAATTCTTCATTGGCATAGGACTTGATAGTGATTATTTATGGTTTTAAATCATCTATTGTATATCCAATATGCTTGATGAGATTTAGAGACATAATATTTAGACCTGACCCATTATCTATGAGGACATGTTTGACTTTGTGTCATGTAATGACAACTTAAATGTATAGGGGATTGTTATAAAGAGGGCCAAGGAATGACATATCTCTTTGGTCAAAGGTTAACTATTATCCTGGGGATAGATGTACAACCAAAGCATGGAATTTATTTATGTGTATGTCATTGGGAACTTGAGATTGGCCTAGGAATTTTGTTAAGATGTTCTTATGTATGGTAGATATATTCAACAAATCTAGAATGGATATTTATATGAGTATCTTCTAAATTTATTACACAATGCCAAATCTATTTTATTTAACAATGGTAAATGGCTTGTTCCTAGCCATGACAATGAGCTAGATTATTTATTAGTAGGGAGTTGTGGGCCAGGAATGGTAATCTTTGGCTGTTGAGTTGTGATTATATAATCAGGATTGGATACAGAACTATTGTTGCTAGAAAATGATGGTAGAGATGAGCCATATAGGATAAGTATTGATTTTTGGTAAACCTTTTTGTGGTCATAGGGCAATTATGAGTTATTGATATAAGGTCCCAAAATAGTAATCCCTAGTTGTTAGTGTGTTTGTTTGTGGTCCTAGGTCAAGGAAGGATTATTGGGATAAATGGGTTGATTGGAATTGTTTAAAAAATCATGTTCTATTATAACTTGGGCTTATATTAATGGTGATGGTGGAAATATGACCTCTCGTAATATGACCTACAACTTTAGTGTAGTCATGTGCATATACATGGTAAGTTTGTTAGGTATTCGAATCATTTTGGCCTTAGTTCCTTTTATTTGGTTGATGTTTTTTTTATTGTGGCTATAGATACTATTATGGCTATTGATACTATTATTATTGTTATTCTAGGCTCCATTATTATTGTTGTTGATTGTTATTAGTATTTTTTGGAAATGGGTTTTGATAGCTACTCAATTTATGTTTAGATGTAGACGCTCTATTATCCAATGTATATCTCCATTCGCTAACATATTTTCAATGAGGTGTTTGATCTACACATAATGGCATAGATTATGTCCATAAACATAATGATATTTATAGAACTCATTCTCTCTATACTAGTTTGGATACAAAATACCTTTAAGATATGCTTTGGAATTGGCCAACTAATCTTGTTAGCTATGGCTAGTTTACAAAACCTAGCTTCAATATGCTCTCCAAGATCACTAAATACTCGATGAGTAAGAGAATTTATTCTTAGAGGAGTGGTTTGAAATGGTAATGGCTATTGTGTTTATTGAGTTAGTCTAGATTATTGTGAAGGCTTTGCTTGCTGAATGGGTTGTTGATGAGGAGTAAATTGTATTTCTAGTTTCGGTTGAGTAGATGGTGTTTGCACCATTTGGACATGACATGATTTGGTTACTCCATTGCCAATAAAATTATTTTTTATGATTGAATTTATTATATTTTTCATAGTTATTGGCCTAAGCTAATACCGATTCTTGCACTAGGACTTGGTTTTGGTTCTAATTTTGGTATATGCTCTAGTTTTGGTTCTAATTTTGGTTTGATGAGGTTAGATTAATAATATCTTTGTTAATAAGGGAATTTTCAATTATCAAGACTTTGTCAATAGTCTCTTTGAAGGGATGTGCACACTAAATCATTATTTTTTTAGTAAACATTTTTAGTAAACACAGTGGACAATTATTTTTTTGGTAAGCTATGGGTGAAATGACTATCAAGTGATATCCATCTCTATATATATCTTTTAAATATTTCACCAACTTTCTACTTGGCCTGAGTCAAATCTACTAATGAAATATCATGTTTGAGATAATAGGATAAATGCTTCACAAATTTGTCCAAGAGGTCATGAAAATTAGATACAAAATATTTTAGCAATTTTAAGAACCACTCTAAATCCTATCTTGATAGACTCCAAAAAAATAAGAGGATTAAAAAAATGTCATTATAAGACACTGGCTGGAAATCAATAAATAATTCTATCAAATGGGCCTTAGGTTCTTCTTTACCCTTGTATTTATCAAATTTTGGTGGTTTGTACCCTGAAAGAAACGGTATTTATAGGTACTCCATGTTGAATGGGTATGAACACACATCATATAACTTGAAATTCTTGGTCTATTTCCCTACTTAAATTGTGGTAGTTGCATCCTTCATTTATTACAGTTCTTGTGCCAAGAAACTAGATGGAACATTGGTCTGAAGTAGAGGTTGGGTGGCCAAAGGTGGATTACCTTGATCAAGGTATAATGTAGGAATGGTTTGTTTTAGAATGTTGTTTTGATGAGTGAACTATCCAAGAATATGCATATGTGGATTGGGATGCAATTATTGAAATTACATGCATTATGGTGTGATATTCTAGTTTGAATTCAATATATAGGCCTCATTTTGAGGGAATTATGGTTGTGACTCATTTTGATAGCATTATTATTGTGATGGAAGGATATGGCTTGGGGTAAATTATTGTGCCTACTAAGGTATAGTAAGGACTTTTTCCAACTATTCAAACCTAGTGAATAAGGGGAACTTGTGGACCAAGGCCCTATTATTGGATTTGTGACATGTTTCAAACAAAAGGTAATTACTACCTAATTGGTACTTGTTAGATAATAGTACCTCTTAGTTGCATGAACACTTATTTTGAACTAGATGTTTGTTGGATGATCAAAATTTTGTCTTTGACTAATGAACATACATTATAGATAATATAATGTTTGAAATTATAAATATATGTTGGTCTATGATTTTAGAGGTATACTTGTCACTACCTATCAAGGTAGAACATTTATTACCCCCTATTGAGGTGGTGGAATGTTATACCTATACTAAAATAGTAAACTAGAGTATGCTAATTATTTTGTAATGTTTGTCATCACTTGTTGATGTGGAGTAACATTTGACACGTTTTATTGAGGCAAATCACTATTTAGCACTTGATTACTTAATCCTTATGATTGGTTGCTTGAAGAAGCAACTGGTTGAGGATTAGAGGTAGATTATTTTGGTTGGGACATAGGAGTTCCTTCCCCTTGATATTATGAACCACTCATGGTATTGACTAAAGGCACATGTTGTGGACTAATTGTTGGTGTAGTCAAACCACTTTGGCCTAGATTGGAAGATACTTGCATGTTATCCACTATGTTTGGTACATTTTTCTACATAAAAATAGTAGTCACTTCTTCAATAGTTTAGAAATTGAACATGTCACCAACTAAAGTGATTTGCATAAATGGGTCTATACCTAAATTATCTTCACCTGATAATTTGATCAATACCCATATTAAAAGAGCTAACTCAATGATTGGAGCATTTTACATGGCCATGTTATGAAAATTGTGTGCTAGATTAAAATAAGTTTGATGTGTTGTTTGAATTTATATAAAGTGGTCCTCCATGAGGCCCTTTCCTTCGACAATAATATTAGGGTCTTGATATGACATTGGCATGAGCACTTGAGGATTGCTAGTATAAACATGTTCAATGGTTTGGTTATAAGACATGTTAATAGGCACTCGAACTAGACTAGGCAAATTTTCATGGGCGAAGTCTACTAGAAACTTGGCCCCTACCTCTGCATCTCTGACTAAAACTTCATCCTTATTTTCAAGAAAGTGATGCTAAAATAAATAATGATCATATGTATATGGAATAGTAACATAATGTGTTTATTGTTGAGCTTATCCTATAACTAATGATATGTTATCAAGATACTATGTGGTTTGTTCTTGGTCCTACTTCAAGTGTGGAGGCTTGTTAACCAAATAGTGGGCTAAGGGATATTGGCTTTGTTCTCTAGATTAACTAGTGTAAGGAGGATAAGGATATATCTCACAAACATCACAATCGTCGTAGGGGTCTTGAACAAAGTCCTATTGTGAAACCACATTATCATAACCTAGATTGTACATGGATCCACTATGAGTGTAATGAGACATGTCGAAATCAATGATGAATGTTTCATGAAAAAGGCCTAGAGTTATACAACCTCTCAAAAATAATGTCTAAAATACAAATGCCTCAAACTCGATCTAACTTATTCTAATAAATGGAACTATATCTCCAAAATGGTCAATGATAAACTTGGGCTAAAATAGTCAAAAACCAATATGTATTACACAAAAGGGTCAAGTGAATGGGTAAAACCAAATGCCAAACTTAGGTAGAAAGTGTTTCAAGTAAGTATAATTTAGGTATAAAGAAACAAAGTTTTCTAAGTATTTTGGAAAATAATTCACAAAATTTGGGATCAAAATAGGAATTAATAGGTCTTTTCGGAACAAGGCATAAAAGCTATACTTTAAATAAAATGAGGTATAAGAGGTAAGATATTTAATATAAATTTTTTGAAACACTTTGACACAAACTAGGCATTTGGATTTAAACATAAAATTGATCATTTGGAAAAAGAAATGGAAATTTAGGCATACGTAAGATAAACCACTTACCCAAATTAAGGCACAAAAATATTTTTTAAATTGAGCAAGTAAATTAACCTAAGTTACAAAACTCGAAAGTGAAAGATAAATGTCTAAGCCAAAATTACACAAGGCAAAGGCATCAGTAAATCAATTTTTGGATTTGAACTAGTCAAGGCTAATTTCAAACATGATTTATAAGACTAACTTTTCAAAAATAAACAACAAGCTAGACAAAAATGAATGGCATGATAGTACTAAGCATAGACCCAAAAGGCACAAGTATTTTTTGAAATTATAATCTGGACACAAGGTAACAAGTTTTTTAGATAATTTAAGCATCATAATTATGCTATCATGTTCTAAAGGTATGACACATGGTTTTTTTCAAGACTTCAAGGCACAAAACTTGGAATGAAATGGGTAGTATAACAATGTCCCTTTCAAGAAAGTGACATCCACAAATGAAATTTTGAAAAAAGACTAAGGAAAATGTGTGATGTCAAATGGAAGGCATAAATCCTCTTTAAAAAAATGAGTGATGTGTAAACAAGACTCATTATGGACATGTTATGATAAACAAGTAGTTTCAACTCAAGACCATTTTAGTAAAAAGGACAAAATGACAAAAACACGTAAGTACAACATCTTAAATCCTAAAAATAAAAAGGTTGCATCTAACTATTAAATTATGTCTATATAATTTATCTTGAGAGGACTTTAAGTTGTTAATATAAAAATTAAAAGTCCATGAAAATTAGGGTTTTTAGGTCACCTATTATCTCAAGAGTTTGTACGATGATATAGATATTTAGGCTACTCATCCTACATCAACAGTATGTCTATGGCAAGTAAGGTTATATAAAACATTCATTTACATTCATTTATAAATGGTCCCATATGTGTGGAAAACACTAGGTTGAAATCATATCATTTGGATCTACATCAACTACTTTGTTATGAAAAGGTCTTGTCTTTTTCACAACCACTACATCTGTCAATTGCTTAGTGTAGTGCAATGTTTGATTTTCCCCTACATTTTGAGGTTGAGTACCACTGATAGATCTTGTTTTAACCACTCAAAACAAGTGTTCAGTGGTTCACCCTCAGTTTATATATACTACCATGTATTAGGGTTGAAATGATGCTAGGAGATGAATTATAGGGTCAAGTATTCCCTAGAGAACTTGTGAAGAGGCAATTAACTCCTGCCCACAAACCAAAAATATATGAAAATCATCCAGATAATATTTATTTTGGGTAGGGAAATATCTAATTTCCTTCCACACTTTTAGACCAACATGACAAATTTAAGGAGTAAGCATTTTTTATCACCCAAGTTCATTAAAGGAGATGGGGGGAGAGCATACATGAAACACTCATTTTGCTAAACAAACACTTAAACAAATAAGAATGAAAATGAAAAATCTTATGAGTATTTAAATAATGTGAGATTTCATTTTTATAACACTAAAATGAAGTATGTAATGAAGTTTGAGCCCCTTGTCTTTGTCATTGATAATTGCAAAAAACTTCAAAAATAACTAAGAAATGAAAACAACTAAGTACATTTTAAGCACCAAATATGATGTGTGTAAGATTTAACCATGATTAAACTTTTATATTTACACCTCAAGACCTGAAAATATTTATATGGTTTTCCTACTTAGAATCCCAAAATCAAGTGACAAAACAACATTTTAAATGTAACTCTCAGGTATTTTGATTTCTTGTCTTAAAGACTAGTCATCACCAATCCATAAAGATCGATGTTAATTATATAAATTGACATAAATTAAATAAATAGATGATTATTAAGTATATCATCAAATTTTTTTGTAAAAACACATAAAAATAAAGTCTATTTTGATGGAAAAATTATTAATACATGAGTTTAGAACTTAAACATCTCATGGATTCTACAAGAAATGGGTTATATAGACAACCTACTGATCCTCATACATAAGATGAAGGCAAGAAAACTTGATTAAAATCATTGTTATCCATGTTCCCTTTTGTATTATATTATTTACATAGATATCATGGTCAATTCTTGTAATCAACGTCAATTTAGAAAATCAGTGTTGACCTACAACCTGTGACTTGCCTAAAATAAAAAGATGTAAAAAACAAAGTTAAAATTTGAATATTTTTATGCATCCATTATAAAAAATAAAACTAACATATAAATATCCTTGGCCATATGGGATACTTAGTCCTATCGATCATTCCATCATGTGAACAATGATTACGTAGAGGGGAGGTTAGTCTTGTGTTAGTTTAATAAAACAAATCAAAATAACACACTAAAATCCTAACACCTCTAGCCTAGACACTAGGGAGAGCATATTTAACAAACATATAAATGAAATCACAACTAGAACATAAAATAAATCAATTATTTTACCTTCCTTAGATCTCCAAATGGCTTTTTGAAGTGGCTCAGTTTGTACATCAAAAAGTCTTTGACAACGAAGCTTTCTTTGCTCCTTCTCTCCTTGGCACCTTGGATTGGTTTCTTGGCTTATGATTTTGGCATTGTAACATTAATTGCATGAAGCTTATGGATTAAATCCAATATAATAAATTTACACTATCAAAGATTTTAATATATTTAGCGATAATAACTTTACACTAAGAGAGTTTTGAAAGACATTAAGGCATAATAACTTTACACCAAAAGAGTTTATAAATCAACAAGCATGGCCTTGTATTTATATCCTCAAGAATTAACTCTCACCCAAGGTGAGTTAAGGTTGATTTTAAACATGAAATGAGTTTAAACTAACCCTAGGTGAATTAAGACTAACTCTAGTTGAGTTAAAATTTGTCATGTAATTATGATTTTTAATTACTAGGCATGGCTCTCAAATTAGATAGTTTGGGATATTTTTGAAGAGATTGACAAATCATAAAGGCAATGATGAAAAGGCTTGATATTTGGCCTTTGCAATTTCCATTTTTAGATATTCATTAATTTGGATAAGTAAACTAAGCACTTAATGTTGTTTAATTAAATGATTTATTTTTATTAGGATTTTAGGTCTTTTGATAATTGTTCAAGTACCCCACTTAATGGGTTCATAGGCCAAACTACCAATTGTTATATCACAAGGTGATTGAGTATGAATCTATGAGAGGTTATTATTACATAGGGATATTATCCTAAATAGCTATGCCTCAATAGAATGTAGAGTATTGATGAATGATGCACAGCCAAAATTGGGATATTCAGTGATTCGTAGGCTTAATTTTCAATGTTTGGTAGGAACCAATCTAAAGTCTAGCCAAAAGCTAGTTGTGGCCATAATTGGGTGTCTACATATATGCATGGAATATACCCTAATTATCTATGTCAATGACTAAATTTTAAACCATTTTATAACTTTTAAAACTATATTTTTTTCCAAAACTAATTATTTCTCTTGAAAAGACCTATCTCATGTATGAGAATCCCATTGAAATGCCCCCATTTTGAGGTGAAGGAATTGGTCCTAAAATTCACTCATATCAAGAGGAAATTTAAATCTATCATGGATAATAAGATGTATTCATTAAATAATGTAGCATATTTTAAAAGTATATTAATGTATTAGCATATTTACATCATTTGAATAATGCATTATATATGACAAGTTTTCTAGCATGTTAATAGTTACATCATTTTAGTAATGTAAATAACTCATGAGGTAAGGCTCATAGAAAGAATCAATAAATCCCATGGAATTAGAATGTATAATGTAGAATTAGTAGATTATGTGTTAGTGCTTAATGATCATAGAACTCATTTAATTGAACAAGCACACCAATAGTAAATGTCAAACAATAAGTCGAAAGACCTCAAACAAGAGACATGTTCAAATGTCACAAAATTAAAATTTTCACCCATAAGGCCAAGGGACACACACAAAAGATGTGAATAATTCATAATAAATGGACATGTTTAAATGTAACACACAACATAGGGCTAAGGGAAAAAATCAATGGAAAAATTAAAATGTTACACATGATAAACAAATTCTTATAGAGATGTTCAAACAAGTTATGCACACAATGTAAAAAATATAATGTGTGCTAACCAATAGTGGTATCTCAAATGAGTGAGTAATAATTGGCATATAGACTTGTTGAAACCCCTGAGTTTCCTCCATAGTAGATGTTTGTAAAAAAATTGAGTCAAATGGTGTAGAGAAAAGTAAATGACCCATAGTATTGGAAGTTTTGTGAGATTATCATTCAGATGTTTCTTCATTTCTTCATTTGCATATCTAGATTATTTAAAATAAATATTATTAATTTTCATTTATCTATCTCATCAAATCTATTAATTTATTCTTCCATTATGGTGTTATGAACTCAAATTTGGAAATGCTCAACTTGAGTACCACTTAATCTAACCCCTATTCTAAGAGAGGTAGAAATAGATTTATAATATTTCTAAAAATATGAAATAGAACCTTGGAATACTATTGCTATCAAATAATTTAATAAATCTAAATACCCTAATACAATAATTAGAATTTTAAAAAAATAAGGAAATAAATTATAACAACATGAATGGTTAGGGTTTTATAATATTTGATCAATATATGGGTTAACCAATATATATTATAGAAAATCAATATTAGAGAATGAACCTTATATAATTTAGATAAATTGATGAACAAAATCAAAATGCTAAAGATATATAATAAATCAAATAATGTAATTTTAAACTTAATAAATATATAAATATGTTAAAAATGGAAGGTACCAAAGAGGACTTAGTTGGAAATCATGCCTATAGGACTATGAATGTGGCCATGAAATTGAATGCATAACTATTTGAGGTCACTATGAATTAGAAATAATGTTTAATTTCACTCTAAGACAAGGCCACTTTAGTTAAACAAGATCAACTTACACTAGCATCTATATGTTGTTTACCCTCTATGTGAAATATGATAGGTGTATTAGTCTCGCACGACTATGTTAGAGCCTTTGATTTGTTGAAAAAACCATGGTATACCTTACTATTCACTTAAACCCCTAGATCAATGACACAATAAGATAACTATTAGGAAGGGAGAAAAAGGGCCAGGGGTTGAAGTTATGGTTGACCTCAACTCCCCAATGTGTTGATCACTATCTACATACCAATATTGTGAAGAGAGATCAAACTCCATGTATTTATCACCTATTATGGTGATGTGTGTGAAATACTAGTGTAATTTTATACACTAATCTTGGTATAATTATTCATTTCAACAATGACTTATGACCTTGGAAGAATAGGTCATCTGTATAGAAGTGAATGAATGGTTATCAAGGAATGTGGAATTGAGAATGATTTATGAGTGGTCATAAATTCATTATATTAGCATTAAATGTTAATTTATATGTCTAAAGTTTCCCCCCATTTATTATAGTAATACAACAATGTTAAAGTACTAAATTAAAATGTAAATAGTTATAATTAAATTTACCTATGGATAACAACCTTAAATTTAGGCCATGCATTGAACTATGCATCATGAAAACCTAAATAAAACATGTATAATTCAATCCTTACTTAGGATGAAAATATGAAAGTAAATACAAAAACCTTATAGATAAAATCACAAGGAATGAATACACCTATTAGGATGTGTGAACCATTATGTTATCTAGTGTAAAAATGGTGACTGTAGAGGGTAGAAACCTTGGAGATTTATTCTTCACTTAAACACTTGGATTGGACTATGCATGCCCCAATCCTCATTGAAAGGAGAGTATTCGTACAAACTCAAGGTGTGCTTGACTCCATAATTACATATTTAATGTATTATATTATCTTTGAATCCATGTACAAGTTCCAATAGATCATTCTAGGGAAAAATTAATGTAAAAATGTGAATCAACCATTGTAAAAGGAATAAGATTCATTTATGGTGAACAATTGGTAAAAATTGGCATAAAACTAGTGTAAAAATAGTATGATCTGAGTCTAGTGTATACAACATAAATGACATGAATTTCCATTCCTTTTATATAAATTAGTGTGAAATTAAGAAAGAAAGTGATCATGTGTCACACACATGCCCAAATATAATATATGAGTATATGTATTTTGATTAATGAGTAACTCTAATTTAATTTCTAAGTCAAACCGTGAATTTTTTTGAAACATATGTTGCACATAATTCCTCTAATTTGAGAAAACTTTTCTGATAACTTGTGTATTACTCTGAAAATTGATTTTGAGTATATGATGAAAATTGTTATGTGGGTTGAGTGAAATAGTTAAAATTCTAAAAATGTTATTTTTTACTATTGGTATAATATAATGTTATTTTTTTCATGACCGACCTTCATCATTATCCAAATGGATCATTGTCGCCTGAAACTAATTTATAATCAAAATCTAGATATGACCTATGATCAACTGAGTAAGATTTGTATTTTTGTGTTTGTGAAGTCAATTATTTTAGCTTGGTATCTAAGACAAGCTAATATGTATTCCCCCTCTTTTGAGGTGAGTTGTGAGTCCTTCACAATGACTTAGCTTAAAGGAAGAAATTTATGTGAATGATGTTATAGAAAATATTGAAATCCTGAGTAATAATGATAAAATTGGAGATCATGGCACCATAATAGATCAACTAAAAAATATATAAACGTAAGATGCATGTACAATAAAGCATACATAGTGTCATGTGGAGATAGATATTATAAATTAGTCATATAGTGAACAATGATCATATATTGATCATTTTAAATTAATATAGATAAAATCGTGGAAGATGCATGATATCCATCATGTAATCAAAAGGATGGGAAGATGCATGATGTCCATCATGGCATAAAAATTTGAGCAACTAAGTAAATAAGAGTCATGGCCATGACACATACACACAAATCACACAAAGCATGAAATACAAGGCCGATGGGCTACATACAAGGGACATGTTCAAATGTCAGTCACATGCATAAAATCACACAATAAGACTTAGATCCATAATCAAATACATGTTCAAATGTTCACAACCTAAATAAAATGAATACACACAAGATATGAAATAAAGAAAAAAATATGAATGTATAAGTGAAGTTTATCTACATAAGAAACTTGTAAAATTTTTACATTCATAAACTAAGGTATCTAGTAATATTAAAACTCTAGTGTAAGTGAGCCAAAATCAATATATTTTTTAGCAATATATTGAAATGAAGTTTGAATAATAAAAATATTCAAATAATGATAATACATGTGTAAAAGGATGCCCTAAGTGAACTTGATGAGATATAAAAATTTTGTATAAGGCTTGTTTCTAGTTTGAATCTAATAATGTAAATCCTATGTTCACTAGGACAATTTTGGTAAAATTAGATGAGAGTGTAGTCCATGACTACCTAGATTAGAGTGGTTTTATTTGTGTAAATATTTTGAGCATGAGATAGAATATTGCTAAGAAATTAGTGTTCCTACAATGTTTTAATAGTTAGGTGAGTGTGATATTTTAAATAATTATCAAGATAATATTAATATGTGAGTATTAATATTTAGGTGTAAATAAGAGTTGTTATGAAATAACTCACATATATAGGATTATGAGAGATATAAGATGATAATGAGAGAGATTGATGGGATAATTGAGTAAGACTAAAGATGAGATATTTTGGGGGATTAAGATTATTCATATATCCTAATATTTAGGAATCTAAAAGTTATAAATGTAATATCTCTCATATTTTATGATGTCCTGAATAAATTGAAAAAAGAAGTGAATAATATTATTGTGTGTTGAAATTGTGAAAATCTATCCAAAATTTATTAATGGCATCAGAGCAATATGATCCAACTATAATGGATTTTATAGAGATGTGAAATGGGAGGATTGATTTTTTATTTGTTGGTCAAGGGAAAACCCCACCATTCTGTGTTGCAGTGAGTGATGTTATTTTTATGGAAATAAATCATATGTATTTGTATTTAAATTAGATTAGTCTGCATTGGTTTGTGACTTTATTATTTATTTGTATCAACATTAGAATATAATTTATGAGTGTTAATATTAAATATAAAATTATGAAGCTAGTGGCATTCAATGTGCTAATAAGCCTCGAAGCTACAAAAAAATTAAAGTTGAAACATTCAAAATGTTAGTGGCATACAAATCAAGGAAGTAGTACAAGTTTGATTTTGCCTTCATGAAATCTTGAAGCCATGGAAAAATTAACTAGACTTAGAGCATATTTATTTATATTTCATATAATTTAGAGCTTTTTTCTTGGTCAAATCATCTCATTCTATACACTCAAATTTATTTTCCTCACTCCTCGCCATTCATCACTTACACTTACTCACCATGATTGATATTAAGTTAGATTTAACAAGCTCAGATTCCTCATTTCCACACATTCTAATTTCTTTCCAAGTGCATTGTTTTTTCAATGAATGTGTTTTAATTTTGGGAAATCTTAATTACTATTGGTGAAGTTTTAGGTGCCAAAAAATCTATGCATTTTAGTCAGAGTCTCAAGCATCCTTACTCACATATGCTTATTTGATTTGTAGATCCTATCAAGTTATGTAGGTTCATGCATTTATAGTACAACCATGTCTCTATCAAGTTAATTTTTCCATGCTCCATGACTCCATATTTCACATGAAAAGTTGTTAGTGTTAAATTCAATCTAGATACATGTGTACCCATATTAATTAAGTAGTTATTTTAAGTTTATTAGTTATATTATGAATCAAATGAGTTATTTAATTTGACTTGATATAGGTGATAGTAAGTCATTTAAGTATCAGTCTATTCAAATAGATGAATCAAAACCCTAATATCTTACTTGGATTTTTTTTTAATCTCTTAGAAGTTATAAGTTAAGAGTTCGACCCCCAAAAACATAAAGTGGTGGTATAAAATGTAAAATCAATTTTTTTACAGCATAGAGATATTAGTGGTAATAATGTTAAAAGTGGGGTTGATTATTAAAATGGTGTTTAGTATAGTTGTAAATAAATTGTTTGTAGTCTTATTGTATAGAATTTTCAAAATGTGAAAATACTCTTATATAAAGAGACACATTATCAGGGTAACTAACGTCCATTTTTTAATAGGAATGTGTTAAAATTATGAGGGGGAGTTTCTTCTAAAAAATGATAAAAATGGAATTTAAAATTGAGTCTCATTTCCAAATTTTATAATTAGAAACAAATAGGAGGATAGAGGAAATAGAGGAATGAAAATTTTCATCATCCTCTCATCACCTACTAGTGACGAGGCCACTTTATGTATCAAAGCATGTTTTTTCATGTTTTCCTTTTCAATGTTTTAAATTTTATGTTCTATGTTGAATAAACCCCCATTGATATTTGGAAAAGATGCATATTACAAAGAAGTAATTTTTGAGGGAAGGAGAATATTTTGAGATAAACTCCAAATGGATGGTTATCTAGATAGTTCACAAACTCTATAAATCATGGATATTCATAATTTTGAAACCCATGGAATTTATATTGACATCTAAACCTTCACAAGGGTAAAGAGATAAATTTATGGAGTTGTACATGGTGTAAGCACAATTTTTAGAGAGCATCTTTAGCAAGATAAATTTCTCTTATCCCATGTTCACACTAAGAGGGGAATGTTAGAAAATTAGAGTTCTCATGGTGTTTTAATAGTTAGGTCAGTATGATCTTTAGTTAATTAGTAAGCTAATATTAATATTTAGGTGTAAATAATATTCGTTATGAAACAACCCACATAGATAGGATTATGAGAGATATTATATGATAATGAGAGAGATTGTTGGGATAGTTTTTTTATTAAGGATAAAAGTGGATTTTTTTGAAATGGAATCTACCATTATATACAAAAGTTGTAATCCAAGCCCGAAGAAATAAATAGAGTTAGAATGGATTAAAAAAACAAAAAAACTCAAAACAAGGATGGCTCATAACCAACTCACAAAAACTTCACAACAAAAACAATAAGAGCCACAACTAAAGGAAACCACCAAAGATATAAGCCTATAAATCATACCCTTAAAGGGTAGCATTCTAATTTATTAGCATCTCTTTCAGGTTCTACTCCATAGTGTTCATCTCTTGCTCCCTATTCTTGGATGTAGCTTTAAGTTTTGTGATTTTATTTCTAGTGACTTCCTCTTCATAATTTTATTTGATAAGATGAATAAAAAAACCCATACTGACCATAAAATTGCTCATAAAAACCTTTCTATGCTCAACTAAAGTTTTAATATTCTCTTTTAGCTCCAAATTATCTTTTTCTAAAATGTAGATCCTTACTTACATAACCTTTGCATGATAAATAATCTCCTAGATAGTCATATCTAATTCATTAGACTTATATATTTTCTTAATGGCTTCTCTTATTAGGTGATGGTCCTTATTAAACCATCTCAAGATAATTATGTGGAGATCAAGTTCTTCTCATATGGATTTAAGTATTTTATTCTCCCCCATCCATCATTATGTGATGTAGGAGCATCACGTAAAAGTTGTAAATTTTATGTTTTAGAGTCTCTAGGGGTCATAGGTTGAGTTTTTAGGGTGTTTGGAGTTTTCCCTCCAAAACCACTAATTTGAAAATTTAAATATTTACAATGATTCTAGAATGATCAAAGCATGATTAAAGGTAGTCAAGAGTGAATATTATTGTTAAGGGTAATAAAGATTTGTAATAGGTTATATAATACATATATGTATCCATATTCATAAGGTGAAGAGTTAACTTTAGACATGAGACACAACACATCACGTAGAGGTAGTTATAGAAAAGAGGTTGGTATATCCAACCCAAGATCCTACATTGAAATAGAGAGAAATAAGTCATTTTAGAAGATTAGATGTCATAGAGAATAGGAGAGAGAGGTTGGAAAAGAACTCCAAGAGAGGAATGAGGATCTGAGAGTGAATGATGGTACAAGAATCCTCAAAATTTGATAAGCACAAGAATTGGGTTCTAAATGTAAATGCTGAGTAATCAAATGAATGAAGAACTAGTTTTAGTTGTAAGTCATTATTACTTAATAGGCATAATGATGGTTACATATTTCCATTTATTTTTTATGGGCTCTTTAGGCCATAATCAAGATATATTATGCTAAGTTTTAGGTTGATAAAGACCCTAGGTTTTGAACTAGTAGACTATGGAATACAATCACAAAAAGAGAAGGTTAAATCATCATTTGAAAAGGATGAAAGATAAATTCCATTGTGTAAGTGTTATTTGTATGTATTAATATATTATATATCTCTTGAAGATTGTGGAAGCACCCAAAGTAGAATAAATTTAATGAAAAGATAATATTTCCCATTTACCCTATTATTTTGTGATAGTCTAACCTGAGATTAATTGGTCCTCATACAATGATGTTTGTTTTTATAGAAAATAATAAATAGGTGAAGGATGGATATGAATAATAGACATTAAGTTGAGAGAATGATACAGACCCCTATAATGTAGTCCCATATAAGTAAAAACTTTATTTTCTCAATCATGATGAGTGGTTGATAAGTGGAATGGAGAAATTTGCATTATGAACTATGTTTACTAATTAATATAGATGTGAAATTAGTAATAAAATATTAATCAAGGTTATTTAAAGAGATAAACCACCTTTTAATGACTTTAATCACATGAAAATACTATCTATAGTCTAGGAGCAAGATAGATTGGTAAATGTCTGGATGAAAGGTAGAAGAGTATGAAGTTGTAGAGTTTTAGCATGATAAAATAGGGTGTAAATTTAACACCATGAACCTATGGAATAACCAAAACCTTCATTATCCACAATATTAATTTCATAGACCCCTTTTCTTTATGTAGGGTAAATTATCTTACATAGTCAATGAATAATGAAGTAGAATAAAGGTTGATTTTAAAGAGATAGATGTGATAAGAGTTCAATATCAGCATGGATGAGAATGTATGGACCATAGGAATAACCATTTTTGGATTTAAATAGATTAAAGGTGGAAAAAATAATGGAAACTCCCTACATATTTAAGAAATACATGCATAATTGACTATATTTAATGGTGTTGGAACCCTTAATGGATTGAACTAAGCCAAAAACTTATTAGTAAAGGTGGAAGATGGTGAAACATAATGTTTAAAAATAATTTGGTATTTTTATGTTTTGTCTAACTTAAGATATGAAAATTATAATGCTCTTAGCTTATATAGGGCTCAAAAATCCTAAAATTAGGGTTTAAGTGATTTAGAGAGATTCAACCATCAAAATGGACTAAATTTTTTTAATCTTTCTTAGTTTTGGGTGAAAAGGGTGATGCAAGTGATTTTGGTTTGCAAGAGTATGGACTAGTATATTTTTTAGGACTATGGTCTTGGAATAGGCTTAATTAGGCCTAAAAGAGAGTTATGTATCAGAGCAAGGCAAGGTAAGCTTAGGTAAAATTATGTTTTGATTTATTTACAACTTGTTGATTTAATTTAAATGCATAATTCCATAAGGTATGAATGAGAATTAACATTTCAAGGTATTGAGGGAGAAGAGGAGGTTGTAGGTTTGATCTGATAAGGTTAGCATAAAAGAGGATAAGAGTAATAAAGAGAAGAGATACAACCCCAAAGCCCTTTGAGAAAGACAAGAAGCTAGTTAAGAAAAGACTAGAGAAGATAGAGGAAAAGAGAGCATTAAATCTCCAAGAGAGAAGAGGTAAGAAAGAAGACTCCAAAAGAGAGTCACTAGAGTTAAGAAGAGATCCCAAAAAAAAGAGGAAGGGCCCAAAAGTGGTCTAAGAGGCAAGGTTGATAATCTTGCCAAGATAAAATTCTAAAGAGGCCTATAAAATAAAAAATAATGGAGGATATGAACATAGAAACAAAAATAGAGGACATAAGAAGAGAATTGGGGCAACATATAGAGAGGATAGAGCTCATGAAGAAGCTCATTAAATAATAATAAAGCCAATGGATTGGCTATAATGTGAAAAGGAAAGTGAAGTGGCCACTAGATCCACTTGTGATAAGAATAAGGCATACAAAGAGTGTCTTGAAAGATGAAAATAAGAGAGAGAAGGTAGACCAAAGAGGCATGAGAAGAGAGATGTTTCCAAGTGAGCAATAAGAAAGAGAGATAGAGAAAAGAATTTTCATTAAAGTGAATAAGAAGAGGATAAAAATTCTAAGAATAGCACATGGAGACGAATACAAGAAGAGATAGAATATGTCTATGTCAAATACATTCAAAGAGACTATGTGGTCTCTCATTTTGTATGATAACATTAATTTCAAGTTTGTGTTTGTAGGTATGAAGACAAAAGTGGATAAAGCCAAGTATAAGGCCTCAAATTTGATGAATAATGGGCCAAGAATGTCACCCGTAAAGTGGAAAGAGGATGAAAAAGATAAATAACATATTTAAGAAGACAAAGTGTTGAAAAATGATAGCATTTCACATATAAAAGATGAAGAGAAAGAGGAATTATATGATGCATTGCCATGCATGATAGGTAAAACAAAGGAGATAGTGCACCAAAAAGACATGAAGGTCACCAAAGAAGACATGGATGAATATAAGTTCTTGTAATAATTATCATTGGAGGTAAATGAGTGTTTTAATGTTGATTTCAATTGCATATATGAAGAAAAAAGGGATGATATATAGGTTGAGAGAAATCATGATAGATTGCATCCCTCAAAAGGATAACAAGGGCATGGATATGTATGGCCTAAGTGGTTGAAACAAATAGGTGAAGAGAATAAATAGGATAACCTCAAAAAATATTTCAAACAAATAAAAATCATGGCTGGAAAACAAGCACAAGTATGGAAACAAAGAACAAAAATCATGGTACATAAAGTTGGCATGATAGAGAATAGAAGTATGAAACATGAAAGAGGTGAAATGAGTAGTAAGTTCTAGCCCAATAAGGTACAAGGAAGCAAATTGGTAGCAAATAACATGGAAAGAGCATAAGAATATCATATTTCAAGTGTACTCCAATAAGCATGAAGAATGCATAAGGTAGCAAGCCTACAAAGCAAGCAAAAGAGATGGTGTATGCAAACCAAGCCAAAGAAGGAAAGGTACAGCCATGTATGAAATAAAATGAATGCATAAATAAATATAAGTGTTTGATAGACATGTTTTTATATCTTTTATATGATGATATGTTTTAATTTGACTTCCATGCTGAAGATATCTTGTACATGGAAACAATGACATTGATGAATGAGTGTGTAGTAAATCAAGTTGAGTAAGAATCACCTCAATGAGTAATTAAGAATGATGTTATGAAGCAAGATTAGGATGATATTATTCTTAAAAATTATGGATTCTAAGGAGAAGATAAATAATAAGCTGACCAAGACAATCAATAATAATGTACACCAAGGTTTGATGAATATTTTAAATAAATTGATGCATAAAAGTTACAAGAGGAGTTGAAGATGTTGAGGAGATGTTTAGTCCATACAAGGGGATAAAATAAGTTGAATTTTAGAAGACAAAATTCAAGGATAAACTTTGAGAAAACTCAAAATAGGAGAAGCAAAGTGAAACACAAGAAGTTGTGCAAACAGGCAAGCAAGTAAGCAAGCAAACAGAGGATGAAAAATAAAATAAGGTAAGGTATTCATTTTGGAAAGATAATTTTGAGTTTACATTGGGTGAACATGTATATGGAAAGCCAAAAAGATGCCAAATCATATTTTATTATGATGATAATGAGTGTAATGATAAATTTCACTTGCATAGTGAGTAAGGTGAGAAGGAAAGGCATTCAAATGTTAAAAAGTTTGAAGAAGAGGCATAAAAAGGAAATATAAATGAACAAAGGATATATATCGAGATGCATGAGAGGAAAATAGATCCTAAATAAGAATATAATAGCATTAAAAAGAAGCAATAAACACTAGACAAACAAATAATAAGTGAAAACAATGAGGAGATAAGCTATGAAACAAGCATAAGCAAGAGGAATATACACCATTTGATTGTATCTGAGTATGATGGAGACAAAAATTGACTTGGAAAATATAGAACACACAATAAATTAGAGAGTATAGTAGTGGTAAAATTTAATTTAAGTAAAGTATGCATGAATAAGAAGGCTAGACAAAGCTACAAGGAAGAGGTGTAAGAGCTTGACAAACAAAAAGGAACTGGGAATGAAGAATAATAGTCAAACAAGAATGAAGGACCCTAAAAAGATAAATTGGAAGGAAATAAATAAAAAATGGTGGCTCAATTTTTATCCCTCCTGGGGAGTATGATTTATAAGCATCAATTAAAAGTTGGTAATTTTGTGTTTTGGAGTCCCTATGGTTTATAGGTTGAGTTTTGAGGGTGTTTGGAGTTTTCCCTCCAAAACCAAGAATTTGAAAATTCAAATATTTATAATGAGTCTAGAGTGATCAAAGCATTATGAAAAGGTAGTCAAGAGTAAATATTATTGTTAAAGGTCATAAATATTTGTAATAGGTTATATAAGACATGTATTTATCCATATTCATAAGGTGAAGAATGAATTTTATACATGAGACCCAACACCTCATGTAGAGGCAGTTATGGAAAAGAGGTTGGTGTAACCAACCCAAGATTCTATGTTGATATATAGAGAAATAAGTCATTGTAGCTATTAGATGGCATAGAGAATAGGAGAGAGAGGATAATAAAGACCTCCAAGAGATGAATGAGGATCTGAAAGTGAAAGATGGTACAAGAATCCTCAAAAGTTGATAAGCCCAAGAATTGGGTTCTAAATGTAAATGTTGACTATTTAAATGAATGAAGAACTAGTTTTAGTTGTAAGTCATTTTCCCTTAATAGTCATAATTATGGTTAAAAATTTCCATTTGTTGTTTATGGTCTCTTTAGGCCACAATAAATATAGATTATGATAAGTTTTAGGTTGATAAAGACTATAGGTTTTGAACTAGTAGATTGTGGAATACAGTCACAAAAAAGAACATTGAATCATCATTTGAAAAGGATGAAAGATAAATTTTATTGTGTAAGTGTTATTTGTAGGTCTTAATATCTTATAGATATCTTGAAGATTGTGTAAGCACCCAAAGTAGAATAAATTCAATGAAAAGATAATAATGTCCATTTACCCTATTGTCTTGTGATAGTCTAACCTAAGATTGATTGCTCCTCATACAATGATGTTTGTTTTTTATTGAAAATAATAAATAGGTAAATGATGGATATGAATAATAGACATTAAGTTGAGATAATTATCCTTATAAGGTTAAATCCCTTTATATATATTTTCACACACACACACACACACACACACACACACACACACACACACACACACACACACACACACACACACACACACACACACACACACACACACACACACACACACAAACCCCTATAACACAGTCATATACAGGCAGAAACTATGTTTTCTCAATCATGATGAGTGGTTGATAAGTGGAATGGAGGAAGTTGCATTATGAACTATATTTATTAATTAATATATATGCGTAATTAGTAATAAAATATTAATCGATGTTCTTGAAAGAGATAAACCACCTTTGAATGACATCAGACACATGGAAACCCTCTCTACAAACTAGGAGCAAGATAGATTGGTAATTGTCTGAATGAAAGGCATAAGAGTATGAATTTTTATTGTTTTGGACTGATAAATAGGGTGTAAATTTAACACCATGAACCTATGGAAGAACCAAGACCTTCATTATCTATAAGATTAATGTCACAGACCCATGCTATCTATGTAAGGTGAATTGTCTTACACAATTAATGAACAATGAAGTAGAATAAAGGTTGATTTTAAAGAGATATATGTGATAAGAGTTTAATATCAGCATTGAGGAGAATGTATGGACTTAATAATAACCTAGTTGGGATTGAGATAGATGAAAGGTGGAAAAACTAATGGAAACCCTCTACATAATTAAGAAATACATGCACAATTGACTATATTTTATGGTGTTGGAACCCTTAATAGATTTAACTAAGCCTAAAACCTATTGGTAAATGTGGGGTATGGTGAAATATAACTTTTAAGAGTAATTTATTCTTTTGACGTTTTATCTAACTCAAGATATGCAAATTATAAGGCTCTTGGCCTATAAAGGGCTTAAGAAACCCTAGAATTAGGGTTTAAGTGATTTAGAGAGATTAAATCATCAAAATGGATTAAAATTTTATAATCCTACTTTTTTTGGAGTGACAAGGGTGACTCAAGTGATTTTGGTTTTCAAAAATATAGACTAGTATGGTTTTGAGGACTGTGGTCTTGGAATAGGCCTAATTAGGCCTAAAAGAGAGTTGTTTTCCAAAGGTAGTAGGAGGTAAAAAGAGAGTAAGGATATAAAAATTTAGGAAGATCTAAAAATAATTATAATATTATAATAAAATTGAATATAACTTGTAAATAGTATATGGGTATTATGATTTAAGAGAAAAGGCTCAAAAAAGGGCTACTAGCCCATACAAGCCATGAAGAGTGAACTATGTGGAAAAAAGTATTTAAGGGTGAGTTGTGAATTGAAAGAAGTTAAATCATGTGTTAATTGATAACTTAAGACCATTAGTGAAAAAATAATTACCTCTTGCTACCTATATCAAATATTGACTCTTAATACAAAGGAAGAGTTACCTAGTGAAAGCTAATGAAGGTGTAAAGGTGAGTTTGTCTAGTAAATGAATGCATGAGGTATGGATTTAAAGTGTGAGAAATATGATTTATATAACAACATTAATAATTCTTCAATAGTTTGATTAAGATAAACTAAGCAAGGAGACCATAAATCACAATGAATAAGTAGAGGAAACTATTATTAAGTAAGGATAATCAAGAACAAGCCAAAACAAGTGAGTGTGATCAGTAAAGAATTGAAGTTAGATAATGAAGGTTTTATGGTTTATCCCCATGCCTCTACATCATTATGTTTTCCTCAACATCCCTTGATTTAATCTTATTATTGGACTAAATTTTCTTCATGTTAATGGTGATGAATTCTCGAGCCTTTATAAGATTAATACTTTCAACTACTTCTTCCATTCCATCATTAGAGTCCCTCAATTGTTACTCATATAAAATTACCTCTTTACCCATAATCTTGCCCTGACATTTATTAGTTCCTTTTTTTATTAACTCCCTATGTGATCCATGGAGTTTTTTAGTGGGATATTTGGGTATATTTTTCACTAATTCATCCATTTCAGGAAGATACTACAACATCCTTCTTTAAAAATTTGCATACCTCCATAAAATAAGAATGATAACTTGGTGTAGAGTAAATATACCTTTCCTTTTTGTCTCTAGCATTGAAATATCCATAGAGAAATAATGTAGGAGTGTTGATCTAAGAATAGTGTCTGAACAAACTTAGAAAAACAAAATAGAACACTTGAATTGAATTATACCTACCATCGAGAGTAATAAATTTCATGACTTGCTTAGCCACCAAATTAAAAAGATGAGGGATTGAGTCTCTAAGAAATCCATGTTATAATGGAATGAGGATCTCCCCTTCAGACAAGAACATCTTGACTTCATTCTTTGTATCCTTGTTGATTTTGTAGAAATTTATACCTTCAATTTCCATACATGTGACATGACCTATGAGTTCCTATGTGACTTCAAATTGAATGTCTTGCATATTTATCATCTTATCATCCCACCCTTCCATGAACTTTTTGGATAAATGGGGATCATATCCTTTTACTTTTTAGATGAATTTCCTAAAACCACCAGCCTTTAAGATCTCCCATTATTCTAATTTTATGGTTAAGGTCTTTGTTAATGATGGTTCAACCCTAAAAAGGTATCCTCCCATCCTAGTAGCTTTCCCATTAGCTTATAATATGGGATTAATATGATAGGACACTAAATTTTAGGCTTTCTTAATCCAAATAAATAATAAACTATGCCAAGAGATAGTGTGAATCTTCCACTTGTCACCACTCATCATGAAATATCCTCCACCCCATAAGTTTGCACAATTTTACCTAATAATAACCATGCCTTCATAATTTCATTCCCTAAAAATTATGAGGATATAATAATCCCAAATTTTCCTTGGGATGTTGTTACATAAGAATGATTTGGGAACCTAATTAATAGTCTCATTATTCATACTACTTTTATTATTCATGAAATTTGTTGAACATAAGAGGAATAAGTGAAAAAACATTCTTCACATGATACCTAGGCTCAACTGAGAGATTATTTCATAAGTGGTATGGTACATGAGCTTCTTGGTTTATTATTTGGATGATGACATCAGTCATTTCCTCCCTGGTTCTCATTTCCTAAATTTGTTAGAGTCAACTCCCAAATTGGTAAACTAATTTGCAAGTTGATTCCCTTCTCTAAATATATTCCTGATTCTAACACCTTGAAAGGATTTGATGATTTATAATTCCTATTCAATAATGATACTAATACTACAATTATCAAAATTATTCTTCAATAAATAGTGGATGATGTTGAGTAAATCCTTTTCAATCTCTAATATATCCAGTCTTAACTCTTTTGCTAGTTGTAATCCCAAAAGAGATGCATTATATTTTTCACAATGGTTTGTTTGTATCCCAATATTCCATACATAGGATACCAAGAAATTAACCTTAGAATCTCTCAGAGTGCTTCCTCCACTATCCCTATTCATATTTCCTTTTGAGGCACCATCAAAGTTCATCTTGACCTAGTTTGAAGAGGGAGATTTCCAAATTGTAGTCCTTATCATCTCTTTTCTAGGATCGATCATCAAGGATCTTGATTGATTTAAATCCCATTTCCTATAAATAATAAATTAATATTCCCCATAAGTTAACTTATTAAAGTTTTTATATGCTTTGAAATTCTCAATTAGTAAATTTTAAATGTTTAGAGTTACACTTAAGTTGGCAATTTTGTTATCCTTGAATATCCTATCATTTCTTTCTTTTCATAAACCCCACAAGGTGTGAGGAAAATAAAAAAGCCATAATTTATTCATATATTATCTATTTAATGTGGATTTTTACTAATTAAATAGTTATAATAGATAGGGTAGTTGTACCCATACCATATGAAAAGTGGAGAGAAGATTGTTGTGATAGTTAAGTAAGACTAGGGATGAGAGATTTTGAGGGATTAGAATAATTTATATATCTTAGTATTTAAGAAACTAAAATATATAAATTTAATATATCTCATATTATATTATGTCTGAATGAATTGAAAATAGATAAGTTAAGAATATTATTGTGTTGAAATTGTGAAAAACTGTCCAAAACTTATTAGAATCACTACTTGCAATTGCAATTAGAAGTGACAACTTGTATGTTCTAAAACTCACTCAAGTACATTTGTGAATAATATTTTATATGAAACTATATATAGATAAGTATTTCATATATTGAATCATAAATAAACTGATGTAAATAAACTACACATCATACATATGTCTTAATTTTTTGAATTCTTTAGAATATTATATTTTTATGTTTTTATATATTATAGATACTAAAACTAGATATTTATAGCATCTTAGTGTTGTAAATTTTATAGATATCAATAAAGAATCTACCATTCAGTTTTAGACCTCCTTAATTCCAAAATTCTCACATTCACCATCTCATTATGTCTAAATGTTTATCCTTATTCTGATCCATATAATTTTTATGATCTAGGTTTCTTGCACTACATAGAAAGCCTAAAAATTGATAAAAAAATATTTCACTATCAATTTTAGATTCATCCCTATTCTCTACCCTTTTTGACACTACTAGCCATAGAGGGACACTACTACTAGCACTAGTTTTTAGATCCTTATAGAGTGTCGAACTTCCAAAATTCATCCAAATTACAATCACTAATATGGTTTGGATAGGGTTAATAATATGCAAATAGTTCAATTATAATGATTATAAACTAATATATATCATGTAAATTAATTTTAACACATATAATTGAATATTATAAATTATAATACTTAGATATACTAAATATATCAAGTAATTAATTCAAAATATGTTCAATTGATTGAAATACTAGAGATAAATAATTATTGTTTGGGTTTATTATGCACATATAATTCTAGAATGTCAACAAGTGTAAAGTATATAGGATTAGTATTCTAGATTAGTTTTTATATTCTATAAATTGTAATTTTATAGCTGTAGACACTACCATCACATCTAGATACTACCATCAAAGCTAATGTTTGACTATGATACAAGTATCTAGTATGAAATAGTTATAGGATCTAGATGTGACCAATTTTGTTATTCTAGGTTTTTTATCACCTTCATGTTGATGTATTAAAATTTGAAATACATATATGAATTTTTTTAATTGATCATTCCCTACCTCTCCACCCTTATTCACCCTTAGAACTAGTTTGATAAAAATGGGTTAATTTGATCATAGTGTCGAGCTAACCCAAAAGACCCCTTTATCAATGGGAATTTCCCATATGTCCAATACTCCAAGGATGGTCTCACACTTATGTTATTCTCCCATATGTGTGTAAAAATGTGTGCACAAGGGTGTAATATATTATATGATGATACATGTAGTGATATATATTGTAACTAGACAAATATCAATCATCAAATTCTATTTTAATGATTCAAACATGTAATATGACTACTCACATGTTTGATATGAAAATATATATGAATAGGGAAGAATAGATTGGTTTTGTAGTTGATTTATTTATCTTTAGTATGTGTTTGATTTGTATTTTATAGATGATCAATGAGAAGGATTAGACTTATATTTATACCAAACTTTGTAAAAATATCTTGTAGTAGGGTTTAATAAGATAAATAGGCTTATCTATAGTTTTTGAAGTATTTTTAATTTGGATAACTTTTGGAAACTATACACTATATAAGGATTTGAACAATATCATCAACAGTAGTGTCCCTTTATAGATGGTATTGTCCAAAAGGCTAGAAAATAGGTATGGATCTAAAACTAATGTTGAAGGATGTTTATCATATTTTAGACTTTATATGTAATGTAAGAGACCTAAGTCATCAAAATGCTATTTATCAAACTAAAAGATAAGTATTTAGGCACAATGAGATGGTGAATGAAAGCCTTTTAGTAGTAAGGAGGTCTAGAGATGAAGGGTAGAGCCTTGCCTTATATTTTTTAAATGTACAAGATTGAGATGCTATAAATATTTAATTCTAGTATCTACATTCCCCCCCTTTAATCTATAAATACATAAAGATGAAATTACTAGTCTAAAGGAAAGAAATGTGTATATGGGTGTCTACAAAACACATTGACTTTGCTTGATCCTGCTTTGAGTGATTTTATGTTCTATGAATTGTAACCAAGAGCTTATTACTATATAAATTAGTGAATATAATATGAAATTTTAAATAATAAAAATGCTTGAAAATAAAGAGAGTAAGGAAGGAGTATAAATGTGTGTCAATGTAACCATATTTCCTTTTACTACTTTGACTTGGTAAATATGCCTTCTTATAAAGCATTACAGATGTAAAAGGTTTGGTATTGAACCTTTGATATTTTTATATGGATATTGGAATATATTTTTCCCCTAATCTGGTGCAAGGATTATTTTTTACCAGTCGATTGAGATCATTATATCTTGATCGCACAACTCAAGTTTGAATATATATAATCTAGTAAGGTGAGTGAATTAATAAAATCATCCTATAATTTGGTGAGATTAGATTATTTAGTCAATTTAATATATAAATATATGGATTTTGAATGATATAATTACTTCAACCTATAAAATGAACCACCTACTACAATAAAAAAACTCGATAATAGTATATTCTAGTGTAATTAGTGTATCCTAGTAAATAGTATAATTGGTAAATTATCATTTTTTGATGAAATAGCATAGAATATGCACTTATAATATGTCTAATATTATATATATATATATATATATATATATCATCTATATATAAATGTTTTAAATATGTGAAAAAATTGTGTTGGGTATAAGATTCTGACCCAAGTGTATATTTAAATCATGGAACTGAACTAGAGATTATGCAAATGTTGAGGTCAAATTTTATCAATAAAATATTGATATATTGATTAAGTGTGTAAGTGTGGAGGTCATGTTTTTATAACATGCTCCTATTAAAATCTAGAAATTGAGAAAATGTGTAAGTGTGGAGGCCATATTTTTATGACATGCACCCACTGGAAGATGGAAACAATGAAAAATGTGGAGATCATGCCTATATGCATAACCCCACTAATACCGCCCCCTCCTCTTTTGAGTTGAGGAAGATATAATATGGTATGTACCTTACCTCATAAGGATTAAGTAACTATATACTTTGTGTATGAATTATGTAACATATAGAGACAACATCTCAAAGTAGATATATCAATGAAGCTCATAGTATGTTATCATATCAAGTCCTAATATGCATGATATAGATCTTGGAAATGTCTAGAGAGTAACAATAAAATTTTAGCAAACAATTAAGCACACACACAAGAGCACTTAACTTAATTCAAAATAATGGTCTAAGGAGACCTCATACAAGGGGAATGTTCAAATGCCATGAAATCAAAATAGATTACATATTTAAATGTCTAATCATAGAAATGACATATTCAAATTTCCAAACAACATACAATGTCATAAGAGTCAACAAATAAGTAACATATTTAAATGTTCCACAAGCAAGATAATAACAATTAATGGAATACACTCAAAAAAATGAAAAAAATGAAGCATAAGCAACTAGCATAATTATATCATACTAGTCCCTACATATGTGCTAGAAAATATTTTATGTAGCATAGCATATCAAGTAAAATATAAAATATATGAACATGGATATATACATGTGTAATATTTAGAAGCTAAGCTCAAACATTATAATATAGAAATTATCATAAATAATATGTAAAATGTATCAATCATGATCAAATAAGTAGATGCCCACAACATATTATATAGTGCAAGTAGAAGAGAGGTCAAACATCTATAATTGAATATATTATATGTTTGGGTATGTGTGTATCACACTCAAAGATGCATGAAACATATGTGTATATATAAATAAATGATATGTTTTATACTAACATAAATCAAATAATATAGATGTGAAATAAATGATATGCTATCTACTAACACAAATTAGATAATATAAATTCTAAAGAGTTAATAAAATCTTGGAATGTTTAATATTTTATATTTTTGAATATATTTGAATGTTTTTGTATTTTTTAGGAATATTTATGATATTTATAACAAGTGCATAAGTTATTGAATGATCTCAAGATTAGGATGAAAATCTATGAGTGATAAATGAATAAAATTTCTTGAATGAAGTGTGCCATATGTGTGCTAGAAGAATTAGAAAGTGTATCATGCTCTTTTGGTAATTTTTTACATATTATCTTTGGTTTATTTTTATCTGTATTTGGTTTTTCATCTATTTGTGATTTATTAAACTAATACACAATAGGTCCTATAGGTATGAATAAATCATGTGGTAAGTTATCAAGTGGATCAAAACATAATTTTTTAAAATATTCATATGAAAATTATTTACCATCTATATGAGAAGTGAGAGGAGAAGGGTTTTGATATGAATAAGATCTTGTAGTTCCATTTTGTAACCACCTTTGGAGATTTATATTTGTCAATTGAATCTTGATTTTTGACCTATTGTGTTAGAAATCATACTTTAAACATTTGATGTGACTATTTTTATTTTTTTAACATTTCATTTTATAATTTTTCTTTTTCATCTTATGTCTTTTATAATTTTGAATTTTCATCTTGATATTTGTGTAACATTTCTTGCTCTAGATTTGAATTTTGAATTTTTTCTTGCTCTAATTGTGCCTTTTTAATATGTTCTTTCTCTAAGTTTTACATTTTTAATTTTTTTCATTCTAAATTATCCTTTGGTACCCATACTTATTCCTTTTTCACTTGTGATTAAGATAAGTACTCATAATGTGATTGGTTTTCTTGATCAATGTATTAATGTTAGGATCATTACTATCATTTATATTTTATATTTTGTTCTTCAATGAAAAATAATAATCTATATTATTCTCATGAATTCTATGATATGCACAAAAATATTTTAAACTCCTTATAATATGTAGATGAGGTATTTGAATGACTTTGTTGTGAATTATTTCTCTTAGAATTTCACTTGGACTCTTATCATCTTTTTTTTCACTTTTTGAATCAGTAGTTTTAGATGAACCTTTTTGGGCACACCATTTCTAGATGAATATGAAAATACATTATTAACACTAACATATTTTTATTTTTCATGTATGTAATTTAATTTTTTAACTCTTTTAGTAACTTGCTCATAAGTTTGATTTGATATTTTAGGGATTCATAGTAATAAACCATAGGTTATTCAAATTGAATATGCATGCACATACCATATAGAGGGGATTTGGAAGGTTGAGGGATTTGAGAAAGGATAGGTACAATAGGATGGGCCACCTCACCCCTTGGAAAAGTCATAGCATAAACCTAGTTAGAGGGATGTTAGCTATCACCCTCCTTATGGTTAAGAGGAGGAAGAGGTTCCTTTTTACCCTTTTTAAATTTTATAAACACACCCAAAATAATGAGAATGGATGTTAGGGTAATAAGGAGAATAAACATCACTTATACACAACCCACAAAAAAATAAAATATGTAAAAAATAAATGCAATAATTTCAAACCCTAGAAAGTTAAAACCCTTAAGGAAAACTTAGTAAGATTTTTCAAAATAATAATATGTAAATTTTAGAATATTTTATAGGTTTTATTTAAATATGATAAAGGTTTTTTTTAGTAAAAATATAAAATAATCAAAACCTAAAAATTAGGGAAAAATAGGTATTCTTTGTGCATTGTATATCAAGATGTACTAAAAAAAGTAAATTCAATATGTTTAAAATTCCATACATAATTTTGATAAATAAAAAGAGGTTTATTATTATATAAATTGAAACATGAAAAATTATAATAAATTTTAAAGTTTAATTTTATGAATCATAAATAGGACTAACAATGTGGGATGTTTCACAAGCAAAACTCTAGAATATTCCCAATAAAGAAACAACAATTGTGATAAATCAAGAATGAAGAGATCTGAGAGAGGTTTTTGAATAAAATAGCAATTTTGATAAAACCCAAAAATTAATTATAAAATAGGTATACCATGTACCTTATATGTCAATATCTATTAAAAAAATTAAATTGTAAATATCAAAAAAAATTACAAAATTTGGGTGAACAAAAAAGAGGTTTTTCAATATACCAACCTGAGTAGAATAAAATTTTAAAGAATTTTAAAATGGATTTGTTAGGAAGCTAAAATGTTCCAATCAAGGAAGAATAAATTAAAAGTGTATGAACATGAAAGACTTTTAACCAGATAAGTTTAAAACACTAGGGTAAAATTTTATATCTAAAAATTAATCACAATAAGTTGAAACCCCAGGAGGTTGGAAACCCTAGATCAAACTAGGTTTTCAAAGGAAGACTCAGAGGTCAAGTTCACAAAATGTTTAACCCTAAAAAATTTTAATGTTGGGTTAAGTTTAAGAATGTATAAATATTTTAAGTATAAGGGTGATAAACTAATCTATAATAGGCCAAATAATTACAAAATTAGATAAATGCATATTATAAATTATAATATCGATATATGATAACTATAGAAAGTACTTAATTTGAAAGATGATCAATTAGTTTTAACACCAAAGAGAAATAATACCTAGTTGGGTTTAATGTGCATATATAGATCTTGACTATAAAAATATGTAAAATATGTAAGATCAGTATTCTAGATTAGTCATTGGATTATAGAAATTGTACTTTTGTAGCCATGAACACCACCATCAGATCTAGACACTACTATCAAATCTAGTGTTTATCTATGATATAAGTGGATAGTATATAATAATTACAGGATTTGTAAGTGACCAAATTTATGTTTATGGGTTTTATATTACCTTTTTAATGATGTATTTTGATATGGCATAATTTTTATAATTGATCAAACCCTAGTTCTCTACCCTTCTTCATACTTATAATGAGTTTAGTAAAAAAAATGAGTGGGATCATGGTGCTAAGTTGATCCTAAATACCCATATATTAATGGGCATTACCTACATATCCAACACTCTAAGGAGGGCCTTAAACTTATGTCGTTTTCCCCTATGTCCGAGGAAGTGGGTGTACAAGGGTGTAATATACTATATGATGATACATTTTATGACTTATATTGTAACTTGAAAAATATCACTCATGGGTTACTCTTTTAGTGATTTAGAACTATAATATTAATACTCCTATGCTTGATATTAAAATATGGATAAATAAGGAATAAAATATTGGTTGTAAACTTGATTTATTTAGCTTTAGTAGTTGTTTGCATGGTATTTTTTAGATGATCAATGAAAAGTCTTAGAATTTTATTTATAGTACACCAATTAGAAATATATCATGGTAGTATTTAATAATACAAATAGGTTGACCCATAGGTTTCAAAACATTTGTAACTTGGATGAATTTTAGAAGTTGAACACTATATAAGGATCTAAATACTAATGTTGGTGGTAGTGTCCCTATATGGTCATTAGTGTCAAAATAAATAGAAAATAGGGATGAATCTAAAATTGATATTAAAATATGGTTCTCAATTTTTAGGTTTTTTATAGAGTGTAGGAGACCTAGGTCATTAAAATGATATGGATCAAACTAAGAGATAAGTATTTAGGCATAGTGAGATGGTGAATGTGAGCCTTTTGAAAATAAGGAGGTCTAAAACTGAAGGCTAGAGCCTTGATTGATATTTTTGAAATTTATAACACTAAGATGCTATAAATATTTATTTTTAATATCTACAATATGTAAAAAGACAAAAAATTATAATATTTGAGAGATTTCAAAAAACTAGGACCTATGTATGATATGTCTAGTTTATTTACATTAGGTGATTTATGCTTCAATAAATGAGATACTTATATATATATAGTTTTATATCAAATATTATTTACAAGTTTACTTGAGTGAGTTATAGAACATACAAGTTGTCACTTTTAGATGTAATTATAGGGAGTGATTCTAATAAGTTTTGGACATTTTTCCACAATTTCAATGCATAATAATATTCTTCACTTCTTTCTTTTAAATTCATTCATACAGCATATAATATGAGAGATATTACATTTATATATTTTAGTTTATTAAATACTAGGAGATATGAACTATCTTAATCCCCCAAAATCTCTCATCCGTAGTCTTACTCAACTGTCCCAACAATCTTCTCTCCACTTTTCAGATGGTATGGGTATACCTGCCCTATCAATTAGAACTATGGAATTATTGTAAATACCCATTAAATATAGAATATATGAATAAATTATGGCTTTTTTATCTTCTTCATACCTTGTGGGATCTATAGAACTAAATAAATGATAGGATATTGGATGGCAAAAGTTCCATCTTAAGGGTAACTCTAAAAATTAAAAACTTATTGATTGATAATTTAAAAACATATAAAAACTTTAAGAAGTTTACTTATGTGGAAAAATAATATATTATTTCCAAGAAATGAGATTTAAATCTATCATGTTCCTCAATGATCAATCTTAGAAAAGAGATGATAAGGACTACAATTTGGCAAGTTCCCTCTTCAGACTAGGTCAAACTGAACTTTGATGGTACCTCAAAAGGAAATCTAGGTAGGGATGATGGAGGAGTAACTCTCATATATTTTGAGGGTAATTTCTTGGTAACCTATGTAGGAAATATGGTGATACAAATAAACCATTATGTATAATCTCATGTAGCTCTTTGGGGTTTACAACTAGCAAAAGAGTTAGGAGTGGATAGATTAGAGATTAAAGAGGGTTCACTCAACAGCATCCACCATCTATTGAAGAATAATTTTGATAATTGGAGTATTAGTATCACGATTGAAGAGGCCTTAGAAATAATCAACTCTTTTAAATGTGTTAGAATCAAGTATATATTTAGAAAAGGGAATCAACTTATAAATTGGTTTGCCAATCTGGGAGTTGACTCTAACAACTTTAGGAAATAGAGAACCAAAGAGGATATGATTGATATCATCATACAAAGAATAAACCAAGAATATCGTGTATCATTCTACTTATAAAATCAACTCTTTATGGATCCTAGGTATCATGTGTGGAATGGTGTTTCACTTATTCCTCCTATGTTCAACAACTTTGATGAATAATATAAGTAGTATGAAGAATGAGACTATCAATTGGGCTTCCAAATCATTATATGGAGTAAAATTTCAAGGAAAATTTGGGAGTACTATATCACCATCATTTTAAGTGAATGGAATTATGAAGGCAGGGTTATTATTATGTAAACTTGAGAAAAATTATGAGATGGGGGATATTTCATGATGAGTAGTGATAGGTGGAATATTCACACTATTTCTTGACATAGTTTCTTATTTATTTGGATTAATAAAGCCTGTCATTTAGTGTCCTATCATATTAATCCCATATTCAAAGAGAATTATAAATACAATAGGATGGGAGGAGACCTCTACATGTTTGAACCATCATTAGTAAAGACTTTGACCAAAGACTTGGAGTTATGGGAGATCTTGAAGGCTGGTGATTTTGGGAATTTCATCTAAAAAGTAGAAGGATATGATCCTATGTCTCCCAAAAATTCATGGAAGGGTGGGATGATAAGATGATAAAAATGTAGTACATTCAATTTGAAGTCACATAAGAGCTCATAGAACATGTCACAGGTATGGAAATTTAAGGTATAAAGTTATAAAAAATTAACAAGGACACAAAGGATGAAGTGAAGATGTTCTCATCTGAAGGGGAGATCATCATTATGTTCCAACATGGATTTATTAGAGACTCAATCCCTCATCCTTTTAATCTAGTGGCTAAACAAGTCATGAAATTTATTACTCTCTATGGTAGGTATTATTCCATTCAAGTGTTCTATTTTATTTTTCTAAGTTTGTTTAGGCACCATTCTCTAGTCAGCATCCCTTACTACATTTTGTGATATATGGAGATTTCAGTGGTGGAGACTAAAAATGGAAAGGTATATTTCTTGTACACCAAGTTACCATTCTTCTTTTATGGAGGTATGAAAATTTTTAAATAATGATGTCATATCAACTTCCTCAAATGTATGAATTAGTGTAGCAAATTCCCAAATATCCTACTAAACAACTCCATATATCATAAAAGAAGTCACTAAAAAAAGGAACTGAGAAGGATCAAGGAAAGACGGTGGGTAAAGAGGAAATTATAGAGGAGGAACAATTGAGGGACTCAAATTATGGATTAAAAGAAGTATTTAAAGGTCTTAATCTTCTAAAGGCTCAAGAATCCATCACCATCAACATGAAGAAAATCTATTCCAATAATAAGAGGAACCCAAGGTATGTTTAGGGAAACATAACAGCAGATGAGGGGATTAAAATCCTTAAATCCATATGGGAAGAATTTGATCTCCACATAACTATCATGATATGGTTTAATAATGACCATAGCCTAATCAAATAAGTAATTAATAAAAGATATAAGTTTAATGAATCAAATATGACTATCTACAAGATTTTTATCATGTGAAGGTTATGGAAGAAAGGATCTACATTTTAAAATAAGAGAATCTAGAACTAAAATAGAATACTAAGACTTTAATTGAGCATATAAAGGTTTTGATGATAAATTATATGGCTAGTATGGGTGTTCTTATTCATATTCTCAAATAAAATTATGAAGAGGAAGGTATTAGCAATAAAATCAAAAAAGTTGAAGCTACATCCAATAATAAGGAGAAAGAGATGAACACTATGGAGTAGAACTTAAAAGAGATGTTAATAAATTGGAATGATAACCTTTGAGGTTATGATTCATAGGCTTAGATTTTTGGTTATTTCCTTTAGTTGTGGGCTCTTGTTATTTTTGTTTTGAAGTTTTTGTGAGTTGGTTGTGAGCCATCCTTGTTCTGAGTTTTTTTTGTTTTACAATCCATTCTTATTCTTTCTAGTTTTCCTAGGCCTAGATTATGGATTTTGTATCCAAGGTTAGAGTCCCTTTAAAAAAAAAAATAGTTCTATCCTTAATAAAAAAATATCCCAACAATCTCTCTCATTATCATCTAATATTTATAATAATCCTATCTATGTGGGTTATTTAATAATAAATCTTATTTACACGTAAATATTAATACTCTCATATTAATATTATCTTAGTAATTAACTAAAGATCAAACTCACCTAACTATTATAACACCATGGGAACACTAATTTCCTAATATTTCCCCCCTTAGTGTGAATATGGGAGAAGATAAATATATCATGTTGAAGATGCTCTCTTAAAATAGTGCTTACACCATTTACAACTCCATCAAGTTATCTCTTTACCCTTTTGAATGTGTAGATGTCAATTTAAATTCCATGGGATCATCCCCATCTCATGGGTTTTGAAATTATGAATATCTAATATTTCTATAGTTTGCAAACTATATAGATAACCATCAATTTGGAGTTTACCTCAAAATATTATCCTTCCCTTACAAATTTCTTCTTTATAATATACATCTTTCCCAAATATAAAATGATGTTTATTCAACATATAATAGAAAATTTAAAACATTGAAAAGGGAAAACATGAAAAAACATGCCTTGATACATAAAGTGGCACTATCGCTAGTGGGTGATGAGAGGATGATGAAATTTTCCCTTCATCTATTGCCTCCATCCTCTTATTTGTTTATACTTATAAAATTTGAAATTGAGGCTCAATTTGAAGTTCCATTTTTATGTCATTTTTTAGAAGAAACACCCTCTCACAATTTTGACATATTCCCATTAGAAATTGGACGTCAGTTACCTCAATAATGCATCTCTTTATATAAGAGGATTTTCACATTGAAAATGATATACAATAAGACTATAAACAATTGAGTTACAACTATACTAAACACCATTTCAATAATCAACCCCACTTCAAACAATGTTACCACCAATATCACTTTACTATAAAAAAAAATCCATTTAAAATTTTATACCACCACTTTATGTTTTTGGGGCTCAACCTCTTAACTTATAACTTCTAAGAGATTAAAAAAAGATGTTTTCCAAGTAAGATACCAAGGTTTTGATTAATCTATTTGAACAAACTAATACTTAAATGTCTTACTATCACCTATATAAATTCAAACTAAATAAATCACTTAATTCATAATACAATTAATAAATTTAAAACAACTACTCAATTAATACATCTACACGTGTATCTAGATTGACTTTGACACTAACAACTTTGCATGTGAAATATGGAAGCATGGAAAATTTGACTGAATAGAGACATGGTTGTACTAGAAATTTGTTAAACTACATAAATTGATAGGATCTACAAATCAAATACACATGTAAGGACACTTGAGACTCTGAATTAAATGGACATAGTTGTTGTCACCCAAAACATCACCAATAGTAATTAAGATTTACCAAACTTAAAATGCATTCATTGAATAACCAATGCACTAGGAAGGAAATTAGAATGTGTGTAAATGAGTAATATGAGATTTTTAAATCTAAATCAATTACAATCATGGTAAGTATGTGTAAGTGATGAATGGTGAGGGGTGAGCATAGTAAATCTGAGTGTACAGAAGGACATGATTTAACAGATAAAAAATTGGATGAAATGATAATATATTTCCACTAAGTCCAGTTAATTTTTTCATGTTTTTGAGAGTTCATGAAGGCAAAATCAAAATTTCACTACTATAACAACCCCGCTAGGTTAGACATAGAAATACATGGAAAAAAATTTACTAAACACATATACCAAATATAGATTGCACCATGATAATCTACAAAGACCATAATAAATACACAAGGTGTGATAATAGCAATGAGCACAATAAATCACATAATACTAATCTCTAATATCATGAGAGTACACATCATAATGTGAATATATAAAGTAATCACATTAATTCTACTATAACTATAACAAGTCTACAACTACTACTATTAAAGTACAATAATAAGTACTTACAATAATTCATGATAATATCCAGTGATAAGTACAATACAATACAATACAATGTACATATAGATACATGGCTCCCTAGAGCATAGTTCCCAAACTCAAGTATATGTGTGTATATTGTATTGTATTGTACTTATCATTGGATATTGTCATGAAGTATTGTAAGTACTTATTATTGTACTTTGATAGTAGTAGTTGTTGACTTGTTATAGTTTTAGTAGAGTTAATGTGATTACTTTCTATATTCACATTATGATGTGTACTCTCATGAAATTAGAGATCAATATTATGTGATGTATTATGCTCATTATTATTATCATATCTTGTGTATTTCTTATGGTCTTTGTATATTCTCATGGTGTAATCTATATTTGATATATATGTTTAGTAAAAAAATCATGTATTTCTATGTCTAACCCAGTAGGGTTATTACATGTGGTATCAGAGTTGTGGCTCAAACTCTAGGACCTAATGAGTCTATTAACATTTTCATGTGTATCTATTCACCAATGTGAACCTAGTGACATGAATTATTGCATGAGTATTTTGGATTTATGGTGCCTCAATGGAGAGCCATATTACACCATGAATGGAGTTTTGAGACATGATAGATCCTCTTGTATTAATTGGTGACTTTTGTAAGCATGTGACATTCATGAAATGTGTGTGGTATAGTGAATGTGCATCCTTAGGAGCTCTATTACCCTCTTGTAATTGTAATAGGGTTAGATTATCAAATGTCTTAATGGTTATAGTTGTACACAAGGCCTGGGTAGACAAGTATATCACTTAGTTCATGAGTTATGAATAAAATATTTCTGCCATATTTGATCACATAGTTTGAACACCTTGAGTGTGATTACATCCTTCTTGGTAATTAATTCACATTTGTCATTGTGTTTTGTGTTGTGAGTGTTTAATAAACATAGGATGTTTGTCACTTAAATTTATGTACTTTAATTTTTGTTTCTTTTATTTACTAATACTAGGAGTGGGAAATTTTTATAAGACCATTCCTAGTTGGGTACCACCTAGTGTGGTGGGAACTTTATTGTAGTAGAGTGTTGTTGTCTTGATTGAGAATTCCTTTATGTTTGGATTCTATTTGGGTTTGGCACCCTTCTATATATATGGATTTGAAAGAGTTTTCACCTCTCATAGTGGGTATAGAGGTGATTTGTCATTCCCTCATTTTCCTTTGATATCATTTTAAGCCCCTGAGAGGATTCTTATTTTATTGATGTTGTTTTGACCTTGTTTTTTTCTTGAGATCATGGGATCGGTGTCTTCTACTTCTTGATAATAGAGAATTTTTAGAATTGGATGGATTGATACATATTTGTGGTTAGTATATTCCTTTTCCATTTACAAAAATAGATTTTGATACTATACTTATAGGTTTAGTACGCAAATAGTATTTTGGTAACTTTGGGTTATGGTGTTTCCTTTTTACCTTGTGAGGGTATGTAAGAGTTTTTGAGATGATAGTTCTCTATTTTTAACTAGTTACTCTTTAGGTCCACTAATTTAATTAAATCATTATTTTAAAACCACATAAGGTGGAAAACCTTGAATTATATATTAAATTATAGAATAAGAATTATAAGATAAATATAATTAATATGCCATTATTTATCCTTGATTAGATTGATACTATTATCTTTTACTTAATGCATGTTATTTTGAAGAGATTTTTTTAATATACCTTTCACCAAAAGTGAGTAGGGTATAGGAGGTGTGGAATATTTGGTCAATATAGGCGATTAAAATAAACTTTTAACCTATTATGTGCTAATTGAGAAAGTAAAGATACATTATCTTGGTTATTCCCTTATAAAGTTGTAAGGATGAGGAGATCCTTGACCTTAGTATGTTATGTTATTATTAACATTATTTTCTATTAATAATGAATATAACACTATTAGTTAAGCTCAAAAAGATGATACTATATTTTTTTGGCTAGTGGCAACTTAATACAATTATGGATTAATTATATGATATTTCTCTTGTATGTATATTGATACATCTAGAATTATGTAGCATATAATATTACTTTATATGATCTTTTAGTATAGAATTGTGATTCATTGCACTTGGTACACATTTTGGAGATCACTAGGTCTAGAGACCTAAGGGAAGAGTGATGAATTAGGGATGTGAATACTAAGTGATAAGATGGTATCCTACTTAGCATCACATTGAATCTATATTTAATGAGTTTGGATCTAACACACAGACTTGTTGAATTCAGGATTTGATAGATGAACTTATCAAATTTAGTCATATGGTCATATGCATGTATATAGTGGAAGGTTTATTCCTCAATATTCTATACATTGGAAATGTAATATTTCCAATTCCTATTCATCATTGTACTTGTCAATAACTCTGTGGAGTAGTGATAGTATTAACATGTTATACTTATCTAAAGTTATGTGAGTAGCAATAGTATTAACTTATACACATTATTCTTGTCAGGGTCCTTAATTACTTTTCTATATAATGAAAAAAACACTCTCCAAGATAGAGAGATGTGTTGAGGGTTGGACAATCTTGTGGGACTCTCCCTAGTCATTTATTTTGGTTTATTTGATGCTCTTATGTGCTCTTAGGAAGTCAGTGAAAGTTTCACTGTGATATGTGGGACCCTTCAAGGTAAATAGAAGTGGTCAGTCCTATAGTATATAAGCTTGTCCATATAGTTTTGGACCCTTTAGTGGTCATAACAGAATCAACTAGAGTAAGTATTACTCATAAACCATGTTTGCTTAATATGAAAAGGGCATCGAGTAGGGTCTTACATGATCAATACTTTAGGAATGGTACAACTTGAAGGAACTATGATGAGTTATACACATAGTTTTCCATTTATTTCTTAATTTTATATTATTTATCATGTAATTACCTTGTTAAATAATATTTTTAATTCAGAACTTATGTCTGCATAAGATTCATTAAGGATGATGACTAGCTTTATGGGAGAGGATGTTACATTTCATTTCATCACTAGATAAATTTGCTAGGTTATCCATGGATATATATAGTTGATGAATTCAGATTTGACTATTTTTAATTAATCTTGGATATATACTATTATTTGGTAGTAGGATAATGCTTAGGTTACATGACCACACTGCTATGAGTTAGCTATAAGTATGGTTTACTTTATGATCATGTTGATTTGTCATTTTAACTATATTTTATGATGAATATATATCATGATTATTATTGTATAACTACCTATATTTTTGTGAGGTGGATGCAAGAGAACTCATCTCTTAGAGTGTGACAGAGGGAGAGCATCATCGAAGAAGGTGATGTAGATCAAGCTGTTGGAGGATGACAGAGAAGCTAACCGGTGCCCTGCACACACTACAATAGTAATACACAGTAGAATGCATTAAAAAAAAAGGTTTGCACATGATGTGTTTATTTATACTTGTGTTGGAGTGTTGTTTTCTATGGTTTTCTAGTATGGGTTGAATAGCCTAATGAGTTTTATTTGTGTATTTGGGGTGTTTGTCATTAAAATTAACCTTACTAGCATGATTAAATTTAAAATCTAGAATTATTAATTATCATTTGAACTTGTGACAATAAAAGGCATTAAATAAATTATTAAAATTATATATTTTCATTGTTTATTATTAAAATAAATGGAAATTAGAGATTATCATTAAAAAGAGGAAAAGACAAAAAATTAAAATGAAATATAAAATCTAAAATTAGAAAATTTAAAAAGAATTAAAATTAATAAAAAGGAAAGAGAAAAATAAATTATTTAAAATTAGAAATAAGCTTTAAAACAAATAAAGCTACAATTATATCCTTGGAGAAAGGGAAAAAAATGGGGGTATGATGCAATAGGAAGGAAGGAGGAAAATGGAGAGAAAAGAGGAAAGGAAGGCAACATTGTGAGTGGATTGAGGATCACGACATTCTGAGATTAGAATCCCTTACCAGATAGGTGATGCCATTATTTTGAAATTATTTTTGTATAAACTATAAGTAAATGAATAGTAATGATATACCCTGATTGTGTATAATCATTATTAAAATATAGTGTTATAAATCCAATTATGATTAGACTATTTTAAGTCAAAACTATGATAACATATATTGGTGGTCTATATGGTTTTATTACTATAAAGACAACAAACTATTTAAATACTTAAATACAATTAACTATTAAATTTTTGTGTAGAGTAATGAAAGTTATTATATTATACTATCATTTAATTGAATATATTGTATGGTATAAGTTGCAATTAATATAATTAATAACACCATTAAAACTTTATATATCATGATCAACACAATTCAATTTAATTTATACATGGAATATGAGTTAGATGTATTATGTATTGTGAGCCATATTAGTAAGGAATATATAATGGAAATTTAAATGCTGCATATCCAATCATATTAAATAGTATAAAATTAGACATATCTTTTGATTAGAAAAATCATTGGGGTCTCTCTTGACATGTTGCATACTATTGAGGTGTCGCTAACATCAAGGTTAACTGATTTGCATATATAATTCTCAGTAATAGGGACATCACCAGTATTATATAAGAAGGGCATAGTATTTTGGTTAATACCATTTTGATATGAAAATATATACAACAAGAAAATTTAAGAATGGACTACAATGATTTGATAAGTCATTATATTTTGGTTTCATATAGTTGATTTAAGTCACTATTATCTAAAAAGTATAGTGATTTCAAATTCTACCTTGCAACATTTTAACATATTAAAATATAGAGTTAAGATATAAAGCCAGTAACTTATATGAAGGGTATAGCAATCTATTATCATTCTGACTAAGATATTATTGAGCATGCAGTGACTTTAGTGAATTTTTTTTGAATTGGTAATAAATTAGGATATAAGATCATTAAAATAACATAATAGTCTTATTTAATGATAAAAAGAGGAAAGGATTCAAGATAGCAAATTTTACTTATAAATAGGCCTTTCCTTTATATTGAACACTACTTAATAATATCCAAAAGTGGTACATATTAAACACTACTAGATTAAATTCAAGTTTAATTCAAGTTAAGTCACCAATAAATATCTCTTCATGTGTGTGTGTGTGTGTGTGTGTGTGTGTGTGTGTGTGTGTGTGTGTGTGTGTGTGTGAGGAAAAATCTTGGGTTATGCCTACCTAAGTGTATGAGAAGAGGGTACTTTTTCTCCCTCTTTCATAAAAACTTATGTGTATTTCCTAGGTTTATATGTCAAGGCATTTTAGGACTATCCTCATACTCTATTAGTAGGTCCCAAGTTTAGGTGACCATGTCACTTATATGTTAACATATTGTATGGTGAGGTGTAATACTCTCCTAGATATAAATAGTGAATGTCACCATATAACTTATTCTTTAAAAAAATATGGTGAGATTGTCAATTATAGCAAAAGGCAGTGTTATAGTATTATAATTAAAATATATTGCATCAAATCAAAAATAAGACCCTTTAATACGATGAGATTAAAAATTAAGTTTTGAATTGAATTGGGTATTTCACCTCTATGGATATCAAGCTAAGTATATGGCACAATGATGTCAATAAATCTACATTATTTAGTGAATTAATCCAAATGGTATGTTAGGACTAACTTGTAATAAAGGAGAGTAGCATTTATAGATAGTAAGACTTTATTTTACAAGGATATCAGATGTCACATTATAGTGTAATGTTCATGATAGAATTAATGCATAGACATATCTTTATATGTGCAATTACTCTAGACATATGGTGTAGTAATGGATCACATATTTATGAAAATATATATATTTATACAAGTTTTTAGATATTGTATACATTCTTTGAATTCTTGCCTAGTTAGATTTAACTTGAAATAGATTTATCATGTAAATAATTACATTTTGTGATATTCTAAGTCATATCAGATTCCATAAGTTGGTTATTTCCATGAAAATGTGAACCTAGTATAGAGTTAGTTATAAAATAGTGGAGAGGGATATGTATGCAGTTATGTTTATAAGATATAAGAATTGATCACAGGGAATTGGGAGTTGTGAAACTGTGTCAAATGAAGTCCCAAGCCCTAACCTAAAATTTAATGAAAGATGCATATTCATAGCTCATCATAGGTCTTCTTTATATTTAAATAAGCTATGTGATCCCCAGTTATACTTATAAATTATTATAAATAGCTCTTGATAAAAATATATATTGAACCATGGTTTAGTAATTACATAGCATTAGATTAATTTCATGTGGTGCATGTACAAGTGTTCATATATAGGGATTAAACTTATAGTTTAATAGATGATTTGAGTAAGTCATTAAGTTTCTTAGGAATTTGAAACTGTAACCCTTTTGAAATGGTCTCTTGGAAATAAAATTGATTTTTGGAATGAAAGATCATAACAGTTTTATGATTTCTTTGTTCTCTGTAAATGTTTGATTAGTTGTTACTTATATATATTTAAGATTAAATACTTATGTGGAGAACATGATTTTTAAGAGTGTTTGGTTACATCTAGCATATATTAGCATATTGTGATGCAAACTTATAAGTTATATTACTTTGGATGCTAGTATGCAATTTTAACTCAAGGTATACCTGAGTGGTATAATCCTATATTTGCTTGTTTTTTATCATGTAATTGGGAACCTATGATAGTATGGGTATCATAGAGTGCTATAATGTAAATGTATGTTAAACCCATATGGTACCTTTTGTAATTGATATGTTTAGACTCATACCTACATTTGTTTGATTATATGTGTGCATGCTAGATATTATTATGAATAGTATGATTATAATTAGTAGGACTTTATGTATGCATGCATATAGCTTGAAAATTTTAATGAATGCTATGATAGTATATTATGTGTTTCAGGAAGTTATGACTTATTTTTTATGACTAGTTGCTTGAATATAAGTTGTGTTTTCATGTAGTTATGACTACTTTATGTTTGATTGGGGAAAACTAGTAGTTATGTTTTATAATACTAGACTATGATCATATGGATTATCATAGGGTGTAGTATGTTTGGAAATAAATTATGGTAGTTGAAATCTATAATTGTGTATATATTACTTGGGTGGTATAGACTGTAGTCATTATTTCTAGTATGGGATAAAAATTAATTTAAGATTCATTTATGTGTTTGATGAAAAAAATGTATGCTCTGGTTACTCTTATGTTTAGCATGTATATGATGTATTTGATAGTAGAATTTAAATTAAATGAATCTTGTGGTTGAATTGTATTTGACCAATATGCATTATTGATATAGAGTAAGGAGTGATATGGACTTCACTGGCTTACTAATGTCACATTGATAAATGAAGGCATTCTAATCAAGTGGTGTGTATGGATTTGATTGGTCTAGATCATTATTATTTATTATTTATAAAAATTTGGGCCAAATTAAGTTTAGTGAGACATTACCATTTCATGAGTATGGTTTACATGTATGTGTGATATATTGTAATATATTGAGTTTTCTATGATACACTACATTTTTATTTTAGTTATAAATCATACAACACATGGGTACTTACTTGTCTCTCTAGACTCCCATGCCATAACTATCTACTCATTCATGAAGGGAAGGTCATTTCCTGATGGGATTAGTATGAGAGATTTTTGGTCTATGGTTAGTTTGGAAAATCACTCAGATGATGCTCTCCCTCCCCACAACAATACTACTTATTGATATGACACTGGAGATTGCCACAGATACTTGAGTTCAGGAACTATGCTCTAGGGGAGCCATGTATCTATCTATATTTACTTTGTATTATATAGTACTTATCATTGGATGTTGTCATGAAGTATTGTAATTACTTATTATTTTACTTTTATAGTAGTAGCTTTAGACTTATTATAGTTGTAGAGTTAATGTGATTAATTTATATATGTGTATTATGGCATGTACTCTCATGATATTAGAGATCATTATTATGTGATGTATTACACTCATTGTTATTATCACACCTTGTATATTTATTGTTTAGTAAAAAAAACTTCATATTTCTATGTCTAACCCAATGAGGTTGTTACAACTACTTCCCTGATTTGTATGCCACTAGCACTTTGAATGTTTCACCTTTAATTTTTTGGGTAGATTTAAGGCTTAATATCACCCTAAATTCCACTTGATTCAGAGTTATATATTTAATATTCACACCCACAAATTCTATTCCAACATGATACAAATAAAGAATAAAGTCACAAACCACTGCAGACTAATCTAATTTAAATAAAAATAACATCAATCAGGGTAATACAAAATGGTGGGGTATCCCCTTGATCAACAATTAAAAACATAATACTCCCATCTCATATCTCATGTCTCTATAAACTCCATTATAGTTGGATCATATTGCTCTGATACCACTAATATCTTTTGGATAGATTTGCACAATTTCAACACACGATAATATTCTTCACTTATTATTTTTTAATTCATTTGGGACATCATAAAATATGATAGATATTACATTTATAACTTTTATATTACTAAATACTAGGATATATGAATAATATTAATCCTCCAAAATCTCTCATCTTTAGTCTTAATTATCCCAATAATCTCTCTCATTATCATCTAATATCTCTCATAATCATATCTACGTGAGTTGTTTCATAACAACATATTCTTTACACCTAAATAATAATACTCACATATTAATATTATCTTAATAATTAAATAAATATCACACTCACCTAACTATTATAACATCATGGGAACACTAATTTCTTTATGCATTTTATCTTAGGCCCAAAAAATTTACACAGACAAAACCACTCTAATCTAGGTAGTCATGCACTTCACGCTTGTCTAATTCCACCAAAATTATCCTAGTGAACATAGGATTTACTTTATTAGATTTAAACTAGTAAAAAGCCTTATACATTTTTTTATATCTTAATAAGTTCACTCAGGGCATCCTTTCACACATGTATTAACATTCTTTGAATTGTTATTGTTCATAATTCATTTCAATACATTACTAAAAAATATATGAATGTTGGTTCACTTACACTAGAGTTTTAATATTACTAGATATCCAAGTTTTTGAATATAAAAATTTTACAACTTTCTTATGTAGATAAACTTCACTTATACATTCATTTTTTTCCCTTGCTTCATGTCTTATGTGTATTCATCTTGTTCAAGTTGTGAACATTTGAAATGTATTTGATTTTGTCTCTAAGCATTATTTTGTGTTTCTATTCATGTGAGTGACATTTGAATATGTCCCTTATATGTATCCCATTAACCTTCCATTTCTTGATTTGTGTGTACTCTTTGTGTGTGTGTGGAATGACCATGACTCTTATTTTCTTAGTTTCTCAATTTTTTGATGCCATGATGGACATCATACATCTTCCCATCCTTTTTATTATATGATGTATATCATGCATTCTCCTAGAGTTTCTCTATATTAGTTTAAAATGAACAATATATGATCATTATTCACTAAATGCCTAATTGTTAATATCTATCTCCACATGATACTATGTATGCTTGATTGTACATGCATTTTACATTTTTATATTTCTTAGTTTATCTATGATGGTTCCATGATCTCCAATGTTATCATTATAACTCTAGATTTCAATATTTTCTATAACGTCATTCATATAACTTTCTTCTTTTGAGCTAAGTTATTGTGCAGGACTCATAACTCACCTCAAAAGAAGGGGTATACATAGTGTCTTATATTAGATACCAAGATAAAATAATTGACTTCACAGACACAAAAATACAAATCTTTTTATGATCAAAAATTAGTTTCAGACAATAGTGATCATGTGTGTGTGCATGTGTGCATGATCCCCCCCACACACACTCACACAAAGATATGAATGTGTGTGTGCATGTTCCCTCCCCCCCTACACACACACACACACACACACACACACACACACACACACACACACACACACACACACACACACACACACACACACACACACACACACACACACACACACACACACACACACACACACACATCTTTATGTGGGGTGGGACAGAACATGCACACAAATTCATTTTTTATATTCATTTCTTAATGTGTATAATGGATTAAAATATAATAATTATTCCTTCACATAAAATAATTTAAAATAAATAATATCCTCTTTCAAATATATGATTCAAGGCAAATGGAGAAATATGGGGAAGGAAAAGAAAAAGAAATATTTTCATTTCCCATTTCCCATTTTTACAACTCAAGGAAAACTATTGGGAGAGAGATTAAGAAACACATACATATATTTTTCCTATCATAAAATTTAGAAATGGAAAAAATATTTAAAAATCAAAGTATGAAAGGGAAATAAATATCCATTAAATTCAACTAGTAACTTTTTTCAATTTTTCATAACAATTTTTCATTAACCATGTTTAAAATAATTCATTATTTTCTCAAATTTTTATTCACAACACAAGGGGGGAGAGGGAGAGAGAGATAACTTTAAACTACTTATAATCTTTCCAATTCAAAACCAAAAGACATCATTTTCTTAGAAGGCTTACTTTTCTAATGCAAAAAATACTAAGGGAATGGTATGCATAAAAACCCTACCTCTTATATAACACTTTTCATGCATGCCACAAGCTCCCAAATCTCCATGAAGGTATCCTCCTCCTAAAAATCTCCTCCCAAGCACCACCACTCCAAGCACTTCCACCCACCAAAATGAACAACCCAATAATGGCCAAGAATTGACAACAAAAAGGGAGTACTAATTTCATTTCTCAAAAAAATTGACCAAAATCATTAAATGGAGAGAGTAACACCTATAACATGGGTCCTTTATTGTCATACAAGGCCCATAACATTTCCTTAAAAGGCCTTACAAGGCCATGTGGGTTTACTTGAACAATTTACCCACCCTTGTACTTATATTACAAGGTCAAAAAGGTATTCTTATAGGACCATACCTCTCTTACATTTCTCATTAATTTCTCTTAAAATACACCTTATACTCTCCAAAATTTTCACAACTACCTACCCTAAGAGAGGGCCTACTCATTAACTTCACTAGCCTTCGTAGAGTGGCTATACACAAGTTGTTTAATTAATAAAATTTTATAATCCCACATAAATTATTTTGATTATAAATTTTAGATTTACTGATTTAGAATTTATACTAATAACAATATTATAAGTTTTTGTTACCAAATGAGGGATTTAAATAAAGGAGGGAAACCAAATTTGAAAATTTAAATACTGAAAGGGTCACCACACAAGATGAATACACTTAATCAATTATGGGTAGGAGGTTTCACATGAGAGTATTACATAAATTAAGTCAACCATTGTAGATGGATTATATATTTAATGTAACTTTATTCTTGAATGCATGATTAAAATAGAATGGAGTACATCCATTCTCCTATTATGTTTGCAGCTTAATAAATAGTATTTTGAAAATTTTAAAAATATCATAGTTTGCATGAATCTTTTACATGCCCCCATTGTAATTATATAATTTGTAACTATATGTGGATTCCACTTGTAAATTATATTTGAAACTTATGTATAAATATATATCATGCACTCAAAATTATGTAAATTTTTATTTTGTAACTAAAATATGAGTGCATATGCATGACATATGCCCTAATGATCTATGTCAATGATTAAATTTTAAACCCTTTTATAAATTTTAAAACTATATTTTTTGCCAAAATTGAATATTTCTATATAAAATAATTGTCTCATATATGAGAATCCCATTGAAATGCCCCCATTTTTAGGTGAAGGAATTCATCCTAAAACTCACTCATCTCAAGAGGAAATTTCAATCTATCATAGATAATAAAATGTTTTCATTGAATAATGTAGCATATTTGAAAATTATATTAGCATATTTTTATCATTTTAATAATGTATTATATATGACAAGTTTTCTAGCATATTAATATTTACATCATTTGACTAATGTATGTAATTCATGAGGTAAGGCCTATAGAAAGAATAAATGAATCTCATAGAATTATAATGTAGAATTAGTATATTATGTGTTAGTGCATGATGATCATGACACTTATTTAATTTAACAAGCTCAATAATCACACAAGCACACCAATAGTAAATGTCAAACAATAAGGCCAAAGACCTCAAACAATAAAATGTCAAAAAATTAAATTTTTCACCCATAAGGCCAAGGGACTCACACAAAAGACATGATTATTTTATCAAGAAATGGACATGTTCAAATGAAACACACAACATAGGGCCAAGGGAAAAAATCAAGGAAAAAATTAAAATGTTGCACATGATAAACAAAGTCTCATAGAGATGTTCAAACAAGTTATACACATAATGTAAAAATACAATGTGTGCTAACCAATGGTGGTGTCTCAAATGACTGAGTATGAATTGGAATATTGACTTATTTAAACCCTTGGGTTTCCCCCATAGTATATGTTGGTAAAAAAATTGAGTCAAATGGTGTAGATAAAGGTAAAAAAACCCATAGTATTGGAAGTTTCATGGGATTGGCATTCATATGTTTCCTTCATTTCCTCTCTAATAATTTTTATAAACATATATTGCATATCTATATTATTTTAAATAAAATTTTTAATTTTCCTTTATCTATGTCATCAAATCTATTAATTTATTATGCCATTATGGTGTTATGAACTCAAATTTAGAAATGCTCAACTTGAGTACCACTTATTCTAGCATCTATTTCTAATATTGTTGAAAATATGAAATAGAAACTTGGAATGTTTTTGTTATCAAATAATTTACCAAATATAAAGACCCTAATACAATAATTAGACTTTTTTTTTTAAATAAGGAAATAAACTATAATATCATGAATTGTTGGGGTTTTACAATATTCAATCAATATATGGGTTCACCAATATGTTTTCTAAAAAAATCAAGATTAGAGATTGAACCTAATCTAATATAGACAAAACAATGAGCAAAATAAAAATGATGAAGATATATAATAAATCAAACAAAAAAATTTAAACTTAATGAATATATAAATATGTTAAAAATGGAAAGTACCAAAGAAGATAGACTTGGTAATCATGCCTATAGGTTTATGAATGTGATCATGAAACTGAATGCACAACTATGTGAGTTCACTATGAATTAATAATAGCATTCAACTTCACTCTAGGACAATGCCACATTATTCAAATAAGATCAGCTTACACTAGCATCTTTAGGGCATGATAGTGTTTGGTATGTTTTTTGCTTTCTATGTGAAATATGATAGGTGTATTAGTCTCATGTGACTATGTTAGAGCCTTTGATTTTATACAAAAACCATGGCATACCTTCCTATTCACTTAAAACCCTATATCAATGACATAATAAGACAACTATTATGAAGGGATAAAAAGGGGTCATGTGTTGAAGTTTTAGTTGACCTCAACTCTGAACTATGTTAATCACTCCTTACACATCAATACTCTGAAGGGAGATCAAAATCCATGTATTTATCCCATACTATGGTGGTATGTGTGAAATAATAGTGTAATGTTATATTATGATGTAAATATTCATGTAATTATGTGTTTCAATAATGACTTATAACCTTGAAGAAATAGGTCATCTGCATAGAAGTGAAGGAATGATTGTCAAGGAATGTAGAATTAAGCATGATCTATGTTTTTATAAGGAGCTATCACAAGTTCATTATTTTAGCATTAAATATTAATTTATGTGTATAAATTTACCCTCCATTTATTATATTAATATAACAAATTTATAGTACTAGATTAAAATTAAAATATTTATAATTGAACTTACATATGAATTACAACCTTAAATTTAGGCCATACACTGAACTATGCCCCATGAAAACCTACAATAAAACATATATAATTCAATCCATACTTAGAATTAAAATATGAAAGTAAATTCAAAAAACTTATAGATAAAATAACAAGGAATGAATACACCTATTAGGGTATGTGAACCATTGTGTTTTCTAGTGCAAAAATGGTTTCTATATAGGGTATAACCCTTGGAGATTTATTCTTCACTTAAACACTTGGATTGGACTATGTATGCCTCAATCCTCATTGTAAGGAGAGTTTTCTTACAAACTCAAGGTGTGTTTGACTCCATAATTGCATATCCAAGGTAGTATATTAGCTTAAAATTCATGTATAACTTCCAATAGATCATTCTAGTGTAAAAATGTGAATCAACCATTATAAATGGAATAAGATTCATTTATGGTGAAACATTGGTGAAAATTGGCATAAAACTAGTGCAAAAATAATATGAGCCGAGTCTAGTGTATACAACATAAATGACATGAATTTCCATTCCTTGTATATAAATTAGTGTAAAACTAAGCAATAAAGTGATCATATGTCACACAAATTCACAAATCTAATATATTAGTATATGTATTTTGATAAATGAGTAATTCCAAATTAATTTATAATTCAAACCATGAAATTTTTTGGAACACATGTTGCACATAACACCTCCAATATCAAAAAACTTTTGTGATAACTTGTGTATTACTCTAAAAACTAATTTTGAGTATATAATGAAAAAATTTATGTGGGTTGAGTGAAATTTTTAGAATTCTAAAAAAAAAATAACTTTTGGGACAATAAGATGTTTTTGACATGACTGGCCTTCATCATTGTCCAAATGGATCATTGTTATCTGAAACTAATTTTTGATCAAAATATAGGTATGACCTATTATCAATTGAGTAAGATTTGTATTTTTGTGTTTGTGAAGTCAATTATTTTAGCTTGGTCTCTAAAAAAAACCACTATGTATGCCCCCTCTTTTTAGGTGAGTTATGAGTCCTGCACAATAACTTAGCTTAAAAGAAGAAAGTTATGTGAATGATATTATAGAAAATATTGAAATATTCAATAATAATGTTAACATTGGATATCATGGTACCATCATAGATAAACTAAGAAATATAAAAATATAAGATGCATGTACAAAAATCATATGTAGTGTTATGTGGAGATAGATGTTAGAAATTAGGCATGTAGTGAATAATGATCATATATTGATAATTTTAAAATAATATAGAGAAACTCAAGGAGGATGCATGATATTCATCATGGCATCAAAAAATTGAGAAACTAAGCAAATAAGAGTCATAGACATGACACATACACACAAAGAGTACACATAAATCACACAAATCATAAAATGGAAGGCCAATGGGATACAGACAAGGGACATGTTCAAATGTCACTCACATGCATAGAAGCACACAAAAAGGCTTAGAGCCACAATGAAATACATGTTCAAATGTTGACAACCTATACAAGATAAATACACAAGACTTGAAGAAATGAAAAAAACATGAATGTATATTTGAAGTTTATCTACATAAGAAACATTTAGAATTGTTATATTTAGAAACTCAGGTGTATAGTAATATTACAACTCTAGTTTAAGTAAGCCAAAATTGATATATTTTTTAGCAATGTATTGAAATAATGTATGAACAATAATAATATTTAAAGAATGATAATACTTGTGTAAAAGGATGCCCTAAGTGAACTTGTTGAGATATAAAAAAGTAATATAAGGCTTGTTACTAGTTTGAATCTAATAAAGTAAATCATATGTTCACTAGGACAATTTTAAAAAAATTAGACAAGAGTGAAATGCATGACTACCTATATTATAGTGGTTTTGTCTATATAAATTTTTTGGGCCAAAGATAGAATATGTTAAGAAATTAGTTTCCCATGATGTTTTAATAACTATGTGAGTGTGATATTTAGTCATTTAGCAAGATAATATTAATATGTGAGTATTAATATTTAGGTGCAAATAAGAGTTGTTATGAAAAAACTCACATATATAGGATTATGAGAGATATTAGATGATAAAGAGAGAGATTGTTGGGATAGTTGAGTAAGACTAAATATGAGATATTTTGGTGGATTAAGTTCATTCATATATCCTAGTGTTAATGAATCTAAAATTTATAGATGTAATATCTCTCATATTTTGTGATTTCCTGAAGGAATTGAAAAAAGAAGTGAAGAATATTATTGTGTTGAAATTGTATAGCTTTTTCCAAAGTTATTAATGGTATTAAAGCAATATGATAAAACTATAATGGATTTTATAGAGATATGATATGGGAGGATTGATTTTTTAATTGTTGGTTAAGGGGAAACCCCACCATTCTATTTTTCCTAGAGTGGTGTTATTTTTGTGGAAATAAATCATATGTAATTGTATTTAAATTAGATTAGTCTACATTGGTGTGTGACTTTATTCTTTATTTATATCATGTTGGAATATAATTTTGTGAGTGTGAATATTAAATATAAAACTATGAATCTAGTGGCATTTGGGGTGCTAGTAAGCCTTTAAGCTAAAAAAATAATTAAAGGTGAAACATTCAAAGTGCTTGTGTCATACAAATCAGGGCAGTAGTGTAAGTTTGATTTTATCTTCATGCACTCTCAAAGCCATAAAATAATTAACTGGACTTAGTGCAGATCTATTACTATTTCATCTAATTTATAAAAAAAATATTCATCAAATCATGTCTTTATGTACACTAGGATTTACTATGCTCACTCCTCATGATTCATCACTCACATCTATGTATCATGATTGATATTGAGTCAAATTTAACTCAGATTCCTCATTTACACACATCCTAATTTCCTTCCAAGTGCATTGGTTGTTAAATGAATGCATTTTATGTTTGGATAATATTAATTACTATTGGTGAAGTTTTGGGTGCCAACAACTCTGTGCATTTTAGTCAAAGTCTTGAGCATCCTTACTCACATATGCTTATTTGATCTGTAGATCATATAAATTTATGTAGTTTCATGCATTTTTAGTACCATGTCTTTATCAAGTCAATTTTTCATGCCTCCATGACTCTAGATTTCACATTCAAAGTGTTAGTTTCAAATTCAATCTATATACACATGTAGTCATATTAATTAAGTAGTTGTTTTCAGTTTATTAGTTGTATTATGAATCAATTGAGCTATTTAGTTTGAATTTATATAGGTGATAGTAGGTCATTTAAGTATCATTTTCTTCAAATAGATGAATCAAACCTTGGTATATTTATTGGAAAACATCTTTTTTTTAAATCTCTTAGAAGATATAAGTCAATTGGTTGAGCCCCAAAAACATAAAGTGGTGGTATAAAATTATAAATGGATTTTCTTACAGCAAAGTGATATTTATGGTAATGTTGTTTAAAGTGGGGTTGATTATTAAAATGGTTTTTATTATATTTGTAATTTAATTGTTTATAATCTTATTATATATTGTATCAAGGTGTGTTTTTCATGTTTTCCCTTTTCAATATTTTAAAGTTTATGTTCTATGTTGAATAAACCCTCATTTATATTTTGGAAATATGTATATTACAAAGAATTAATTTTTGAGGGAAAGAGAATATTTTGAGTTAAACTCCAAATAGATGGTTATCTAGATAGTACACAAACTCTAGAAATATTGGATATTTATAATTTTTAAACCCACGGGATGGCAATGATCCCATGGAATTTAGGTTGACATATACACCTTCAAAAGGGTAAATATATAACATGATGGAGTTTTACATGGTGTAAGCACTATTTTTAGAGAACATCTTTAGCAAGATATGTTTCTCTTCTCCCATGTTCACACTAAGGGGGGAATGTTAGGAAATAAGTGTTCCCATGATGTTTTAATAGTTAGGTGAGTGTGATATTTATTTAATTATTAAGATAATATTAATATGTGATTATTAATATCTAGGTCTAAATAAGATTTTAATGAAGCAACCCATGTAGATAGGATTATAAGAGATATTAGATAATAATGAGAGAGATTGTTGGGATATTTTTTTTATTAAGGATACAAGTGGATTTTTTTGAAAGGGACTCTACCCTTGTGTATAAAATCCTCAATATAGGCTTGAAGAACTAGATATAAAAATAATGGATAGCAAAACAAAACAAAACTCGGAACAAGGATGGCTCACAATAAACTCACAACAAGTTCATAGCAAAAACAAAAAAAGCCCAAAATTAAAGGAAATCACCAAATATATAAGCCTATGAAACATACCCTCAAAGGCTAGCATTCTAATTTATTAGGATCTCTTTAGGTTCTACTCCATAGTGTTCATCTCTTGCTCCCTATTTGTGGATGTAGCTTGAACTTTTTTTGATTTTATTGCTAGTACTTTCCTCTTCATAATTTTATTTGAGATGAAAAATAAGAACACCCATACTATCCATACAATTATTAAATGAAACCTTGTTATGATCAACTAAAATTTTAATATTCTCTTTTATATCCATATTCTCTTCTTCTAAATTGTAGATCCTTTCTTCTATAACATTTGCATGATAAATAATCTCCTAGATAACCATATTTAATTAATTAGACTTATATATTTTCTTAATTGCTTCTCTAATCAAGTGATGGTCCTTATTAAACCATCTTAGGATAGTTATGTGGAGATCAATTTATTCCCATATGGTTTCAAGTATTTTATTCCCCTCATTCGACACTATATTTCCCTCAACATCCCCTAATTTATTCTTATTATTAGACTATATTTTCTTCATTTTAATGGTGATGGATTCTTAAGCCTTTAGAAGAATAAGATCTTCAACTACCTCTTCCAATGCATCATTAGAGTCAATCAATTATTCCTCCTCTACAATTTCCTCTTTAACCATAGTCTTGTTGTGATCCTTCTTAGTTCCTTTTTTTAGTAACTTATTTTGTGATCTATAGAGTTATTTAATGGGATATTTAGGTATTTTTTACACTAATTCATCTATTTTAGGAAGCTTTTATGATATAATTCTTTCATAATTTGCATGTCTCTATAAAATAAGAATGATAAATTGGAGTAGAGGCAATGTACCTTTCCCCTTTTTTGTCTCCATCACTAAAATCTCCATATAGTACATAATGTAGTAGAGGATGTTGACCTGAGAATGGTGTCTAAACAAACTTAGAAAAATAAAATAGAATAATTGAATGGAATTATACCTACCATCGATAGTAATAAATTTCATGACTTGTTTCACCACCAAATTAAAAGGATGAGGGATTGAGTCTCTAATAAATCCATATTGGAATGGAATGAGGATCTCCCAATCAACCAAGCTATTATTCTCTATCTATCCCTATTTTAATATCAAGCATAGGAATAGTAATATTATAGGTCTAAATAACTCAAAGAGTAACCCATGAGTGATATTTTTTATGTTACAATATAGGTCATAGCATGTATCATCATATAGTATATTAACCCTTATGCACCCACTTTCCCACACATAGGGGAAAAATACATATGTTTAAGTCCCTCCTTAGAGGATTATATATGTAGGTAGTGCCCATTTATAGAGTGTTATTTGGGATAAAATCACCACCGTGATCTCATTAATGTATTTTTACTAAACTCATTCTAAGGGTGAAGAAAGATGGAGAGTTAGGGTTTGATCAATTAGCAAAAAATGATACCATATATCATGTATCTAAATACATCTTTAGAAAGGCAATTATTTATATTTTTGTGCCAAAAACCTCAAAACACCTTGTGTCTTATGGGAAACCTATAAAAAATTTTGAGAAAAGCTTTAAATTGGCCTAAATACATTTTTCTAGAGACCCAAGTGGAAATTAGAGATTTATGTGCACTTGCAAAGTTGTAAAGTGCACCTAAACCTCCACTTTCCTACTTACCAATTCCATAATGGGAATAAGAAATTGAATTAAAATTTTCAACTTTTATAATTTTCAAACTATAATCTAGACTCTGCCTTCGACTTTTCATTAAAACTAAAGCAGGAACTAGAAATCCCATTACACTTTGTAACTTTGCAAAGTTGCAAAATGTAATATTAATTTTGCTTCCTACTCCCTAAATATTATCTACCTCTAAAACCCCAATGCAAGTGAAAATTATAAAAATAAAATCATATTTCATATTTTAAAATAGGTGGAGATTTCCCAAATTTTTAACTCCCAAGGTAGGTGGGAAATGTAAAATTACCATCATATTACAAAATTACAAACTTTTAAAATGACTTTAGGAACTTGCATTTATACCTATTTACTCATCTACCACCTATGTTCACACACTTGGAATTTATTATAGATTTTTTTAATATATAAATTAGGTTCTTCACATCACTATTAACATTAAAAATCAAACCTTCACTTCCAAGCAAAATTGTGAACATGAGCCATTCATCTCCATTGTCAAGTGATGCATTATGAACCAGACCCATTGTAAGCACATCCACTCAACCCATCCAAGTATATTTTCCTTATTCTACTTTTATCTTGACCCAAAATCCTACCAAGGAGGTGGAGATAGAGAATCCTAATAACATAATTGTGTCTAGTCAACCCACCAGTGGAGTAGAGACAACCAGATCATCAGTCAAGGACTCGGCAAAAATATTAGTGGTAGATATGGCACTTGTTATATTAACCACTAGTGTGGTAGTTTCATCTACAAACTTATAGGTAATAGTGTAAACATTCCCTGATTTTCTTATTTCAGGAGGAAGTGTAAAGGTTTTTGACTTCTTCTCTCTCAAGGGAGTAAATTTTTGTATAAATATGGGTCTCTTACATATTCCATGGATATTTTTGTTGATATAATTTTTTTTTGCTTTTGAGAAGTTTATATACATGTTATAATTTAGAAAATATTAATATAATGAAGTTTTGCCTTCCTTATCTTGTGTTATCCTTGTGTATGATATACGAAATTTTGTTAGATTTGTGATTGATATAAGTCTTCTTTTAGTCATATAGAATAATTTTTGGTATTCATTTTTCCCTTTTGAAATCTTGATTGAGGAAAAAATGAGAATTTTATTCCTTGTTTGATAAAATACTCAATATTAACTTTATTTTCATACTCATGTAAATTTGTGCTTCAATAAATTTCAATATATTATTATTCAATTGTGTTCAATCAAATAAAGAAATAATTTCCATGAGAAGCCTTTGGTGTATCACCATTTCCAGTTTAAAAATTCTTTCTAAACTCTTTTCCTTATAAGTTAAAATCCTAGTTAACAGCAAAATCATTAAAAAGTTGAACTGGTAATATATCATCTACACTAAGCTTAGTGAAAGGAAGTCAACCTTATCCAAAGGTTCCCCTCAATATGCCAAGGTCCCATAGCTTGGAGATGATTACATTATGTCATCATATTTTTATATACTACATTTCCTACAAAACATAGTGTGTGCAATATCTAATTGATAATAGTTTCTGGCATGCCTGGTGGGACCTAAAGATCATAGTTAAGGAATTGTTGTTATTCTTATCAATCTTTGTGAAAACTTTGTACACATTTCAAGATAACTTGGAGACTTTATTGGTTTATGAATTTAATAAATTCACAATTTAGTACACCAAATATATAGACTAATCATCTACTAAAGGTAAGAGGATTGACTTGCAAGAATTATCCTTTTCATATAAAAGGAAATCAAGATTAGTTTAAATTAACCCTAGATTAAATCCTAAAAATCTATTTTCACCTCCCACAAATACCCATATTTGTGTCATACCTCCCACTATGGCATAGAGAAATAAGAATTTTGTACCATTCAGTGGAAGCATCCCACTTATGTTAGCCCAGTATGATTATATACCTACCTTGGCTCTAAAAATCCTTCCATATGTTATTAGTGAAACTTCCATCACACCCATAGAGCACATTCAAGATGTTTATAACATTTATTTGGTTCATAACATTGCATAATAAAATGTTGTTATCAGACTTCTTACCTCATCATTTAAGGGTAAATCCCTATAGTGGTATAGGAGTTTGCTTCCTAATTCCATCCATGTTTGGGATGATTTAGGGTCTACCCTATGCATACAATTTGAGGATAAGAGTGGCAACCTCTCTCTAGTTGAGAAACTAACCACCATTAAATGAGATCCTCATGAGTTCATGAGTGATTTTAATTTTTTCTTCCAAAAGATGTGGAATAGGATCCCATTATTGGTTAAACCATCCCCAAATAATGTTTTATTGTACTATCTAAGAGTAATAAACAATATATAGATGTCATGATCCAGTCAATGGGTGGCACCATACTCCTCTATGTTTATGACATTGAAATAAGAGATGAAAATTACCTCATTCAATCCAAGAAAATTTTTCATCAATATCCAATGTCATTGTTTCCAGAATTGTCTCCCACTCAACCTATTATATCCCTAATTCCCATAACAAGCAATCAGATAGATTTACCTTCTATCCCTTCTATTTATTTGTATTAAGTTAATACATTGCTTCAAATCTTTGGAAATGATTTGGTATCCATAAAATGTAGTAGTCCCAAAATTACATAGATTATCAACCATATAACTAGGTATATCATACCAATAAGTAGCCATACCAAGGCAGTTCACAACTTCAAAGCTAAATTATGCAAGCAAATCCCTCAAATAATCATGTTCTACCTACCATAAGTACTTCTAAGGCCATCATTCCCATCCATAATAAACTATCCTAGGAATACGAGTGATTTTATTCTTATGCCCAATTGCATAATCAAAATGCTTACCCTTATTTTATCATTAGTCAAGCCTTAATGGTATAAAGTGTATCAAACCCCCAAGGGTATCAAGAGGAAAATATTACTTAGTAAGAATAGGTATAGGTTCCTATTTAAAATAAGACCACTCTTTTGAACTAGCAAGAAAAATATTTTTGTGGTTTAAACAAAGAGGAAGCACTGACCAATGCTGGTAGTTTAGTGGAAAAAAATATGTGCTTAAAAAGAGGGCAATAAAAGGTGATCATCCCCCCAAATTTGAATAGGATAAAACTTCTAAATTTATATAAGAGGTTGAAAAAATCAACACAATTCAAAAGCCTCCCAATGTACCAATGGGTTAGTTGAAGCCAAAAGTGCCAATCCCAAATCTCATAAAATAATATGTAACTCCCATAAAGACACAAGCAAAGGTTGGTAGTATTATTTTTAGTATTGTAGAATAAATTAAAAATACTAACTTGAATGTTACCATGTAATAAGCACTATCCATTTGAGCACAAATGCACTTTCTTCAATAAGCTCTAAATTTTTTCCAACAAATAAAGAAGGTCTTAGTTAAGGGACCCACTACTACAGTTAACTTGTGTCAACCTCAAATAAGCATAAAAATAAGAAAAAATGGTAATCCCCTAGTTTTTTTACCTTTCTCTTATAGTTGGCAATAGCCTTTTCCATAACTATATGATAGACTCTAAAGCTAACATCTCTATTATTTCAAAGAAAATAGTAGATGCATTGGGATTTGAATACACACCTATCGTAAAAGGTGTGGTTCAATTAGATGGAACTATTATCCAAATAATTAGGGTTATTAAAGGTCTGAACCTTACTATCCATGCATGTCCAATCTTATCCATATCCAAGACATCTTAGTTATTGACCTACCCCCTTATTTTTCCATTTACCTTTCTTGAGACTTCACTATAAAAATGGGAGGGTACCTATCTGTTGATTGGTTACATATGTTGCTCAGGATAAGAATGGGACTAGAGTGACCATAAAATATAAGCTAATTAACAAAGACCACATTGAACCATACAATCTTATCCCTATGGATATGAATTACATAGTTTAACACCAAGAAGATAAACTTGACCCTGAAATTGTAACACCCTTAGAAGAAATCCCAGACACACACCTTGACAAATAGGGATCAAATTTATAATTTGATCCTTATGACTATATAAAGGAAATAATTTTGGGTACATATTACATCCATAAAGATGATGTGATCATCCTAATACTATTAAACCAACTAAAGATCTTAAGGGTATGTGGAAACTATATTTTAATGGCTCAAGGAGAAGGAATGGTGTGGGAGCTGGTACTATTTTGGTCTTTTCCCAAAAGGAGAGTTATCTATATTCATTTAGATTTCAGTACAAATACACTAACAATGTGGCATAATATTAAGCATTGATTCAAGGTCTCTAATTCAAAAAAAAAGAGGGATTTAGTCACTATAAGTGTTTGATGCTAGTGAACTAATTGTTCACCAAGTAGGATCAATAAGAATGACTAAAAATAACCTATTGAGATATTATAAACATAGGGTTTGGGACCTATTTAAATAATTTATTTCTTTAAACATTTAAGTGATACCAAGAACATAAAATAAGGATGTTTATTTCATGGCCTTGATGGGTTCTCAATATAATCTACCTAAAGATATTAAGAGGGACAATGGATAGCATCTAAAGATGATAGTGAGACCATCCATCCCTGACAATGCATCCACCTAGCAAGTTTTTTATAGTTATGAGTAAATTATTAACTTTATACAAGATGAGGCTTAATTATCTAACAAAAATAACCAAGGCTCAAAGAACAGTATGGGGAGAAAATAATTTAGCTGAAGACTAGCAATTTTCCCATGGGCATTGTTACTTTAGAAAGTATTTTCAATTCTGATGATCAATTGAAGGGTGAGAAGAAAAATCTCACAATCAAGGAGGAATACTATGAGATAATATCCATCTCAAAAGGTAAGGCTTTAAAAATTGGAAAGGTATGTAACACCCATAAAAAGCAAGATTTTATTAAATTATGTTAACATTTTGATGATAATTTTGCTTTGAGTTATAAAGATCTAAGGGGTTTTGACCCAAGCATAGCCTAACACATAATAGATCTTGACCCAAATACTAAACCTGTTAGACAAAAATAGAGGCTAATAAACCCAAAAATAGATCCTTTAATGAGGAGTGTGTTATCTAAGTTGATAAAAACTAATGTTATTTTCCCCATTAAGCACTCATCTTGGGTTACTAACTTGGTCCCTATTAGGAAAAAGAATGGTGAAATTAGGATTTTTGTAGATTTACATGACCTAAATAAATCATCCTTAGATGATCATTATCCTCTTCCACCCTTGGAGAAAATACTCCAAATGGTTCTTCTGGATATAACCAAATCCCAGTTTAGGAATCTTACTAGTTCAAGACCACTTTCACTACCAAATGGGGCACATGCTCCTAAAATAATATGCCTTATAGTCTAAAAAATACTAGTAATACCTTATAAATGTCCATGGATATGGATTTCAAGGGTTTGATCAATGAAATGATCTTAGTGTATCTAGATGACATCATTGTTTACTCAAAATAGGTCGGTGATGACCTAGATCACCTCAAGAAATTTTTTGAAAGGTTCAGAGAGTTTGAAGTTTCCCTTAATTCAAATAAGTATGTATTTTTAGTTCATGAAGGAAAACTATTGGAACACATAGTCTCAAAATAAGGCCTTGCAATAGACCTAAAGAGAGTAAGTGTTATCTCTTCACTAGCACTTCTAAGCCACAAAAAAGGGTTAAAAATTTTCCTAGAGAAAATCAACTTCATGAGGAGGTTCATTCCAAATTTTGCCTCCATGGCCAAACCCCTTACCACTATGATTTAAAAATGGGTCAATTTTAGCTGGACAAGGGAAGGAAAGGATAGCTTTGAAGCCATTAAGTAGGCCATTTCTAAAGCCTCAACTCTTGTAAATCCCAACTATGAGAATGAATTCATCCTTTATGCTTTTATATGGGAAGTTAGTGTATCATCCATATTTACCCAATATAATAAAGAACATTTGGAATAACCTATATCCTTTTTAATTCAATCCTTCAAGGATTATGAAGAAAGTGTATGCACCTAAATCCACTCACCCTGATAATTTTACTAATTCCATTAATTTAATCTATAATTATATTTCTTAGCTAATTAACTAATATCCTATTGCCTTTTCCCTACATCCCACAAACCTTATTCTATCCCTCCATCCAATTAATCACCCTTATTAGTCTACTAACTAAACCTACCTACCTATTAACCTACCCATTAAGCCACTTGCCAATTTAAAAATATAATTTATTTACCTACCCATTTACCACCCTATTAACTAGTTATTCATACACCCCTAACCCCTAATAGATATTTTTAGAATTGGATAATTCTATAAATCTCCTCCAATTTATCCATTTTCCTCTAAAATTCTCTATTATAGAGATTTTTAAGGAATTAAAAATTCCTTAGAAATATCCTAGCCATTGATATCAATAGCTCAAAATTGAAATTGAGCTATTGATCCTTCCCTCCATTTCTTATATAATCAATCCAAATACCTCTATGAAAATAAATTTAAAACTAGAAATCCATCTTGCTAATTTTCATTCATAACCATCCTTCTTGCATTCATACATCCCTTTTGCCAAAGCCATTATCAATCCAAAAGTCCATTAAAAGCCATTGTCAAGCATAGTCAAGAAATCCAACACTCAACATAGTTTGCATTCAAATAGGTTTGTCAATCTTGGAGGAGAGCTACAAGAGGTAAAATTATGGTAAGGAATTTCATTACAAGCATCCAATTATCTCTATGTTTTAGGTGTTTATTACTAAAAATAGTATTATAGAGAGAATCCAAAATTTAGGCTACATTTTGACGACCACAGTGGGACATACTCCCTAAATCTAACCTCTTAAGCTTGATTGAAGAAATTTAGAAAATTTTAGGTCTAACTAAATGAGAATAAAATGCCAAATTTTGAAAAAATAATCACATACAGGAAAGTTATAGTTTTGCACGAGTATCAAAAGTATTGCAGTCATGATATTGTAGTTAGATCAATAGTATTGCATTAAAATCTAACTTTAATCACTAACATTTTTTTGATTTTTGACAAGTATTTCACCTTTTTGAAACATATCTAATTCAATAGTAGTGATCTTGTTCCACTAATCATGACCTTGCATGTATAGTTGTGGTTTTGTCAAGTTTATAGGGTCACATAAAATAACTAGTATTTCCATTCTCACTAACTTTTGTATAGTTATTTCACTCTGTTGGTATTTCTTGGAAGTGTGTTTTATCTCTTGTGTGCAGATAAAGATAGGATTGACTAAGAACTTAAACCTTGGTAGCTAAAGTTCAATATCAAAACTCTCAAATATGTCATTTTGACCTGGTAATCATGACTTTGCCTTTATAGTCATGATTTTGTAGAATTTTGGACTGTCTTTATATTACTAATTTTATCTATTTTCAACCTCTGTATAGGGACATTTTAGCTATATGGTATTTCCTAAAAAGGGTTTTTGGTCTTCTATGTGTAGGGAAATTTAAGGTTAACCAAGAATCTGATCATTAGTAGTTGTAGCACAAGATCATTACTCTCAGACTTGTATTTTTGCCTTGGTAATTATGATATTACCATCACAATTCATGGCATTATGGTTTTAAATAAAATTGGTAAAATTCTCCTATTGATCTATAATTTATAAGTAATAGTCCTTTATTCTCTATCTACAGGGTATATAATATTTTTAATAGGTTAATCTGAATGTTTTTAGTTTAACCATTTTTGGGTTTTGACTAAACTATATGTAAAAAAAATGGGGTGCCTCTGAGTTTTGTTGTGTGCACGCTGATAGGTAGAAGAGACATACAAAGCTAAACTATATATCAATACCCTATTAAAATACATCTTGCAATATCATTATTCACAAATTACAATTTTGCCTTGCTATCAACCTTATTACATTCTTAATAGTGATTTTGTAATTAGGTAGAGTTAGGGTATAGTTGGAGTCACTATTTTAATATTTAAACTAATATTTAGATTAAATATAATATTAATATCTTTCTATTCTATCTGTCCATCAAAATATATCAAGTATCCATTTATTAAATATTTTGATTAATTAGTCAAATTTTACAATCTACCATAGCTATCTGCTAAAGTTTTCTTCATTATCCTATATTTTGAAGCATATGGACAAATAAAATAATCTTTTTGATACATTTAACTATCTACATTAATTTAAACTAGAGATTTTTATAGTTTTGAACTTTATTACAAAACTGCTAATTTTGAATTTTTGATAGTTCAATTTTGCCTTAACATTCCTAGTTTTGACTTAACAGTCATGGTTTTATAGGTTCCTGTCACATTTAAGCACTTTATATAATATCACATCTTGAAATCTATGTTTTTTCTTATATTTATGATCTTATAGTCTATGGTTGTGGTTTTACATCTAACTGACTATGTAATTGTAGTTTTACAGGAAAGTAGCAGTTTTACATTAATTAAAACTACTAATCCTTTTTGTGAAGGGCCCCTCAAGACAAAGGTACCCCATTTATTCTCCTAATCTTTGTGTTTATAGGAGGGGTGACAAAAATATTATATTAGTCTTGTTGTTTGTATATATTTGCTTATTATGTGATTTAATTATACATGTGTGTGTGTGTGTGTGTGTGTGTGTGTGTGTGTGTGTGTGTGTGTGTGTGCGTGCTTCCTCACATAGATAATTAATTGGGGTAAATTAATCATGCCTACCTATTTGTTACCTTTTTGAATCTAAGATAGAATGTGACATGAAATTCATCCCTACAGACAGTCTTAGCCATTAGGGTTCAGTGACATGGATTTCATCACCACACACCAAACCAAAATTCATGTTTCAGTGGAGTATAAATATCAGAATCAATGAAATTAGGTGCTAAAGTAGAATTCCCTAGAAAGGGTTCCATGGAGTGAGGGGAATTTAAGCTCTAATACACAAAGTGGTTAGACAACATCCTATAAAAACTTGGGCCCCACCATACCTTAATGTGTATCAGGGACTCCCCTAGAAACCTTTATGTAAACCTAGCTTAGGACCTTTCGGCCATAACAGGGATTTCACTATCAAAGTCAAGATCAACTCCTAATGTAGATGGGGTCAAAAGGGTTCAATTGATTTTATAATGGTTCACTAGCCTAAAACCTCACCCACAAACTTCTTAGATAGTGTGATCATTAGGTTATACACCTTTTTTAGTTTACTAATTTAGTATTTATGGTTAAGTGTGTTGTTTATGTGTCATGCTTAAACCAATGTTGTTTATGAACTGAGTCGGCCACTCCCATTTTTATCTTAAAACACCTAAATACCACTAGGATCCAAACCCATTATAATACACCATCATAACATCCATCACATATCTACCATTTACCATCCTAAACAACATCTAAATATCCATCTTATATATTCACACCCATCATTTTTGTTATAACCTTAGTCTTGAAACTAAATCTTAGTAGTCACCCATCCTTCCAATCTTTGCTATTACTTCCATTGAGTTATAACTATTAAAATACATAACCTTTTCAAGACTTTAATCTATCACCCATCACTTATATATCACCACCTCTTCACACCTATCAGCCATCTAATCACTATCTTGCTAGTTGTGAAAGGAACTTGATCACTTCATCTCATAGTCTTCTTGTTAGATTAGACTCTTATAAGGGTTTTGTATTTTAGTAATCCTTAGTCATTTCAAACCTATTTAAATCTAAAACCACCACATTTTCAAAAATCCCCTTCTTTTACCACTCTTATATTTGATTTCTAGACCAAGCTAATATTTCAAGTCACATGATCTCCCATCACACCCAATCACTTTTGTCATCCAATATGCCAATCCAAACCCATGTCCAAATCTTTGGGATGGGACAAGGATCCAACCAATAAAATGACTTATTTGGGAACTTAGGTGATCAAAATTGAGATCATGATGATACACATAGTGATATACACACTCCCAAAGGAGAAAATGATTGATTCACAAATGACTTCTTCTATAGTAATGAAGTTAGAGACTGATTTGACCAATATATATGAAAATTGAGACTAGATTCTATCCCAAGTCATTAGAATGGGGGAAAATCTACCCTTAATCTTTGACTATAACCTTTTACAACATTTAGTTTATCCATCATGACCTAACACTCCTCATCAACATGTCCATACTAATCAAGCACCTAAAGAAGAGTAACTTATGGATTATGAACAAGAACTCAAAGATCAATAAAAATAGGTCCCTCTTCAAAATAATCATGTTGAGGATAATAGGAGGCAAACCACCCTATAGGATTGATTAGAATAACTTATGAAACAAATCAACTCTTTAACCTCCCAATTTTGTACCTAAAATCAATAGCCACCCTCCCCATGCTAAAATATCCACAAATCCAATAGACCACATAAAAATCATGCTCAGACCTCTAATCCTCTTGGAGATCCATAATTTTCATAAGAATGGAAAATGATGAATGATACACTCCAACAAATCTACCCTCAGTCATAAGTAATGAAATATAAATATGAATATTTTTTCTCTTCTCCCTTAGATATAAGCATCTTAAAAATTCCTTTCCCACCTCACTTTAAGGTTCCAAAATTCAAAAAGTATAGAGGGAAATGTGATCCCCATGACCATGTCCAAGAGTTTATGTGTCTTATCATGAGGTTGCATATGATCATGCTTACTTGCTAAGGATTTTCCCAAAAAGTCTCACAGGACCAGCCCTAAAATGGTTCATGCATCTACCAAAGGGGTCTATATCTAGCTTTAGGGAATTAACTAAACAATCTTTAAGACATTTCTCATTTAATATCAAATGCTATTTCTCCATTATAGACCTCTATAACACTAAAAAAGGGAATGGGTAATTTTGTCATCTTTATTTAAATGTCGGAGAAGTTTGGCAAGCTGCTTCTAATGCACAATAATAGAGAAGGAACTAGCTAAAAAAATTATTGACAACCTCAATGCATAAATAAAATATCAATTAAAACTCTAATGCACCAAAAAATTTGATGAAATTATTTAAAATGGGATACAAATTGAAATAGCACTTATTGAGGGAGATGGATGCGAGCAGAGGAGGGAGTGGCATCCTATTGATAGGCCCCAAGAAGGATGGAGCGACACCTGGGGTGAGTGTATTTGGTCAGGAAGAATTTTATTCCAACGAGCGTACCAGACTCAGTAAAGTGAATGGATGTTTATTGAGGAGCCATGATCGACCAGTTCTGGTCATTCCCCAGGAGGCAATTTAGGAAGATGTTGAATATCTATCTTCTCATACTTTGATTTGCAAATTCTTGGGCATTAGAATCCCTCTGGCAGCTTTGGAAGCCTGGATTCATCGTTCTTGGTCCATTGAAGGGGATTTTGACATTATGTTGGCAGGGAATAGCTACTTTCTGGTAAGTTTTTCTTCTGTATTAGATAGAAATCATATTTTTGAAGGGGGGCCCTACTTCTATGAGCATGTGGGTCTGTTTCTTAAACCCTGGCATGTGGGGTTTCATTCTGCTGATGAACTTCCAACCTGTGTTCCAGTCTTGGTTCGTCTTCTACAGCTTCCATTGGAATTTTGGTGTGAGGACATTCTCAGGCAAATAGCGGCTATGCTGAGAACCCCAACAGCTATTGCTCATCAATCATTGGACAAGAAGATCATTTCTTATGCCCGCATTTGTGTGGACATGGATTTAAATAACCCTCTACCAGACTCTATAGAAATTTTTATGGGTTCCTTGTCATGGATTCAACAGATTGATTATGAATCCATTCCCTTCAGGTGTAGAATCTGCCATGCATACGGGCACTTACATCATCAATGCCCTCAGGCTGCCAAAGATAAAGGAGCTGGACCTAATTCTTTAGCGCCAAATATAGCTTATGCTGGAAAGGGGATTGGGCACTCAGCTCTGACTGAAAATTCAAAAACCCAACCTGATAGGATGGGTAAAGGGAAAAATTCAAATAATACAAGTTTGGCACAGGGGTCAGGTGACCAAAATCATGTTGGGCTAGATGGTTTTATACCAGTTAGAAGGCGAGCAAGAGGCCATGGACAAAAGCAAGGGAATGTTGATAGGTAGGTTGACTTGGGGTTTAATAGGTTTGGGGCCCTCGACTATATGGCCATTGAAGATGGCATTCTAATGGAAGAGCAGGGTGAAGAATTGGAGCAACCTAAGCAATTTTCAGACCTTAATGAAGTACAAGATATGATGGTTCAAGTGCCTATAGATAGTTCTCTAAGATAGGAGGAAGGAATGCTTAAGGCTTCATGTGAGTTGAAAGAGAAAGAAGCTAGATGGGTAGATTTGGTCAAGGAAGGAGATGCTGGCAAAAAAGACAAAGGACCTGCCATGGCACTTGGGTTAATGCAGAAATAATTTAAGAAGGTCACCTCTACTACTCCTTCCAAAGTTAGGCAAAGAAAGGACCAAGATAGGCTTAAAATTACAAGTGATTTATTGGTGGAAGCTGGGGTTGTTAAAACCTTAGATGAACATTTCCCCCAACCCAATCAATGATAGTCCTATCATGGAATTTAAGGGGGTTGAATAGCTCCCCTAGACAAAAAGCTATGCGTAGATTGGTGTGGGATCATACTCTAGATATTTTTTGTATTTAGGAGACTAAACTGTCAGTTGAATTGTTATTTGCTTGTATGCCAAATATCTAGCCTACTAGACAGTTGCAATGTGTAGGTACTCGAGGCAGCTCAGGAGGTTTAGCCATGGGGTGGGACCCAAGGAAAATTTTGCCACTTCATTGGATGTCTGATATATCAGCTTTGTCAGTGGTGGCTTCTTCTATTGAAACTGGGGAACTATGCCTAGTCACCATAGTTTATGCACCTACCGATATTGATGAACAATTTTAGCTTTGGGAACACATCCGCTAGATCTGAAAGTGTCATCCATTCCTGCCATGGATGGTTGCTAGATACTTTAATGCAGTGTTGAGCTTGGAGGAGAAAAGAGGAGGGCTAAATCATTTAGGCCCCTCTTTAGAATGTTTTCACCATAATGTTGAAGGACTTGCCTCTCTGTTGTTAGACCTTCAAATGGACTGTTCACATGGAGCAACAGAAGATCAGGTAATGCTGCCATTTCTAAATGCCTTGATAGGTTTCTAGTTTCTTGCTTTTGGCAGTCTAGTGTTATTTCTCTCACTTCTAAAATCTTGGATTGGAGAGGTTCTGATCACTGGCCTATCAAGATTTCCATTGGTTATATTGATGGACCCAAAAATCCTCCATTTAAGTTTTAGCTGATGTGGCTTATGGACCCATCTCTCCATGATTTCATTGGGCAATGGTGGAGGCAGGGAGGCCCTGCATATGGAACAGCTATGTACTCCTTTCTTAAAAAGCTTTAATATGTTAAAAGAAAGTTGTAGATTTGGAATAGAAATTGCTTTGGAAATTTATATTGTATGTAGAAGAAGGCTCAAGAATAGTTAGATGGAATAACCAGGTAGATAAGAGACAATGGATTCACAGAAAGCCTTCACTTGGAGGAAGCTAGAGCTGTAAATGCCTTAGCAGAGTGGGAACTTTGGGAAGAGATCTATTGGAAATAGAAGGCCCGCATTGATTGGCTCCAAGAGGGAGACAAGAACATGGCCTTTTTCCATAATTTAGTGCAGGCGCACTGTAACAAGAATTTTATTACTTCTCTTGTCACTCAGGATGGGACTCGTTTAACCTCTTCCCAAGCTATTAACAGGGAAGCTATTCGGTACTTTTTTGTGCTCTTTACCAGTGACCCATTACCTGATGAAGGGGAAAAAATACTATTTTAGCTTGCATTCCTACATTGGTGAATGAGGAAATGAATGAGTGCCTTATGTAGCCAGTTGGGTTGACAGAAGTGGAGGAGGCGGTTTTCAGCATGAAGAGAGGTAAAGCCCCTGGGCCAGATGGATTCCTAACTAAATTCTTCCAAGACTTTTGGGATATCATAAAGTAGGATTTGATGGAAGTGATTCAGGAATCCTACTCCAGCAAAGAAATGCTTAGAGCATTGAATGCTATGTTTTTGGCTCTTATTCTGAAGAAGGAGTAGGTAGATAAGTTCGAGATGTATAGGCCCATTGCGCTTTGCAATGTGATCTACAAAATCATTTCTAAACTTGTTATGCAGAGGCTGAAAGGACTCCTACCTTGCCTTATATCGGAGGAACAAGGGGGCTTTGTGGTAGGAAAATAGATCTTAGACAGAGTGGTGATTGCTTTGGAAGCCATTCACTCTATGAGTATTTCATAGGAGAGGGCTATGTTTATTAAGCTTGACCTAGCCAAAGCCTATGACAAAGTTAGCTAGAGATTCTTGAGCAAAATCCTTTTGGCATTTGGTTTCAAATAGGATTGGATTAGCTTGGTGTTAAGTTGTATTACTATGCCTTCCTTTTCAGTCCTTATGAATGGAGCACCTTTGGAGCTTTTTGGTGCCTCAAGAGGCCTTTGTTAAGGGGATCCACTGCCACCATACATGTTCATCATTATGGCTGAGGGGCTAGGGTGGCTTTTCAAAGCTCAGGTCTCTTAGAATATTTTACATGGCTAGAAATGGGGGAATGAGATAACTACCCTGACTCATCTCCAATTTGTTGATGATACTATCCTAGTGGGTAAAGCTCAGATCCAAGAAGTGGAAGCTTTCCATCTCACCCTAGACAATTATTTGAAGGCTTTTGGACAAAAGATTAATGATCATAAGTCCTCTATCTTCTTATTAAACATGCCTGAGTCTATTCAGAGAAGGATAGCTGCCATATTGAGGTTCCAGACTCAAACACTTCCAGTGATTTATTTAGGTATTCCCATTGTGGTGGGAAGGTAGCCTAGGCTATTTTGGCAAAATGTTTTAGACAAGTTAAGGAAAAAAATTAGTCATTGGACTCACAGGTGGCTATCTACTATTGGTAGAGTGATTCTTCTACAATCAATTATTTAGGCATTACCCATATACCGTAGCATGGTTCAAACAGCTCCAGCATATTTTTTAAAGGAATATGATGCCCTTTCTAGGAAGTTTCTTTAGAGCAGGAATCTACAAAATATGAAATGGAGTCTTATCAATTGGACTACTATGTGTAGACCAAAGCAGGAAGGAGGCCTTGGATTATGCTCGACTATTTTGGCCAGCCAAGCTCTAGCTGCCAAGCTATATTAGAGATGGTGCTCTAATCAATCTTCCTTGTGGGCCCAAATTTTGATAGCTAAGTACTTTTCAGGCATTGAACCCCATGATATATCCAGACTCCCTCTGGAGGGAAGAGGATTGATGGTGTGGGGTACCCTTAAGCTTGGAGCATAGCTAGTGAAATAGAGCCTCTTTTGGGTGTGCAATAGTGGGACTAAGGCCTTCTTCTAGGAGGACTCTTAGGATGGTGCACCAACCCTATTATTTTCACACCCACATTTATAGCCTTTAGCTGATTCCTTTCACTTTGCTGGTTGGAACACTGTGATGCATTACAAAGAAGTTGTTAACATGGGCATGACTATTGGATACAGGCAAAAAAATTCCTCCGATTGGCCGTTGAGGGGTTTGGCAGAGGATAGAAGGGAATTAACCCAAATCCTTGAGTCTAGAGAATGAAATTCATTGCCAAGGTGAGATGTTCTTGCCTGGGGTGGAGATGCTATAGGACAGTATTATGTGTCTTCAGGATATATAACTTTGGCAAAGCAAATCTTCAATGGAGATCAGTTTTTATGGGGGGAAAAGTTTGGAACCGGATTTCTTGGCCCAAATGTAATTTTTTTCTTTGGCTTCTTACACACAACAAGTGCCTTACCTGGGATAATTTGTGCAAGCATGGATTTCAAGGGCCATCTATTTGTGTTTTTTTCCACAATAGTGAGGAGACAAGATCACATTTATTCTTTCAATGCTCCTTTGCTAAACAGGTCTAGCACCTATGGTGGAATGCCTGGGGTGCCCCTTGTCAGCATGTCTATTCTTTGTTGGAATTTTGGAATAGACTTGGTCATGCTCCAAAAAAGAGTTCCCTATTGCAAAATTATTGGGTTGTCAGACCCTCATTCATTTTATGGAATCTGTGGCTTCAAATAAATATAAGAATCTTCAGGGGAGCGCAGCTTGATTTGAGACCTTTGTGGACAAAAATTCTTAACTCGCTGCAAGAAAATTTACAAGTTAAGTGCATGAGTGGTGCTGACCTAGACTTAGAGGCGGCTGGGTTATGTAAATGCCTGGGGATAACCTTGACCAAGAACTGCGAGTCTGTGATGGGCAGAGGATCGGCAAATGGGAAAAATTAGAAGGTGTGACCTGTCAATAGAACTAGCTATTGGACTCCACCTGGGGATGGAGTTGTAAAAATAAATACTGATGGTTCCTCACGGGGGAACCCAGGCGAGGCTAGAATAGGTGGTATTGGTCGGGATAGCTCTGGGAGCATCCAGTTTCTTTTTTTGATCTATAAAGGTTTTCATACAAATAATCTTATGGAAGCCATGGTGATCCTGGAGGTAGTGAAATTTTGTTGTCAATGCAGATGCTATAATATTATCTATGAATTAGATTTGCAAGTGGTGATTAACTTGTTGAATAATTGTAATACAGGTAAAGTGGATTGGCATTTAAATGTTATTATTCAGTAGATTAGGCACTTAAGTACTTCCTTGAATTCAATTTCATTCAAACACATTCCCCATGAATGGAATGGTGTTGCTGATTGCCTTGCTAAATGGGCTTCAGAGAATGGATCAACTTGGAGTATTATTGATCAGGGAATGCTCCCTATGAGTTTGTATCAGGAACTAGTTCATTTGGTGGACCAGGAGAAAGATTTGTAACTATTGTTTTATCATTGTTCTTAATAAATTTTTACCCCCTTTTAGTTAAAAAAAAAGATCACTTATTGAAAAGGGAACAATTAAGTTGTACACCCAAAATGAACATAATCAAAATCAAGATAATTCCTTTTTTGTCAAAGCAAAAATATTCAATAAAAATAAGAATATTGTGAGAGATAGGGTTACATATTCCAAACCACATGTTCAAGTGAAAAAGAAGACTCCTATAGACCAATAAAATGTCTCCTTTATTTGATAACCATGAGGTAAGCCAAAGCCTTGAATAGTAGAAATACATATTACTAGCCTTGGAGTGCATGTTGAAGTACTCCTTCAATAATTGATTACTACTAACATGATCAATCTTCCTAAAATATGACCTTTGGATGATAGTAAACCTCAACCCAATTGGTATCATAAGGATGAATTTTTTCAATACCATAGAGTCAAAGGTCATGACTTAGAGAAATTCATGAAATTAAAGTATTATATTTAGGACCTTATAGAAAAAGGTGATATTGAAGTAGAGGGAGAGAGTACTCCCAATCAATGAAAGAATCAATAGATGGGTATTTACCAAGATTCTTTGCCCAAGCATGGTCAAAAATAAAAGAAGCCACCTCAAGACCAAGGTTAATCCTCTACTTATAACCACATGAACTATCATGCCATACCATACCATTATGTTAATACCATTAAAATCCATAGACCCTAAGAGCCCACTCCACCATCATCCACCATATTAAAAATCATCAGGACCATAATTGGCTACATTGTTACTACTCGATGTAGTAAAATCATAATTCTTAGGGCACCACCAAAGGACCCATCCACATCTACATCTCAAAAATTCAATATCTCTAAGAAAATCTCAATATCTTTTTATCAACCATATGACATCATCAAGTAACTAAAGAAGACTCCCACTAAATTATTCCTCATAGACCTTCTCAAAACATCATCTAATCATTATGAGATAGATAATCAAGTCCTAAATGATCTGAAATTTCCATAGGTTATTGACACTAGTTAGTTCCAAGCATTGGTGGGTCATTTGTCTCTTTCATAGCAAATCACATTCAATGTCCAGGACATGCCACTCATTGGCCCACATCATAACTACCCTTTGTTCATCAAAATATCCATCTCTAATCATCACATTCCTAGGGTAATCATAGATGGAGGGTCTATAATAAACTTATGTCATCTATATTTCTTAAATAAATTGGGGTATTCTAAAGCTTTTTTGGGGCCTACTTTGATTATAATCAAAGCATATGATGAAAAGGGATGGTTTTCTATGGGTACTATCTACCTTCCCATTGTTATGGGGCCCATGGTATATCAAACCTTGATTCATGTTATTGATGTTGATTTTCCCTATAATCTACTATTGGGTCACCCATGTATTCATGAGATATAATCAATTCCATCCACCCTTCACCAATGTCAAAAATTCCAATCACTCTGGCATAGAAATTACCATTCCTAAAGAAATTAAACATGTGTGAAGTTGTCAAAGGGGTCAGTCCCACTCCTCCTACCATTATCCAAGCATGAATAGTTCTACTATAAATCCAAAAGCTACCAAATATATACACCTTGATGATTTGGTACCTATTTCTAAGCCATTACCTAATATTACAAAACTTAAAATGACATCCACAAGATGTATGGAATATAAAATAAAACCTTTTGTGTATGTGACTTACCTCTTTCCCCATGCAGCTACAGGTCCTCAGTCATGAGGAAGACCAATCCTAATAGCTATTAGTTTAGGTTGACAAAATTTTATAGTGTAGGATTATTATCATAAGAATATATTGATGAATCAAATGAATCATGGCTTATTCCAAAAGACAAGGCCCTCACATCTCATAGACAGTGATACCCCCACATTTATAAAATGTTACAAAATATGCATTATCAAGGAAATAGACTAGGGAAACATGAGCAAGGTAGTATTGAACCCATAATAGTTTAATAATGTCCAAAATATATTAGATTAGGGTAAAATCTTCTTGATAATGACTTAAACAATATCATTCTAGATACTACTTTAGTCCCTGAGGAGTCTCTTTCTAATGAAGAAATCAAGGAAGGATCCACTTATAGTCTTTTGAAATAGCTTTCTGCCACAAACCTTTTTCAATACATCACTATTTCAACCATTGACATATCCCTTCACTACCCTTCATTAATTAATTAGGATCAACATCAGGATCCATCCTTTGACATATTTCAAAATGATGAAGCCATCATATAATTCCTGGGAGCATAAGATTTCATGCCTTTCAATGATCACAAAAAGGGTTTTGTATATTGATTTATGACAATAATCTTATTTTTGGGAATAATAAGGACCCCTTGATCAAATCTAATAATAGTAATTTAAAGAAGAGCCACCACAAAGTCTAAGAGAATCTCCACATATTTCAGTTGAATTTGAATCTTATACTAAAAATGACACAAAGCTCTTAGAAGGTTTTTCTTTAGATATCTTAGATCAATCATTACCCCCTTATCTCCAAGATCAATCACCCTCTCTCATTTAGGAATTAATTAAAATTAACATCAGAATTGAGGAACATCCTAAAATAGTCAAATTGGGGGCAAATCTCACATCTGAGGAGCATTAAATCATTACTAAGCTACTCAAGGAATTTATAAGTATTTTTACATGGTGCTACTCTAACATGCCAAGACTTGATCCCTCCTTAGTTTTGCATCATTTGTTCATTCATCCTAATGCTAAACCAATCAAGCAAAAATTATGTAATATGCACCCTAAAGTAGACCTACTAGTTAAGGAGGAATTACAAAAATTCTTGGAAGCAGGGTTTATTTTACCCATTGATTATTATGATTAGATATCTATTATTGATCTTATGACCAAGCCACAAGGAGTAATTTAGATTTTTACTAACTTTTTAGACATCAATAAGGCATGTAATAAATATGACTTCCCTTTCCCAAGCATAGAAATGATCATGGATTCAATAGAAGGGTATGAAATATTATCCTTTATGGATGGTTTTTTGGGCTAAAACCAAATCAAAATCATGCCTAAAGATCAACACAAAATGGCCTTCATTACTTCACTTTCTGCTACCAATGTATGCCCTTCAATCTCAAGAATGTAGGGGATACCTATCAGTGGGCCATGACTATCATATTCCATGACATGATGCATGACATTGCGGAATATTATGTTGATATTTTAAGGAAGTTACGACTCATATCTAAGCACCATATGGTCCTATGTATAATCTTTGAGTGGTTGCATAAATATAAAGTCAGACTAAACCTAAATAAATGTGTCTTTGGCATTACCTCAGGTAATTTATTAGGGTTTATCATATCTTGAGGAGACATATAAGTGGACCCCATTAAAGTTAAATCCATTATGGAAATGTCTCCTCCTTGTAATTTGAAGAAGCTAAGGAGTCTTCAGGGTAATCTGCAAGTGATTTACAGGTTTATCTCTCAGCTCATGGATAAATTCCACCCCTTTACCCATATCTTAAAGAATAAGACCCATTTTAATTAGAATTATAAATTTTAGTTGGCATAAAATAATCTCAAACAATATCTATCAAATCCACATGTGTTATCACCACTAGTTATAGGAAGGTCCATTCTCCTATATATCTCTGTTACACCTTGTGCAATAGGTGCTCTACTTGCTCAACACAATGATGATGGTAAGGAACAAGCAATTTATTATCTCAGTTACACTTTGATTTCATATTATTTAAACTATACTCCCATTAAAAAAACTTGTCTAGCCATCATCTTCACTTCACAAAAGCTTCGACATTATATATTAAATAGTCAACTTTATATCATCACTAAAGTTGATCCTTTCAAATATCTACTATCAAAATCAGCCCTCACAGGATGAATGGCCGAATGTATAATGCTAATTGGTGAAATTGATATAGAATATATTCATCAAAAGGCCATTAAGGATAGGTAATATCAAATCAACTCATAGAGGCACATCTTATGGTAACTAAACCTCTTATTACAGACTTCCTAGATGAATTTATTGTGAATACTATAGAATCTAATAGCTAGAAAATATATTTTGATGGCTCTTTTACCACACTTAGATCAAGAGAAGGAATCCTTTTGGTAACTCCATAAGGAGATCTTATCCCTACGGCCTTCCAATTGGCTTTTCCATATACTAATAACATATCTAAGTAAGAGACTCTAATTATTGGCCTCTTATTAGCCATCCAATCGAACATCCAAAACCTCCAAGTCATTGATGATTCATAGCTAATAATTAATCGAGTCAATGAAGAGTTCCATACTAGAGATGAAAAATTACTCCCTTATAAGCAATTAGTAAATCAATTAAAGCAACATTTTTAGTCTATTACATTTGAACAAGTGATAAGGGGGAGTAATAAGGTAGATGATTCCATGGCCACTATTGAGTCACTAATTGATCTTCCTAAATATGTCCTTAAAGGGAATTTCTTGATTGAGTATTTGATCTTACCATCCCATCAAACTATAGCTCTTCTAAAAATTTGTGTTCTTCTTAATCCCAATCTCCCTTGGTGTAGTGAAATATATAATTATCTCCATGACAACATCCTTCTACCAAACCTTAATCTCCATTAATGTAAGGCCTTCATCCATCATACATCCCTTTACACAATCCTTATCAACATTCTCTATAGGAGAGGTTATGATGGGACCTTGTTGAGATGTTTGACCTCAAAAGAGGTGTCTCTTTTAATTAAGGAGGTCCACAATAGTGTGTGTTGTGGGCATGTCATTAGAATGGACCTAGTTAATAAATTACTTAGGACTAGATATTATTGGCCTACCATGAAACAAGATGCTTACCTATATGTGTGATGGTGTGTATTCTACCAAAAATATGGTAATCTTATCCATGCACCCACACAAGAATTATAGCCTATTATGAGTCCCTATCCATTCTCTATATGGGGACTTGATTTGATTGTCAAGATTAATCCCATGTCATTTAATGGCCACAAGTTTATTATTATAGATGTTGCTTGCCTACACCACAAGTTTTTAGATTTTGAAATTTATTTTAAATCAAATCATTTACCATTTTGGCATTCCTACCAACATCCTATCAGATAATGATAAGTCCTTCAAAAATTAAGAAGTTAAGGCCTTATACAAGTGGTACCATATCAAACACCACTTTTTTGCCCCATATTACCCCCAAGGGAATGGATATGTTGAAGCTATAAATAAGACTTATCAAAATTATCAAGAAAATAGTTAATGTAATTGGAAGGAACTGCCATCTATAATTATGTCCTATGCTCTGGTCTTATTAAAAAAGTGTCTAAACACCCACTAGGGTGACTATAGATTCTTTGGTTTATGGAATAAAGTCTATCTTTCTTGTAGAATTGGATCTCCTCTCCCTACATATCTCATTGTAGGGTATTATCACTTATCATAATTTTAGACAAGAAAGGCTACAAGTGCTGGAACTTCTAGTTGAAAAGTGTCAAAAGGCCCTAAATCACCTATGGGCATATCAAAATAGATTAAAAGGCTAAGATCACACGAAAATCTAGTCCTAAGAGTTTGATGTTGATGATCTAGTCTGAAAAGAGAATCATAAAAATACCAATGTAGAAAGGGATAAGAAGGGAAAATTTGAAGCCAATTGGCTTAATCCATCCCTATATCATAGTTGTTAAGTTTGATCTAGAGCCTATAAATTATCTAAATTAGATGGGGAAGATCTTGATGATCCAATGAATATAATGCATTTAAAATGTTTTTATACATAACAGCTCCACATCACCTCCATCTATGGGTCCCCACTCTTGGGGTCATACCCATTTCCATATCCTTTTCACACTTCTCTTCTCATTCCACCCCATTCTTCCCATACCTAACCTTGATCTTCCAAGTGTGAATCTATTACAAGGTTTATACAGTAATAGGAGATAGATGTTTCTCAATTGGAAGAAAGTCATTACTTGTTGAGAAATGGGGATGTTTATTGAATAAGTCTTCTAGAGTCACTTTATCCATTTTCACATATATATTTCATCTTATTGTATACACATAATATTTTCAAACTTTTATCAATTACCGAAACTCTTTATCCTGTAGAAATCCATCAAGTCTTAATCTCTCTAAGTTCACACCGTAAGGGGTGCACTGAGAAAGGGGTGGGCAAATCATTAGTGATTTATAGGATTATTTTCCCTTTTTCCACTTTTTATCGACACGCTTGTCTCTTGAAAACCATTCCCCTAAGATTGTTCTTCTCTCTTAAACACTCCTCTAGTCATTTGACACTTTAAGTACCCCTTTTCCCACCTTAAAACCCCTTTCAATAGTTTTCATGACTATGTTGACTGGGTCAACCTTGTACTCTTATTGGTGAAACTCATTTAGGGTTTAGGTCAGTTTTTGGATAACTTAACCCATGACCTAGTGAGTTTTTGGCAATAACAATACTAGGTCGATTGGGTTGACCCTATCAATTAAAACTTTTGGAAGGGCTTAGAGTTAAAGCCACCTATATATACACAATCATTTTGCCATTATTTAGAGAAAAGTAGTAAGATATATTTCACATCTACTTATCCACCATTCTAGTTGAGGATCAATATTAGGGTTTTATACTATCTTTAGAGATACATATCTTGTCTTGTGGAGAAGTCTTTTGGATGTATTGATAGGTTGTGAAACCTAGAGCTGATTTATCCTTGTCATCCTTACATACCAAAACAACCTCTTGTAAATCACCTTGGACAAGGGAGATATTGAGGCTTAGTGGGTTCATCTTCAAAGGTAAGTATTCCTAACTTTGTTCCTCCTTTGAAAGAGTTGATATATATGCATTTGTACTTCTATTCCATGAATTGAGATTTTGTATATATTGATGTGAGTATGTGTCTTCTATGCATGTTTACTTTTGTTGTTTATTACCCCCACTTTGTGTCATAATCTTTAATGAGCACTAGATTATATTTATTTGCTTTACTTATTATTAGTATAGTGAATATGAAAACACAAGAGGGTTATTGTGTGATTTTTCTTAACTAGAGGCTTTAGAACTCTCCATAGTGATATTATTTGTAATAATAAATCCCCTAATCAGGTCTAGTAGATCCATATTAGTCATGTTCTCAATTGTCTAATTTATCCCCAATTAGAAGTGTAAGTAGGATCCATCTTTTCTGAACTAGGATTGATTTGTGGATCTAATGCATTTTTTATTGCATATATTTTGGTGAACCTAACATGAATCTAACCCTTATAGGTTTTCTTTCACTTTTTTCATTTTGATCATTTTATTTATTATTTTTCTATATTTTTGATATTAGGTCAACAAGGCCGATATAGTTTATAACTTATGTGTGAAGGTTTAACACATATTCACATCAAAATGACTATTATATTTGTGTAGGTCTTCATCAAATAAAGGTTACTAGATCAAATAGGTTGACACGGTAATATTATTTAGTTTCATAATATCAAACTAGGTTAAATAGGTTGACTTAGTACCATAGTCAGCTTCCAAATAATAAACCAAGTTGACCAAGCTGGTATAGTCATCTTAATAGGCTTTAATAAATAGGGAATTATAGAACTAGGTTGACCCAATTGACATAGTTTGTAGAACTTAAAAGTAATATTCAAGGCACTTCAATAGAAATTTCATAGTATTTAACATCCTCCAACCAAGGTTCCTTTCTTTCTCTCTCTAGAATTTAGTTGTTATAGTTCTATTGTGCAAAGTTTACAGTCTTCAAAATTAAAATTATACATCAAACTAGGTTAACCTGATAGACCTAGTTATGTATTATATCTTTAGTTCTAAAGACTAGATCGACATAATTGAATTAGTTCTTAAAGACTCTTTCTTCTATAGTAAAGTAGCAACACTATCAACTCTATTTTTTAATTTCTGCATATAGTGTCATTTAAATTAACTATGTACTAAGTTTAAATTGGGAATTAATAATTATATGCTAATAATTACTTCACACTTTCACTTTCATCTATTTGCATGCCTAGAATAGCTCAAATGGTCTAATTAGGTGGCTTTTCATTATACCATTTAGTTATACTATTTTTCTCTTTCTTTCACACACTACCAATCACATAATTTCAAAAATACATTTAAATATTTGTCTACCCAAGGCCTACCTACTTGGATTTCATCACCAAGAGGAAAGCCAACTTGGTTTTGTGGCCAAGTATAAACACGTGGTTAATGGTATATATTATAAAATCACTCAACACCCATATCTCTATGAGATTATGAAGTGAAGGGGTAGGCCCCAATACCAAGTCAATACCATTGCCAACACAAATCCCTTTCATCCTAAACATCCTAAAACCATCCATAGATTGTTTTCTAGTTCTATTATTTTAGCCAACTTCCATATCACAATTAAAATAACACTTTATAATATTCTAACAACATTCAAAATGACCACTTAGTTACCATTTAATTTTCAATTGACTACTTGCTCTTTACTCATTATATGTTGTATTGTAAAAACTTGTATTGGCCAACATTGGTGCAAGGCTCTATGATGTGTGCCTCAATTGGATCATTTTTATTGACCTAATTGATTGTGTTTGATTTCATTTATTGCTTCAAAATACATTTCAAAATCTTTCCTTGTTTTCAGTACATTGTCATTCTATTCGACACAGTCTCTTACAAACTATTTTTCTCCCTACATGTAGTACTAAGTCAACCCAATCAACTCTATATCTATTTTACCAATCAGATTATAGTACTAGATCAATAAGGTTGACCTTGTACCCTTATTAGGCTATGCTTTTCCTCATTTATAGTACTAGGTTGACCCAATTGCCTCTTTAATCTTACTATTGTCATGTCTATCTAACTCAATTCACTATTTAGCTTTATTTAGAATTATATTCATTTCTTCAAATCATCATGAAATCCCCTATCAGAATCTTCTTAGACAACCTGAATCCATTTAGACACTATATGGGGTGTTCTTTTCTTTTTATCTTATCTTATCTTTTCTTCCTCTTTTTAGTTGTTAGTAAACATTATGATACCCATCTGCATATTAATCTAGCCTTTCAGGCATCTTTTAATGCCCACCCACATATCATTTCAAACTCTAAGGCATATCACAATGCCCATCTCTACATCCACCTACCCTTTAGGGCATCTTGTGATGCCCACTCTTATTCTCCATTATATGCTACCAAACTAATTCAACTTCAAGAAACCTTTCAAGACACAAGATTATCTCTCACATGCTCATCATTGATATAGTCATTAATGTAGATTCTTTACCTTCTTTTTAAGCTTTCTATATGTTATTTATCTAACACTTTTTTAAGGATATTTACATAGGTCATACCCTCTATAGTAGTTCTCTCTTTTCATAAACCTTAGTCCTTCTTTTTGGTCTTTTGGTTATTCCTTTTCTCATGAGTTGTGTTAAAAACCTATGGATAGGACCCAACCTTCCTCATGATGTACTTTTATACTCTCTTTTTTGATAATTTTTACACACTTTTTTGGCACCCCTTAGGTTTCTCCTTTGTGAGTTACAGTGTAAGACCATGGATAGGACCTAGCCCTCCTTATAAATACCATATTTTTCTTATCCCATTTTTTTCAATACTTTTGGCACCCTCATGGGTTTCTCTTTTATGAGTTGTGTTGGGTGAATATTTTGTTACCAACATAATGGTAGTAAAATGGTTATTTCAGCCACAGTGTAATGAGATAAAATCTCTCCTCAATGAAAGAGGAGGCTCCCTTTTATTATTAACTAACACAACACTTAATTATTTACAATGATTTTATCATAATGGGTGTTGTCATATCATCCAATTCTCTTTTTTTTAAATTGATGTTCAATCACAAACTTCATTTTATTCTTTGTGATATTCTTTGAAAATCTAATATCACTTGATGAACCAAATATAACCAATATTCAAATTTTTTAGCCAAAAGATTAACAAGAATAAAACTAGTAGAATAAACTTGAAAGATAGAAAAAGGTGCAGCCCAAATTCTTCACCTTATTTCTAACAAAGATAAAAATTATCAAAGAAGAATAACTGGCAGCCCAAAGGCTCCTCAGTAATTCATTTTCAATGTGAACATAAACTCAGTAACTAAAAGTAGTTCAACGACTCCAAAATTAGCTTCCTGGCACCTTCTATCTTGTATAAATTTTACACCATAATTCACTCAAAGAAGAATAAAATGTAATGAAAAATACAAAATAACATTCCTAATACAATATTTGAAACTGGTTTTTTCCCACCTGGTTGGGCCCCTTGAGTGCGACAGGCAGGACCACAGATCCAATGGAGGTCACTGTGAGTAGCAATACCTCTGGGGATCTATCCAAGAATCTATTAGGGTATAGTCCATCCAATGGATGGAAGAAGGCACTCATAGGTGAAAAGATGTGTCCATCGAAAGGCATGTCAAGCCCCCTATTCTCTTAGAGGGCAAGGCATTGAGTATCCCAGATCTTCTAGTGGAGCAAATAATGGCATCCATGGACCTTATGCTAGTTGGTAAGTTTTTTTCTTTCCATCCTAATACCAAAATGCTTAGAAGATGGATTATGTCTAGGTGGAAATTCAAAGGTAGTGTTTCAATCACAGCCATGGCTAGAGGTCTATTCCTTTTTAGATTTACGAATAGGGAGGACATGATTGCTACCCTTGTTGGAGGTCACTGGCTATTTGGACCACATTCTCTAGCCTTATGCTTGTGGAAACTAGGATTTGATCTTAACTCAAACCTCAATAAGACAACACCTACTTGGGTAAGATTACCAAGATTCCCTTTGGAATATTGGGATGAAAAAATCTTCATAGCCATTGGCAATTCTATTGGTCAATATGTCACCTCAGATCATATAACCAGAACTAAGTCTAGATGTGTGTATGTTAGACTCTATGTTATTATTGAAATAAATAAGACTCTCCCTACGTCAATTGATCTAAACTCTAAATATGGAACCTGGACTTAGCCAATTACTTATGAGAATGCTACCACTTTCTATCAAATATGTAAGAGGAAGGGACATCTAATGACACAATGCAAAGTGAAGCAAAGGGAGATGAAAGAGGATTCCTAGAATGTAGAGGAGGAGCAAGTGAATAGTAAGCAAGAAATAGAGAATAATGTGGAAATTCTTGACAATACAAGAAAAGGAGAGGAGGGGAAGGGAAAGGAGGCTACCCCTAGTAGTGAAGGTGAAGTTGTCCCAAAGGAAAATATAGGATTAGATGATAGTCAAAAGGCTACAGAAGAAGGAGAGGAAGAGAAGAGAAAGGAGGATATCATCATTAGTGAGGGAAAAGAGGTCCCAAAGGAGAATATAGTATCTGATGACAGTCACAAGGCCACATTTAACATAGTCTACACTTTAGAAAAATAGAATAATATGTTTAAGGAAGGGGTAGGAGGGGACATTTTGCTAAAGGAAGTCAATGAAGATGACATAGTTTCAAGGATTGGATAGGAAGAAGTAACACCTAAAAGTCACACTTAATGAGTACCAGATCCACAGTCAAATACAAACTTTTTCTGTGATTTAGAAGATGGAAGCTAGGTAGGAAACTACTTGGTAACAGGGGTAGTAGGACAAGATGGAAGCAATGAATAGGAAGAATAGGTTACCCCAAAGAAAAAGATCCAAAAAGGTAAAAAATATGTAGATGTTGGTACTAAGCCCAAACAAGGGAGGCCAACCCTAAGGGAAATAAGACAAAGAGAGATTAATAGGGAGATTGCCAGTGGAAAATAGAAAACACTGGAGTCCCAACCCTCCAATCTCTCTAAATGATAATATTATCATGGAATTTGAGGGGCTTTAATAGTCCCTCAAAGTAGTTTGAGGTTAAAAGCTACATTTTAGATAATAAACTTGATGTTCTATTACTCCAAGAAGTCAAGATGAAAGAGGAGAATTTTGTGAAAATTGCTGACTATATATGGCCTAAGGCAGCTTTTTGTATTAGTCCTATTGAAGGGGCTTCAGGAGGGATTTTCACTATGTGGAATAGTGATAAAATACAAGGATATCTTATGGCCCATAGCACTTTTTGATTATCAATTTTTCCATGATTTCCTTGAACTGGACATTGGTAAATGTTTATGCACCGAATAATAGAGCTTTGAGACAGAAATTATGGATAGATCTAAGTAGCTATAGGAATAATCCTCAAATTTCTAAATGGATGTTAGCAAGATATTTTAACACACCTTTATACCCTTTTGAAAAACAAGGTGGAATTATTGAATACTTGGATAACATGTTTGACTTTACTAAATTCATCAATGATTGGGGATTATTGGACATAGAGCTATAGAACCAAAATTTTACTTGGACCAATAAAAGAAGAGGAGATCAAATGATTCAATTTAAATTAGATAGATTTTTGATATCAAGCAATTGGAATGATTATCAGAATATGCAGGCACAGGCTCTACCTAGAACCATGTCCAACCACTGCCCGATTATCCTCAATTGGAGAGATCAGGGACATCACAGACCTCCATTCCATTTTGAAGCTATGTGATTAAACACAAAGGTTTTAGACAAATGGTGGCTCAATGGTGTAATATTCCCATTCAAGGTACTCCCATGTTTAGAATAGTCAAGAAACTCTGGCACATTAAACAAGAAGTTTATAGCTGGAATAGATACAATTTTGGGCAAGTTTTCTAGTAGAAGAAAAATATAATGGGAAAACTCAAGGCTATTCAGTAACTGATTAATCAAGGGGATGACTCTGAGGGCACCTTAGAAGAAGAGAATAGTCTATCTTTAGAATGGAAGAATCTGATGGAAAGGGAAGAGGTTTTTTGGAAACAAAAATCCCATGTTCAATGGCTTAAAGAGGGTGATAGGAACACTGCTTTTTTTCATCTCTCAGCTATGAAACATAGAAAAGCCAACTCAATAACTAAGCTTATCCTAGATAATGGAGACATTATTACTAAGGATAAAAAAATAAGGGAGCAAGCTAGGGTGTTCTTTCAGAATCTGCTTATGGAAGAAAACAATAATGATAGAATTGATAGATCTATGAGTCAATTCATTGATAAAATCCCCTATTTGATAATAGAAGAAGACAATTTGGAAATGTTAAACCATGTATCTGATGAAGAAGTACATGTTATTTTATTCTCCATGGGCACTTTTAAAGCCCCAGGTCCTAATGGCTTTCCTCTTATATTCTTTCAGGAATATTGGGAGATTGTTGGAGCAAACCTCATGGCTGTAATTCATGATTATTTTAGATCTAGAAAACTTTTGAAACAAGTCAATAATACCTTCATTGTACTTGTTCCTAAAAAATCTCAACCTTTACACCTTGCTGATTTCAGACCCATTAGCTTATGCAACACTGTGTATAAGATATGTACTAAACTGTTAGATTTGAGAATTCAACCCTTGCATGACAAAATTATTTCTCTTGCTCAAAAAGGTTTCATCCCAGGCAAATAGATTCTTGATGCTGTGATCACCACACATGAGACTATCCACTCCATGGAGAAGACAAGAATCCCTGGGATGGCCCTCAAGCTTGATATATCCAAAGCTTATGATAGAGTCTCATGGACTTTTCTATTCTAAGTGATTAGAAAATTTGGGTTTAATGATAAATTGTCTTACTTATTATGGAATGCAGTCTCTTCTGATAAATTCTCAGTGCTAGTTAATGGTGTTCTTAGAGGGTTTTTCTCCTCCTCGAGAGGAATTCTTCAGGGAGACCCTCTCTCCCCATACCTATTCATCATTATGGTTGATACATTGGAAAGATACATACAAGCTGATATAGTTTCAAAAAAGCTAGTAAGCATAAAACCTACCTCTTCCCTTCATCTTATGGTTATACAATAGTTTGTGGATGATACCATCTTATTTGGCATCTCATCAGTGATTGAAGCTAGAAGATGGTAAAATATACTTAATGATTATGCCAGAGACTCTGGACAAAGAATAAATTTCCAGAAAAGTAATGTGTACTTCTTCAACACTCCCAATGAACTTAGATATATAATCATTGATATCTTAGATTGTGTTGAGGCTGGCCTACCAGCTACCTACCTAGGTCTCCCACTCTTGGTCAAAGAGGTATCTTTAGGTTTTTGGAATGGTATTGTGGAACGTACACAAAGGAAACTTCTTGGGTGGAAGGGGAAACTACTCAGAAGTGTGGGTAAGTTGCAACTTCTTCGGGCATCCTTGCAAGGTATTCCTACTTACTTCATGTCTCTTTTTTAAATTCCTACGTATTTTGCTAAAAAGATGGAATAGATCTAAAGTAAATTTTTATGGATGAGAGTGGAAGACAAATAGAGAATGTCTTTAGTCAAATGGGAAAAAGTGTGTCTCCCAAAATCTCATGGTGGACTTAATATAAGATCCATCAGGAAAATGAATAAAGCCCTCCTCTCAAAAGTTAGTTAGAATCTAATGCACAACAACAGTGAGTGGGGGGAAATAATGTATGCCAAATACATGCATAGCATTGATGATTCCAACTTTCTTCAACATGCGGGATTACCTTAGGGGTCTATGATATGGAATAAAATGCTAAAAATTAGAAGTCTTCTCAAACAGGGAATTAGGTGGAAGCTTGGAAATGGCCAGTAGATTAAATTTTGGGAGGATAATTGGTTAAAGGACAAGCCTCTCATCTCCTAAAGAAACTATGGAGAAATTATAGACCTGACTACTCAATTCTTTGGTGATAGGGTTAGTGATTATATGGAAAATAATAATGGGATAAGGAGCTGGAAAAACCTTTTGGATTGTTGTGTGCACAGGCCTGAGCTTATCCCAAGAATTTAAGAGTTGTAGCAATGTGTTCAAGAGATTAAAATCCCACTCTTCCCTCAGGAGGATGAACAATACTGGTGGCTGGATAAGAATGAATCATTCTCTGTCAAATTTGCCTATCATCTGCTTACACTTGAAGCTCAGAATAAGGAGGTATGGAAAAAGGTTTAGAATCATAAACTCATTCCAAATATTAACTTATTTTGGTGGGCTATTTCCCATAAAAAAATCCTTACTCAAGACAACCTTCAAAAGAGGGGGTTTACTTTGGTCAATAGATGTTTTCTGTGTGGTTCTAGAGAGGAATCTGTTTCACACCTATTCATACACTGTGAGTTTACCCAAGATTTATGGGGCACAATACTTAACAACTTTGGCATTGAATGAGTTTGCAATTCTAACCTTAAAGAAGTAATTCTCAACTGGAACTCAACCTTCACACATCCCTAGATTAAGGAATTATGGAAGAAAGCTCTGTCATGCTTGAGCTAGACTTTATGGAAAGAGTGAAATCACAAAATTTTTTAGGGACACTGCTAGAAATGTTGCTCAGGTGTTTAACTCCTTTGCTAGGACTATCTTGGAAAGTGTTACAACAGCTCATATTAGTGTTGTGGAGAAACCCCTATCTAAATTTGAAAGTCAAATTATGGCCAAATGGAAGGTTTTAAACCTTATCCCTAGGCATGATAATTCCAAAATTCTTTAGAGACTTCATACTAAATGGATTCCACCTAAACCCAATTGGATGAAACTCAATTTTGATAAGGCATCTAAGTTGAGTGGTAAAGCAAGTGGAGGAGGAATAATGAGAAATGAAAAAGGAGGGATGTCTGTTATTTATGCTGGTGGCATAGGTTGCCAGAGCAATAACTATGCTAAAGCTATGGCCTTACTTTAGGGATTATAGTTGTCTATATCCCTAGGAATTAGAAATTTGAATATTTAGGGAGATTCTAAGTTGGTCATAGATGCCGTTAATAAAGCATCTAACATTGGTATCCATCTAAAAGACATCATTACGAACATCCAATTTCTTTTATAAATGTTTTTCGAAGTTGACATTACCCACACCTACAGAGAAGGTAATAGGGTCGTTGATGCTTGTGCTAACCTTGGTTAGCAATTCTCAAGATGCAGGGTATGGTGAAATGGGCTCATATACCCTCAAATATTAGAGAGATCATTCAGAAGGAGATGATAGAGCATGAATGATGCACTTTGATGACGAAGATAGCCTTCGAAGGCGGTCAACATGGAGAAGGCCATTGCAGATCATGGAAAAAAATAACCTTAGTACTTCCTTGATTTTCATGATTAATTCCTTATATCATGAGGTGGAGGTGTGAGATTTGCATCATGAAAACCAAGGGGGAATTATTTTCAAGCATGAAAGTAGATGTCACTATGGTGGGCCATTTTGTAAAATGAGCCTTCACATCTACATTCAGTGCAAATGAAACCAAGGGCTTGTTACTTGTTTGAAGCTCAAGGTGGTAATTGGGGTATGAAGAGCTAGAAATTCAAGAAATTTTGGAGGACACTGGTGGGAAATAGGCTTCTCAAGTTTTTGAGGTCACTGAAGAGCAGGGTGTTAATTCTAGGGGAACTACTGATAATAAAGAGAAGATGCATGTAGAAGCTAGTGAGGGTTCAGAGAATGAGAATGATTGGAAAATAGATATTGGGGCCTTGAAGGTCTGCATTCAAAAGCTGGAAAAGGTCTTTGCCAAAGGCCTTCAAAATAACATTATGCTAAATATGACTATGTTGGAAGTGATGGGTAATCCAGGGAATGCTAACAATGTAGACAATGAGAATCTTAAAGATCTTGTTAATTCTATAATTATGTAGTTTCATCCTTTTTGACTCTGGTCTTTCCAGTGTTTTGTTTTTCTTCTGACTTTGTTTCTCGGTTGTGCCATTGGTTTAGTGCTGGCATCTTTTATTTGCCAGCCTTCCTGTCTTTTTTGATTGTATAGGGTTTGGCCCCTAGTTTTCTGCCTTAATTAATCAAAAACATTCCCAATACATCACAAGTATATTTCAACATATAGTTTGAAAGATCACTTGATTTTCTTATATTGAATGAATTTTTTATTTACAATATGAACACAAAGTTTTAAAATTGTTTCTTAATTCAATAGCATTTCCCCTCTACAACAATTAGTGATCCTTTTACAAAGAGCATCCTCCTATTTATATAGAGGAGATATGAACAAAAATAGGAAAAACATAAATATATTGAATTATTCATTGATAGTCCTATTTGACTTAGGACCATGTATTTTCCTACTTGTAAATTACACTAAAAAAAATTACATATGAAAAGTTACAAAAATAAACTAAGTGTCCTTAGACACAAGGATTTCTTCCTTTTTATTCTTTTTTAAAAATTCCTCATATCTCTTTAGTATAGCTTGAACCTCACCGTTATCTAGGTTGGATATACTTTTGGAGATGATAAGTACCCTTGTGATTGAATCTTCTAAGTTAACCAGAAAATATTTGCTTTTATCAATCATTCTTTATAATTTATTCAAAATAACCTAAAATTTAATCAATTTATTGATGGAGTCCAGTGTGAAAGTACATGTTTCAATCTTTATTTGAAGCAAAGATGTAAATTCTTGAATAATAGTCTCCATAGGAATAATTTTCTAAGAATCATTTTTAACTTGGTAGGGAAGCTCTCCAATTTTATCTACAAGATCTAACATCTTATTATCACACATATCTTCAGCTTCTTTGAGATCTTTAACTAGATTCCCAAGAACTTCTCTTTTATTCTTCATAGCTTCTATATATTCAGTGAACATTTGCCTATATGGAATGACCTTTTTCTCAACCAAAATCTCTAATTTGAATTTGCATAGTTGAGTCCATGTATTAATATATTTTTCAATCAATTCCAAATCTTGAGTGAGTGTTTTAATTGTTTGCTAAATTTCTATTTTCACTTCATTCAGGTTCTTCAAAAATCTAATGATAGATCACAACCTTTGAGTACCCTGTGTTGATAATCTCTCAATCTAGGCATTGACTGCATGACCTTGAGATCCAATTTTCTCTGTATGTTGAATGGCTTTTTTAATACTTTCATGCACAATAGGATCAATAGACTCAGAAGGTTAGGTGGTTTTTATTAAAGTAGAGGTCAGCTATTATAATTATACTTTGAGTTGATCCTTGATCTTCTTATCCTTATCATATCTCTCGATCAAGGAGGCCATTGATTTAAATCTTCATTTGTGTTTTCATGGTTTTTTTTTCCAATATCTATTCATCCTACTACATATTTGAACACTTGAATATCTTCAATGTTTCTATCTTCAAGAGGAATTACAACTTTTGCATAATTATGCCTAGATTCAAATATTACCCTTGACATAGTTTTGGCCTTCTTTATTTTTTGGGCTTTATTGGCACAAGCTAACCAAAATCAAAGTCTTTTGGTGCCACTACTTGTTTCTTCTTCTTAGTTGTTTGTGATACCAACCAAGGAGGAAGAGTAGATGGATCTCCTTGGGTAGAGGATATTAAAGCTTGGGATCCTTGGGGAGGGATAATGGACTATGAAGTAAGAGAAATAGAAGGTAGTGTGATATAGATATCTAGTAATAGAGTTGACACTAATGGGATTGTAGTAATAATATCTGGAGTTTGGGTTGGAGTAACCATCACTTTAGTTCTTATTGACATTTTGGACACTTGAGTGATAGGGACCTAAGCTATTGTCTTTGAAGAAGGTATAGACATAAATTTTTACATATCTCTTTGGGTGAAATATAAATTAGTTAGGGATCCCAATAACTTTGAAGACTAGGTAGATTTGACAATGAATCAAAAACTTGGTCTAGTATACCTTATGAAGGAACATAAAAAATGTGGCACTGCGAGGTGAAGGTGGTGGTGAAAGAACAACTTGAGAAGGAACATGATCAACCTGTATAGTGGTACTCATGGGAATAACTATGGAAAATGTTACCTATGAAACCATGGCTTTAGAAGCTTTAGTTAAAAGAACCTTTGATTGAGTAGTCTCTATTTGTATAGTCTGTTGAAGCACTGGCTGAGACACTTGTGATGTTGTTGATTAAGATGGTTCTTCACTTGTGAATGGGATTTCTTTCTTCTCCACTTGAGTAATTTCCTTAACACTTGCTTCTTTATATTTCCTCTTTCCTTTACTGATAAATACAAATTTTGGCTTTTATTTGGAAGTAGAGGGCTCCTCTTCATTCTTGGTTCTTAGCTCCTCTCATTTTTTAATAGTCTCTTCATCATACTCTTCCTTAGAACTAGTTTTAAAATGTTTCAACTTAATTCCTTTAGATTCCAACCAAGCATTAGTTCCTGCAAGAATAGGTTGAAATCTATCTCTAATAGAAGTGGATTCTTTAACTGACCATTGGATGGGAGGGAGAGGAGTTGAAGCTACTTGATTTTCCTCATATGAATAATCCAATATATTCCCATCATCTATCACATCCCCAAGAATATTTTCCAATTCTAAATTGACAATCTAATCAATAATAAGGTGACTATAATCAAGTCTCCTTATATCTTCATCATTTCTACATTCTATCCAAATATCTTCAATTCTATGCACATGGGTGATATTATGTTTGAGATTCTCCTTCATCATTCTGTAATCAAAGTTTTCTCTAATTTTGAATTTCTTAAGTGTAATCCACTAAAACTTAGTTTCCATAGTCTTAGCCCTTGGAGTAGTGGAAATTGTGTACCAACCAACATTGATTGGAAATTTTAAACTTTTCTTATGAGCACCTAATTGTTTTTTATGCATGTTCATCACTTTTCTACACATCTCCATTAGTATTAGTTTATCACTTGGGTATCTGGGTAGCATGTAATTTTGTTAATCAAATCCTCCTACCTTGATGTATGTAAAAGTTAGGAATTGTAATAAAATGCATCCAACCTTATTGACATATGCCCATGCTTGATCTAAAACTCTCTTCTTTTCAAGTTCTTTCTCAAAAGTGCAAATGAATTTATAGAAGAAATTATCATTAACTCTTTTTTAATACTTGATTCTTTATTTTAGAGTTAGATATGGATAGTTCTCATATATAAGAACATTTTTCTTATCACTGATAGAATTTAAACCCAAGAAAGACTTCATACTAGTTGTAGCATACACAAGATATGAAGTCATGTAAAACTTGAGTGAAGAAGCTACCTTAGAGAGATGATGACAAATAGCATCACTAATTTTTTTACCCCAAAATATCATTTGCTTGTTTATTTTGATAAGTAGAATGTATTGATACATTTATTCTTGAATTTTTTTTGAAGTAGACAACCCTTTCACTCTACTAAGGAGAGTAATCAAATCTCCTATCTCCTCCAAAAAATCACTATGATACAAATACTTGGGCCATCTAGCAATGGTGAGCTAAGGAGTCTTAAGCCATTTGGAGTTAACATGTTTATTACACTTCTCAAGATCTCTATCATAGTATTCTTGAGTTGATTCCATAGCTAAATTAGAATATTCTTCAATCTCAGAGAGGTGAAAATTTTTGTCAAAATATTCTTCATCGAGGTGAATGATCACCTTACCCTCTAAATCCTTGACCGATCTCATTTCCTTATCAAAATGTGCTACCATGGTCAAGATGAATTTAGAATCATGTGTTGATACTAGAAATGTAGTAGCCAACTAAATTTCAATGTTAAGTACTGGTTGTATATGAGGTGTAATGGGTTCTCTTCCTCATCTTTATAAAAACTCAACCATATCCACATGACCAATATCTATATCCCCAATTTGATCCACATTTGAATCAATTGTAGATGATGTGAAAACACCTTAATACTTGTACTTCATTTTCTTCTTTCTTGGAAAAATGTCTGACATTGATGAGATAGGTACAAGTAGGAAATTTTGATTATCTAGAGTTAGAATTTTTTATTCTTTTTTAGAAAAATTTAGGATTAGAAAAAAATAGCACTTTTACATGAGGTCTCTTGAATTTTTTTTAGTTTGGATAATTTTCTCTAAACTAAATAGGATTTGGAAGGTTTTAAGATGTAAGTTAGAGAAAATTCTCTGACTTGCACAACTTGAGAAACAAAACTTTTCTCATGAAAGTTGGAGAAAATTCTCTGATTTGCATAACTTGGTTTATACTTTAGTGAGTGTAGGTTAGATAAAATTATCTAATTTTCATGAGGATAAATTAAAATTAGATGTAGGTCAGATAAAATTCTTTGACTTGCATCCAACTTGACTATTTTTTGCATGCCAGAGAATTTTCGCCAAACTACACAAAAAAGGATGTCTAACTTTATGCACATCAGAGAAATTTCTCTGAAGTGCATAAAGAGAAAATGTTATTCAGAGAAAATTCTCTAATGTACATAAAGTTGGAAAAAAAAACCAAGATAAAACCCTTAAGAATCAAAATAAAAATGATGAAGGGGGAAAATAAGGGAAAAGAAAATAATAAAAACTCATGATGATGATGATGATAATAAGTAAATTGAGCAAATATTTAACTCAATAAAAAAACTAATAAAAAAATTAATAATAAATAAATACAAAAAGGAAAGAAGACAAAAATTAGCCCTACCTAAAAAGCATGCTCGATAGGTTGATCCACATGCAAGCTAAAACAACTGAGAAAATGGTGGTAGAGGAAGTGTTGATGAGCTCAAAAATGATGCTGAAAGGAGTGCAAGAGAGCTCAAAAATTGTGAGGATGAAAAAATAAAAACAAACAGTAAAAATAAAAATTACCAAGCATAATATATAAAATGTAGTAATAAATGCATATTAATTACCATAGGTGGTGGGTCCCATATGCAAGATCAAAGAAAATACTGACATTACATGTGCAAAGTCAAAAAATTTCTCTGACTCAACATGTGCAAAGTCAAAAAAAATATTTGACTCAACATGTATAAAGTCAAAAAAATTCTCTGACTCAACATGTGCAAAGTCAAGAAAATTCCCTGATTTTGCATGTGATTGTGCAGTCTAGAGAAAATTCTTCAAATTGCACCAAACTAAACTTAGTGTAGTTCAAAGAAAATTCTCCAAACTGCACAGGATGAAAAACTCCCTCAAGAAACTATCTTTTTTGAGAGAAAAAAACAAAAGAAATAAGGTAGTGATTGGCCTCATTTTGCGAGCTTAGAGCTCATGGGATATGAGATGGACAAGTTTTATAGGGATTATCCCATGAATTAAGCCTACTAAAATTTAAGGATAACAAATTTCAATGTAAAACCATGGATAGGACTTATCCTTCCTCATAAAATATCCATCTTTTCATTCCTTTTCTAGAATATGTTTTGCAATGGTTATAATTTCATGATCTTTGTTCTTGACTTTAGCTTTTACTTCTTTTGATAGATTAAATTTTCACAACAATCCATATTAGCATGTTTTCATCTATTTCCCTCATTCTTATGATAAGGAATCACAATATTCTATTATTGTATCCTTTTTACACCCTTTGTCATATTTTTTCAATTTGAAGTAATTCAAATTATTTCATGTTTCATTCCTTTTGATTTATTTTCCTTTCACTCCACATTGGATAAAATAAGGTCAAAGTCAAGATAGCACTTTTATTTCACCTAGATTTATGAGGCTATTAGACACCATGCTTTATGAAGTTCTCTCTCTTAGCAACCAAGTCCCAAGTATTCAAATGAAAGTCATATTCAACACCCATTTTAGTTTTCTAAATCCATATAGAGGAGGAATAGGAAATATCCATCAAGAAATTTGAAATCCAAATCATTTGAAAAAAAAGGCAATGATATATAAAAGGCAACACACAAATCTCAAAAGTTAAAATCACACTAAAAGACATGATTACAATCACATCTGTTATCTCCAATCAAAGATCAAACTCCACAGTTAGCCTCACAATAGAGCTGATGTCCATTAGGGTATGGTAGGCCAATAGATTAGAATAGAAAAATTTAACAAATTCTATGGTGCTACCTATTTTTTCACATAAGTTCCTAATCTTAATAGTATATCGATGGCTCTATAAGGGGTCTTGAGGAATGGGGAACATGTCGTGGGATGGTAGGTCCATTTTACTTTTCATGCATATAGCCTTCATGGGATGATTTTCATACTTCATTTATTGACCTAAGACTTGTGTGACTTGAATAAGTTCCTCAGAGTCTTTAATGTTGATATTCCTCTTGTTTTGACAAACCAAATTTGAGTGTCTTAACTTTGATAAAGAGTTCTCTCTACCTTGATTTTTCCTTCATTTCCCCCTCCACCCATTTCATTTCTACCCTTGATAAGCATGTGTGATTCTAAACCTATTTTCTCTCTTCTATACTCCCTTTCTAACATCTTAAAAAGATGTCAGCACTACTTTGTTTCAGTTTTACCTATCCTTAGAGCAAAACAATATTCTTGAGAAACTATGATTATTTCTTTACACCATGGTTCTACATTTCTAGATGTGCTTTGATTTATTTTTACCATTTATCATTTTTATACCACCTTTTTATGGACACCTGAGTCTATTTCTACTTTCATGTACTTTTTCCATTATTGAGTGAGTTTGGCTTGTTACTTCTCACTCAACATGTTGTTTTCCCCTGTTATGCACTTTTTTCCATTAATGAGTGAGGTTAGATTGTTACTTCTCACTCATCAATGTTTTTTTACCATTTTTATTTCCCCATCTTTGTTTAAGTAAGGATTATTACTACTTTTACATTGATGTTTGATTACCATCCTTTTACATGTATCTTTGGTTTGATTTGGTGAGTTTACCTTTATTACTTAAGGTATACTTGTTTGAGTTTTTAGTCTTTAGTATACTTGGTTTTTTGGTTACCTAATTTACTATAAATTTTTACTTATTCATTTAGTCTAACATAGCACTTGTCACCCTAGCTTGCCAAAGTTCCAAGTAAGTCACATCCACATAGCACCAATTATCTTGGATTTCATGCTTTTGTTTGCTTTTGGTCTTTAGTTTTATATTCTTGGGTTTGTCAAAATTAGTCTTTACACCCTTTACAATCAAACCTAAAAACATAGTAGATAACCATTTAGCATTTCTCCCATCGAGCCAATGCTCACCTCTCCTCCTGATCTTATGGTATCCTTATGTGATCACAAGTGTCCCCCTATAGGAAGTCTAAGTAAAGCATGGACATATTCTAATGTGATACCAACCTCTATGGTATCCCCATACACCACCCATATAAAATTATTTTTCAAGCATTCCCAAGTTCCTAGGAACATGACCACTAGATCAAGACTCAGTGTAACTCGTCGCATCTCCATGATGCCTCCTAAGCCTAGTGTGACCAATCTCACTCGATCTACCTCCATCATGCACTCCAATATATCTGGTAGTTAAGATGCATCCACCAATCACCAAAATATTTATCACCCTTACAACTATCAAACAAAAAAATATGTATTAGAAATCCATGTCACTCATAATCAAAATACATTCTTTTAAATTTTAACAAAAATTACTAGTTCTTACCTTAATATATTCATTTTCTATCTACTTCACCTATTTTTAGCTTAATTGGCCATTTTAGCACTTAGTCGAGCACCCTAGGCCTTAAAAGTACTATATCAACTAGTTTATTACATTTTAGTACTATATCGACCACTTAGTAACATACTAAGTCAACATAATAATACTGGGTTAGCCATTTGGACTTAACAAACTAGGTCAACCTTTTCATTTTCCCCCCATAGTACTAAGTTATCCTTTTGACTTAACCAACTAATTTAGCCATGAGGCACTAATTCATCCCTCTTCTCCAAACAACTAAGTCATCCCATACCTACTATGTTGACCCTATCAAAACCTGATTTTTAACCTACTAAGTCAATTGGGTTGACCTAGTTCTTTCAAACTACTGACTCTTTGACCCACTTGTAATAAATGCCTTTGGGATTTATTACTCTGATCCCTTTCAAATCCAATTCCCCATTTGACCTCGAGTTCCCTTAACAACTTCTTGGGGTTCATTTCAATTTCTATAATTGGTATAATTTATAAATTTATATAAAACACTTAATTTCAAATAAAATACTCAAAATAAATTTAAAATTCTCAGTTGCCTACCTGTGTTTCACCCACTGTAGGTGTTAGGCATCTTCCTTATCTCAACAATCATCTCCTCACCATCTTGGCTCTTTCATCTTTCTCTAGGTCTCTCAAAGCTCTATTTTTATCTCAGAATAGTCAAACAATAGCAAATGAACTCTTTTTCACCCTATTTAAAGTTACTATTCACAATTATTTACCCTTCAAATAATTAGTGTTAGATTCCTTATTTTGATCATATCTTTGTATTTACTAACTCATTTTTCAAACTATAAAAAGTTCTATAATCCTATCAGTGTAGATAATATTTTCCACTATTATATGCCTATATTGAAAAAAAAAAATCATTTTATTTTGCACTAATCTCTATAGGTTCACCTAATATTCCTCACATTAGACACCTTCACATATTTCACATATATTTCTTTATCTAAAACACTAATTTAAGTAAAGGTATGTGTTTTTCAATCTTATCCTTTCATTTATCTTATTTTCTCCTTACTACATTTTACTTAGCATCAGTGTTATGTGTCATGTTATATTCCTAAAAGACCATCCCATGTTACACTTATGTGACATTTGATGAGCTTTGAGTGGGGCATATATATACACATAATATTTTCAAACTTTTATCAATGACTGATTCTCTCTATCTTGAAGGAACCCATCAAGCCTCAATCTCTCTAAGTACACACCCTAAGGGGTACACCAAGAAAGGGGTGGGTAGACCATTGGTAATTTGTAGGATTTTTGTCCCTTTTTCCTCTTGTTATCTACACATTTTTCTCTTGAAAACCATTTCAGTAAGCTTGTTCTTCTTATTAAACACTCCTCCAATCATTTACCACTTTTAAGTACCCCTTTTCCCAACCTAAAACCCCTTCTTATAATTTACATGACTAGGCCAACTGAGTTGACCTTATACTCTTATTGGTGAAACTAATTTAAGGTCTAGGTCAGCTCTTGGCCAACCTAGCCTATGACCTAGTGAGTCTTTATCAATAACAATACTAGGTTGACTAGGTCGACCCTATTATCCAAAACTTTTAGAAGAAAAAATAAGATATATTTTGCATCTGCTTATCCACTATTCTACTTGAGGAGCAAGCTTAGGGTTTTATACTTTCTTTGGAGATATGGATCTTATCTTGTGGAGAATTCTTTTGGATGGATTTATATGTTATGTATCCTAGATCTTATTTATTCTTTCCATCCTTACATACCATAACAACCTTTTATGAATAACCTTGGCCAAAGGAGAGATTGAGGCTCGATGGTTCATATTCAAAGGTAAGTATTCCTAACTTTGTTCCTCCTTTATAAGAGCAGATAGATATGCATTTGTATTTCTCTTCCATGCATTAGAATTATGTATAAATTGATGTGAGTATATGTCTTATATGCATGTTTTCTTTTTCTGTTTATTACCCCACTTTGTGTCACAAGCTTTGGCGAGGACTAGATTAGATTTATTTGATTTACTTGTTATTAGTATAGTGAATATGAAAACATAGGACTTAGGGTTATTTCAAGATTTTGATTGATTGGAGGCTTCAAAACCCTCCTTAGTGATATTATTTATGATAAGAGATCATCTAATTAGGTCTATAAAATCCATATTGGTCATGTTCCTAATTATCTAATGTATCCCCAATCGAAAGTTTAAGTGGGATCTATCTTCTCCAAGCCAAGAGTGATTTGTGGATCTGATGCATTTTTAATTATATACACTCATCACCTCCTCAAACATACCCCTATCACATCTTCTTTGATGATTATGTCTCCTCTTAGCCTTAAGATAATCCTATCCCCATTTGACTAAAGTAATCACTAATCCATGGTCCACATTTTTCCACTAACTTTATCATTATGGAAGGGTCAAAAATAGGTTTTACTTTGGGGTTTCAAATACACTATACCAATAAATTATGATCGATTATCCTAAACCCCAATATACATTTATTTCTAATACAACTAGCTCCTTGTCTCAATCTAATAATTTTGGGCACAATATACCCCATGTACAAACCCCCTATCATCATTCAAACCATTATCCATAATCATTTTGTTTATCCCTATCTTTAGTCTATTTTATTTTTATCTTTTGTATATATCAATGAGTGTGTATTTTTGAATGTGTGTGGTCATTTGATTAATTATTTAGCCTTTTATATATTAATTATATTAACTTATTTATTTTAATAGGCTTGCTATCATTTTTTGTTAACTTTATGGTAACAAGGATGGCCTTGATCACTCCCAAACTAGTTTTGGGAAAAGTCACCTTAAAAGCAAAGCCATCCCATGCACTAGGTGTTCTAATGTGTCTTTGAATTTTATCATGTCATCAACACATATTCATAGTGAAATATAAACATGGATTACATATATTATTAATGGATTCAAACTTGTCACCCATCCCATTTCCTTCCATCCTATCACTATTTAGTCTATCCCTCAGCCAATCTAATCATCCTATTTAATCTCCCCTTCATTCCATCACTATCCCACCTCCTTGGTGTAGGATGACTACTACCCACACCCCATTTTTATGAGGCATAATAATTAACAATGGATTAAAATTTATACCATAAAAATTATCACAATGATTTACATTTTATTTCCTTTTACCATTATACACCTCATTATCATTACATCCATATAAAGTTTATACTATGACATCCATAACTAAACAACTATCTCATAACATTTCATCACATAACATATCATCTACCAATCCTAAAGCATCATCATGTAATTAACCATCTACATATCATATCATTAAATCCATATTTAACATCCATCTAATATATTAATCTAAAATATAATCATCTATCTACCATGTTATCATAACTATCACATCATTTTCCTCAAATGCATATATCAAATATCTCACTACCTAAACACATAACATAGTAACCATAATATCCAATCATGTAACATGCATATAAATACATCACATCACCTCATCTAACATCATATAAATAAAACTAACTCATAATCAATTCCATCTAATCACATCATAAAATAAATCCATCGTATCGCATCATAATCTATCATAAAACTAAATTAATATATCTATCAAACCCATCTAATCACATCACAAAAACATCCATAATCAATGCACATAACATAAACACATAACCCATCTCATCATATCCAAAATATCATAATGATATAATCAAATATCCACATGGAGATGTCAAAAAATATATATAATATAAAGCCCCTATGAGCATCAATGGGCTACAAAATAACAAAATCCATATCCATATAAGTCTCATCTAGGATCTTGGAAGTCCTCTTGGGCATTTATTAATTGACTATGATGATCTATCTCTGAAGGTAGTTGCACACTATCCCAGTGGCACTACTACCTCATACAGATCCCTATAATATTGCACCTCCCACATTAGCCTTATAATGTTTTCCATCACCCCATCTATCTCCCTGCTAACATAGTTATGTCTACCTCCTCCTTGGCCCTCTCAACCACCTCCACCTCTCTCATCAAATCTCTAATCTAAGTTTACATCTAGGTAATCTATGCCTAATAACCATAATCTATGTATCTTAGTTATAGATATGGCTTTGAAGCATCACTATCTAAGCCTACAATTATCTATCCCTATAAACTAGTGGCTTATGCCTGAGTCTGGGCTAACTACCTATCCCTCTATGTTGTCTAAGCCTATACCTGAGCCTAAAATTGATCTCTTTCTCTAGTAATCTAAACTATCTCCATAATTTATCTCTACACCTTTATTTGGAGGTGTCTTAAAAAATATCTCACATCCTCAATTAGAAGATGTTAAGATGGTCTTACACCATCCCCACTTTCATTGATTACAACCTTTATACTACTAACCCCATCATGGGTCCCACTCTTTCCTTCTTTCCCTACCATTATTGCCTAATCCCCATCACCACTATCTACATCCATATCCTCTAGACCTCTTTATCCATCTTAAGCATCTTATGCTAGCATATATATCCTCCTCCTCTATAACTTCACATGTGCCTATAACACTCTCCTCACTACTCCCCTCTATACTACAGCCTTGTATTGGAGCAAACTCACCAAAACCCTCTAATCCCACCATGTTGTGTAGGCTACTATCACCCTTAGATCTAGTAATGAAGTTTTGAAATCCCATGGGATTGGAGTAAGGCTATCATAATCTATACATTCAATAGCTCTATCGACTAGCCTACCCTATTGTGGCCTATCCTAGTCACTCCTAAAAAAAAATGTTCCTTGCCTGAAATGTCCTATAAGAGCCTAAACTACCTCTACACATGGTCAATTTTATATCACTCTATAATGAAATCTATCTAACCTATCAAGTAGCACTTAGTGAGCATATACTGAGTCACCTTAGCCTCATCATCCTAGTCAAACTAAATTTCCTTATAGGACATCCATGTGATATGATCTATCCATAAACTATAAAAATCCTACCTATAAAATCTCATCTCACTATCATGGCCTCTCTGCATGCCTAATAAAATTCACCATCCAAAAACCATAGGTTGATGGGGCTTCCTAACTACTAGAGTAGCTAAAGGCTACTAGATTGAAATGTGCTTCCAACTCTAGATCTACAATAATAGTGACAAACCCAAGCTCATCACTCACCTATAGGCCCCTAAGTGTAACTCCTGATATAGATGGACCAGTACCACTAGCCCCTATTTAAAAACCCTAAAATCTTACACCATGTTTGTAACTACATCTCCTAGTCCTAGGTGAAACCACTAACCACTCTTGTCAAGAAAGAGTATGTTGATAACAAGATACATCATTATTAGGATTAATTGATCATTAGTCCCCTCTTGAAAGCATATGTCAATGTCCATATGTTGGTCTTACACACTAAACCATAATCCTCCTACTAATCTTTACAAGGTCACACTAAGTGTGTACAATCTTTAGTAGATCATGTCCCCTATCATTGATAATCATAGAATCTAATATACATCCTCTAATATCACTATCATATCTATAGTAACAAAGTGAAAGGTACTCATCTCTAAGTGCATCACTTTACCAATGCATTAATCAAGGCATGACTAATCCATACCACTATCATCATAGATATATAATGTAGCCCCATCAGCTCTAACACCCCACAATCAATAGTAGTCAATTGATACATCTCATGAAGAACCTCAAGCCACTACAATCAAGATGCCATCACACCTAACTCCTTCTACACCAATCACACAACCTATCACTAACTCCATTCCATCATAATCTCTCTCACCTAATCAACCTATAACCCTAAATCCATACTAATATTCTTCACTTAATCCTCATCAATTCATCCCTAGCCAAATCCACACCACTTCATATCCTAGTGTTTCAACCTACTTTACCCTTATCCATCCTAACATGACTAACCCTAATCCATCTTAATCTAACTATCCCCCATCCATACTAACCTAGCTCCATTAATTTAACCCCACCTATCCTACAACCCCTTCCTCACCTCACTTACACTCCTAACATGTTAATTACCCTAATCAACCTATCTAAACCAATCCCAGCCCCTCCTTACTAGTCCCATTTACCTTTAACATTCATCATCTAACTCACACTTAATTACCCCTAAATAATTCTAACTTACGTATTTTTAATTCATCCTAACATCACTAATCATAAGTAACTTCACCCAAATCCCTAACCATCTCTAACCCCCATAAAACATCTTAGCCTATCCTTTTGTCCCCCATCCCTTATCCATTTTCCCCACCCATGGTAAAATATCACCTTGTGACTTTGCCTTACCTAGTGGTCTTGAAAAAATTACTAATTTAGTCCTATAGTTTTTCGTAATCATGGATTAAGCTCATGGTTATGCAAAATCAAGGATCCCTAACTTGTGATGTTACAATATCACAAGATGAGACTTGCAGTATTGTAATACCATAATTCCCTTAGTAATGGTATTGCAATACCATAAATCTTAGTGCCACATCATAAGTTATGAGTGTAATAACATGACTCAGGTCACTGTCCTTAGTCACGTATTGCACCTATGGTGCCTTTACCCTAATTACCAAGAAATAAATTCCAAATTTCATAAAAATTTGGAAAAATCACAAGATAGGGATTCATAACTCAATGGTGGTACAACATCCTTAGGTCTCTATAATTCCTAGACTCTCTCATCATGATGTGAAGCTCAGGGGATCTGATCCATATTTTTATCTCAGAGAAGTTTTTTACCAAGGTTAGAAGTTAAAATGAACCCCTTTTTCACTCTTTTTCCCTATTTGACCCCCTTTTCTTTTAACCCTCCCTTATCACCCCTTTTATCTTATCCTACCACATCAAAATCCTATTGAAATAATCAATTATACTCCTTCAATCATTTGAGGCATCAACTTTACCCATCATCCAAACTCATCCCAAATTAGAACTACATCAGCCTGAGGTCTCCTCAGACTATGTCGGTATCACCTAGCTATAATTTTATGCCCAGGGATAGCTTGGCCACTATTAATCCCTAATCCCCATCCCATACTATATTAATCACTTGATAATCATACATCATTTTATGTTATGCATATTAAAAAAGTGGCTTCTTATCATTAACCAACTCATCTAGTCTTTATTATCAATTTTCAAGCTCTCCCTAGCATGTGTCCTTGATATAGGAACCATCATTGACTTTTATCCTATCTCATCATTAATTCTTAGATGATGTATTTATTTTGGGAATTTGTATCTTATCAATCAAGTCTCCTTTCTAGACATTGATCATTTGTCTAGAACCCATCTCTTGAGATCAAGCCATTTTTTTCCATAACATCTATGCTTGGTGCATCTTAATCATAGCTATATCAAAACTTGGGGCATCCCAACCTTGTCTCATCATCCTAGTCTTATCCCACCCCTGGGACTTATGATAAAGTGACCATCCAAGTTGTTTTTCCTTGCATGCTCCTTTGAGGGGGCATTGTACCTAATAACATCTGACCCATGATTATCATTTTTTTTGAAATACCATTATTCTTTCAAATCTATCCACTCAAAATTCTCTTTTAAGGAGGGGAAAAATGTATGCACCTAAATATGCTCACCCTAATAATTTTACTAAGTCTATTAATTTAATCTATAATTATATTTCCTATCTAACTAACTAATATCTTATTTCCTATTCCCTACATCCCACAAACCTTATTCTACCCCTCTAAAAAATTAATGACCCTTATTAGTCTACTAACGTAACCTACTTACCTACTAACCTACCCATTAAGCCATTTGCCAATTTAAAAATACAAATTATTTACCTATCCATTGACCACCCTACTAACTAGTTATTCTTACACCCCTAAACCCTAATAGAGATTTCTAGAATTGGAGAACTATATAAATATCCTCCAATTTAGTCCTTTTTCTCTAGAATTCTCTATTCTAGATATTTCCAAGGAATTAAAAATTCCTTGGAAATATCCTAGCTATTGATCTCAATTGCTCAAAATTAAAATTGAACCATTGATCTTTCCCTTCATTTCCTCTATAACCAAGCCAAATCCCTCCATCAAAACTAACTTTGAAACTATAAATCCATCTTTCTAATTTTCATTCATAACCATCCTTCTTGCATTCATACAGCCCTTTTGTCAAATCCATTATCAAGCCAAAAGTCCATTAAAATCCATTGTCAAGCATAGTCAAGCAATCCAACACTCAACATAATTTGCATTTAAATTGATTTGCTAATATTTGAGGGGAGATACAAAAGGTAAAATGATGGTAATGAATTTCATTTGATTATCTCTTCATCCTCTTTTTTTGATGTTGTTTATGTTTTGGGTTTTTAGTACTAAAAATAGTAATATAAAGAGAATCCAGAATTTAGGCTACATAAAGGTATGGTTTTATTGGTAAATAAGTGTATACCATAATAAAATCCCTTAAAAATATCAAACACATGATCTCAAACAACAAGATTCATATAATGGTTAGTCACCAAAGAATAAAGGAGTTCCTTTTGAGCTAGAAAATAAAGGAGAAAAGAGCAGGTTGGATCATAAAAGTCATGGAATATGATGTAATCATTAAAATAACTAAGATCATAAGAGGAAAAGGATTATTTGAGAAAATTACTTCTAAAATTAATTATTTTTATGAAATATACATTAAATATAAATTTTAAATAATGAATTATCATTTTCTCAATAGTTGGATCAATGACATGACTAACTTCTTACAAACCGATGAATGCCTACATGAGCTCCAATAGTCCAAAAAAAGGTAATTTAGGATCAAATATATTCATTATGCTCTTGTTGATCAGATCTTATTTAGGAAATATATTAATTTAGTTATGTTTAGGTTCATCAAGCACAATCAAATCCCCAAAGTACTCAAAGAGTTTCATGATGGCTCATTAGGTGGCCATTTTTTTACAAGGACCACTACTATCAAAATAATGAGGGCAAGATATTATTGGCCTAACTTATTCAAATTTCCACATATATGGGTAAAAAAGTGTGATAAATGTGTCTATTTTATAGGTAAGCAAATATTAGAAGCTCTTCCTCTCTAACCAATCCAAGCTGATCAACCATTTGCTCAGTGGGAATTGGATTTTATTGACATGATCAAACCACCATCAAGTGTTGGGTATAAATGGATCCTTACAATGACTGATTATTTTACTAGATATACTAAATATGTTGCATTAAAATATTCCATATAATCATCTATTTTGGAATTTGTGGATGGCATTATCACAGAATTTAGTTTCCCTTACACCATTATCTTAGACAATGTCAAAGCTTTTGTGGGCACTCATGTGAGTGAACAGGTAGTGAGACATAATGTATAATTAAATACCTCATCCAATTATTACCCACAAGGTAATAGCTTTCAAAATTCGCCAAAAAAAATCTCATCATAATTATTAAAAGGATAATGGAAGATAACTAGAGGACTTGGCACATTAAACTAAAATCAACACTTTGGGCCCATAGGATAAATCCCAAAAGAGCCATTGGTAATTCTCCATTCATATTGGTCTATGGAAGGTAATTTATATTTCTAATATCAATATATTTACCATCTATGGAACTTGATCATCAGTTGGAATTAACCAAAAATGATGCAATGACCATAGAGTTGGCAAAACTCAAGGAGCTAAAAGAGTTCAAGAACTAGTTAATACAGGTTATGGAAGCAAGTCAGACTCAAGTAAAGATAAATTTTGATAACATATCATCTAACATTATCTTCAATGAAGAATACACGGTTTTAAAATGGGATGATGAAAGTTCCAAGCCAAGTAATCATACAAAATTTGATGCAATATGGAGTGGTCCATACATAATAACTAGTTGTAAAGGAGCAAATGTATTCCAACTATCCAGGCTTGATGGATTATATCTACCCATCCTATTCAATGGTATATACCTCATATCATGCTTCAAAGGTTGGAATTCTTTCCAAAACTTTGTACATATTAAGATTAGTTGGTTTCCTACAAATAAGTGCTTTCATACACTCTACAACTCATTAAGATTTTTTGCTTCCTTAATTTGTTTCAATTTTTGTTTTCCCAATTTTGTTTCTTGTTTAGGGAAATTATAAGTTTTATTTCTTCTCTAATTAGGATGTTTTAAACTTAAAAATTACTCCAAACCCAATGAACTTGAAGACTATTGGGAAGAAATTGATTAGTAGGTAATCACCTCACAAAAGTTTCCAAAAATGTTAATATTTTTGTGCCAAAAACTTCAAAACACCTTGTGCCTTAAGGGAGATCTATAAATATTTTTGATAAAATCTTTAAAATTGCCTAAATACACTTGTATAGATACCCAAGTAGAAACTAAATATTTCTATGCAACTTGCAGCTTTACAAAGTTACAAAGTGCACCTAAACCTCCACTTTCCTACTTACCAAGTCCCTAGCAGGAATCAAAACTCACATTATAATTGACTACTTTGTAAAATTGTAAAATGTAATTCAGACTTCACCTTCCACTCTTTAGTAAAACCAAAGTGGGAACTATAATTCCCACTACACTTTGTAACTTTACAAAGTTACAAAATGTAATCCAAATTCCACTTCCTGCTTCCTAAACATTCTCTACCTCCAAATCCCAAGGCAAGTGAAAAGCAAAGGATGAAAAGGATATTTCAAATTTTTAAAGAGGTAGATATTTCCTAGATTTTTTACTCTTAAGTCAAGTAGGAAATGGAAAATTGTCAAAATATTACAAAATTACAAACTTGTAAAATGACTCTAGGAACCTACCTTTCTGCCTATTTACTTATCTACCACCAATTTTCATGTGCTTGTAATTTATTACATTTTTTTTAATATATAACTTAGGTTTTTCACATCATTAAACATTTCAAATCAAATCTTCACTTTTAAGTTAAATCATGAACTTGAGCCATTCATCTCTATTTCTAAATAAGTATTACAAAATAGAATTCCAAGATGAGATCCATTACCAAACCTTACACGTACAATCCATAGTATTCTCTTAGTTCACCTAATTTTTCCTTCAGTCAATTCCATGTCATTTTATACCATTATTCTTTTCATTAAAGCTTAGGTTTTTCTTACCAAAATTTAGGGTTTTTCTTAGAATTATCAAAATCATCATCACTTGCTCATAAAATTTCTAGTTTTACATTCATATGTTAAAATCTTACTATTAAATTTGTCTAGACTATTGATATTACCTTAGGTTTTTTCAAAAATATAGGGTTTTCATTGATTCTATTAAAATTAAGAATATTCCCAAGGAATCCCCACTCAAACCTAGATGGAAATATCTCTACTTTTATCACCTTGAGTTCCCACCAAAGATTTAATTTGCAATTAAAAACAATATTCTCATCGAACTTGTGGTCAAATTTTTTAATTTTGAAATACACCCCAAAACCCTAATGGAGATTTAATTAGACTTTGTAAGTGCACTTTCAAATTTAAACACTGACTGCTACTGCATACTATATTCCCATCAGAGAAATACCTATATAGAAGCATAACAAAACTCTACTGAGTTAAAAGTAGAAAACTTACCTATAATTATAAACACAAATCCCAACCAACTTTGTAGTTAGTTTCCCTTACCCATTTTCCTAGTGCTTATGTTTACAAATAGATTAAGTTCAAGTCAAAGGGACCTAGTGTCCCTTCCATCTTGGATTCAAACATCAATGAGATAATTGATATAGACCTAGGTCACATATACCTAATAGATTTATGGACCAGAGTCAATTTAGAATTCAATATTTATAATATTTAGATCATATATAATAGTGGTTTACCTTAGGTTGTAGCCTTCCTATTCTCAGTGAAAATCCTCAAGATTTTCCTCATCATGGTTTAAAATTATGATCCAGAGAAGAGATAAGTAGTGAATGATAAGGGAGAGAAATTATTGAGCCTAGATCCAAATTTCATTGATACTTTGTTTCTAATCCTAGAGTTTGATATCTACATAGATATTACTCCTAACTCCTCTAAGAAATTATATCAGGATAATAACTTAGCATGTGCATAGATTTTAAATAAGCAGTGGTTGAATACCCCTAAATATTCATCCATAATAATGCCTATGAACCTAGTTAGGATAGAATTAAAGGATGAGGTAGGAGATATTATTGTACTCTTACATAGAGTTACAAGAATCCCAAATGTAAATAATTATCAAGATTGGATGTACCAGTATGTCTGGGTAATCTAATAGAGTAAACAATACATTCACTAGGCTCATTTGATTAGTGAATCCATTCATAGATAGTTGATAGAGTTTCAAACTATATGCAAAATTTATATGGCCTCCTATATCATCTATGTATTATAAAAAGGGATGGCATTCCTAGGGTTAAACATAGTGCTTGATCAGATTAATAAAGTTTATAACTACTATCATGACCCCACTTTATAAGGGAGTAAATAATAATTTAGAAGAGTTAATTATACATTCATATACTACATCATAACCATGTTTGAATAAGATCTAGGGAGAAAATGTTTTTTGATGCTGCAACAATAAAAATAGCCAATTGGGGATCATACATCATCCAGTTCCCCACATTTTCCTACATCAAATTTGGTGGATTTAATGGGTGTCCTTATACCCTTCCTAAGGTGTATTATGATAATCATATCTACCTCCAACCCCTTCCTCAATTCATGTGGTATACACCTAAATACTTTTCCTTATTAGATAGGACTACCCCAATTATTAATAAAACCTTAAACTGGTTAATAAGGGGCTAAAGATAATGAAGGGGATCTTGAATATCATAGATAGATTCAAAAAGGAAAAAGATAAGGGTGTATAGATAGTAATAATAGAGGGTTCTATCAGTGGTACTCAAATAGATCATGTAGTGGTGCCATTTGTATCATACAAAGGTAAGCAAAAGTAGAAGGCTAAAAGATCCACTTATAGCACCCAAGTGCCAACAACCCAACCACTAGATCAAGCATTGATAGTTTCTATATGGGATCCAACTATAGTAACCCCTCTTCTTGTTTATACCATCCCATTAGTGCAAGTAATTACCCCTCCTATTTATACCAACCCACTAGTGCAAGTAATTACTCCTTCATCTGGCACACCCATACAAGTGATTCCTTTGGAAATGAGTTAATCAGTGCAATTGGTTATCCCAACTCCACCTCTACCTCCCTCTTCAAAAATCACTTCCAACTAATTCTATGGATCCACTTCCACTCCATTGATCACCAACACCACCCAGAAATACATGGCTATTGACTCAATCATTCTAACTATAGTGTCACTATCCATCATAGCCATTAGGTCAAAAATAACTCCATCTTCATCTTTTATCACAATTCATGTTACTTCCACTCTGGCCATTCCCACTACATTATTATATTCTTTTGTTATATTGGACACCATCCTTCCACAAGTTCCCTTGTTCTAACCACACATACCTACCTCTCTACCTATGTTAGTTATAGCTTTCACACCCTTATAAGTGCATCCACTCAACCCATCCAAGTATCTTTGCCTTTTTTCCACTCTTATCTTGACCCAAAATCCTACCAATTAGGTGGACATAGAGAATCCCACTGACATAATTATGGCTAGTCAACCTAGTAGTGGGGTGGAGACAATCAAATCATCAATCAAGGATTCATCAGTAAGATCAGTAATAGATATGGCACTTGTTATAGTAACCAATAGTGTGTTAGCTTCTAGACTCATAGGTAATAACTGCCATTGGAATAGGATGGGATTCATTGGTAACCACTCCTATTTATCTCATATAATTAGTATCTAATAAGAAAAAATAGATTATATCTCCTAGCACCCTAGATTTTGGTCTATTAGAAGCATCCAAATGACTAAATAAAGTCCCAAAGACCATTTATATAATATTTTATGATGCAACATGGGAGAGATATGTGGAGATATCAGTGCCCCCACCTAAAAATAAAAATAAGATTTAGTGTTGGGGGATTATTAGATATCCAAATTAAACCTTGGAATTTCAATAAGAGAAGGACTGAAACATGATGTTCAGACAAGCACAAGTTCTCTTTTTGATGGTCACTAAGGATGAGTAGAAGAACGAGGTTGAGTAGTTGACGGTTGCCTTAAGGAAGGTCATAGACCCAGTAAATCCACTTAAATCTTCCCAACCAACTCAAACTCTTTCTTAATTATCTAATAAAGAAACATTTGATGTAATGATAGAGATTAGTACAATGGGTAGGTATAAAAAGGACTGGGTTGAATAGCTAGTCACCAAAGGGAATAGGGTGATAGGATTGGCCATGGATTATTATAAGACACTAAAGTATGACCTAGAATCTCTAAATTTATATTTCAATAAATATGAAGAAGAGGTTGAAAACATAAAACTCTATTTCCCCAAGTTGTAGGCCATTGATTAGATAGAGAGTGATACTCTCGTGTCTAAAAATATAATCAAAAATCCTTTAGAGCATGATGAGCTAGAGAGGGTAGCCAAATTTAGAATCAGAATACTTAGTGAAAATATTGATAAGACCAAGATCACAAGTGACAAGGCCATAGATGTAATGTATGATATTGAAGATTCAATATGTAAATTTTCATGTGAGGTAGCAGATTACCAAGATAAACCTCCTTCTATTTAGGTTGTCTAGGACAAATTCAAAGGGGTCATTAAGAAAGAGTCAGCACATGACATAAATTTTAATTTGGATTGCATACATTATTTTATCAAGTATCATAATACACTTGATCAGATGGGTAAGGATATCTAAGTATACAGAGCTTCTTATAGAGAGTTATATGAAGTAATGGTAGAGTGTGACATCAGTAGTCTATACACAGTTGGTCCTGATGAAGAGCACGTACAAGAAATATTTGATAGCTTTGGTTATTACATCAAGAAGATTCAAATAGAAAAAGACAAGGAATCCTCATATGTCACTATCGTTGATTAATTTTTTTAAATTATTTGATAAGCAAATATTCTATAAATTACAAATTTTGGAAGCTACATTGTAAAATTGCAATTTGTAAATTACAGCTATCATTTTGACATCTCTTAGATTTTAATTGAAAAAGATATCTTATAATTTTCAATTATCATTTTGTCAAGTTTTAGTTAAAAAATTGCAACTTGTATTTCACACTTTTCTTTTTGGCAAGTTAAATGACTTGAAAGTTTTAAAAACTCACATTGTAATTTGCACATTCCTTTTTATCAAGTGACTTATAAGTTGTAAAAGACTTAATTGTAAATTACAAGTTAGTTCTTATAAGTCATGTTTTAAAATGTTCAAATATTGAAAAAAAGGCATTCAATGTTGTTAAAAGATTGACCAAATCATGAAGTTCATTTTAGCACCCCATTTCTTGGTGAAAGACTTATTCAATTGAGCTCACGGAGATATGGTTTGAATGGAAGACTCTTACAACATTTTCTCTTTTTTCAACACTTGGTGAAGTGCCCAACTACTTGTAGAGTCCTTTACTTCTTTTATACCACCAAATATGCCTCTACAAACTATAATGAGGACACTTGTATGAGCACTCCCTAATTTTCTTATTCTAAGAGGAAGTGTAAAGGTTTTTGACTTCTTCTCTCCCAAAGGAGTAAATTTTTATATAAATATGGGTCTCCTACATAGCCCATGGATCTTTTTTCTGATAGACAATTTTTTTTCTTTTAATAAATTTATCTACATGATGTAACCTGGAGAATATTAATAGACTAAATTTTTGCTTTCCTTATCTTGTGTTATCCTTCTGTATGTATGTTTTTTTTACATTTTTTAATGATATAAGTCTTGTTTTAGTCATATAGAATCATTTGCACTATTTATTTTACCCTTTTGAAATCTTGTTGAGGAAAAATTAAGAACTTTATTACTTATTTGATAAAATACCCATTATTACCTTTGATTTTATACTCATATAAGTTTTTACTTCAATAAACTTCAATATATTATTATTCAACTATGTTCAATCAAATAAATTAATAATTTCCACTAGAATCCTTTGGTGCATCACCATTTCTAGTTTTAAAATTCCTTTTAAACTCTTTTCCTTACAAGTTAATTCCTATTTAATGGTAAAACCATTAATAATTTGAACTGGTAACATATTAGTTACACTAATCTTAGTAAAAGAAATCCAGCCTTCTCTATAGGTTCACCTCAATTTTCCAAGGTCCCAGAGCTTGAAGGTGATCCCATTACATCATTAGATTTTAATGTACTACATTTCCTACAAAACAACATGTAAAATATAATTGATAACAATAATATTAAACCCATAACAATGAATTTAGTCACTTCCAAATCCTATAATTATTAAATACTATCCACCTATATCACAGTTAGACACTAGCTTTGACAATAGTGTCTAAATCTAATGATGGTGTTCATGGCTACAAAAGTACAATTTCTATAATTTAACGAGTGATCCAAAATACTGATCCTACATACTTTACATATGTATATAGTTAATATTTACCTACACACATTAAACCCACCTAGGTATTTTTTCTATAAGTTATTACAACCAATTAAGCATCTTTTGAATTAAGTACTTTCTATATTTAGCTTACCTCAATATTATAATTTAGAATACTCATTTATTTGATGTTGTAATTATTTGGCCTACCACAGATTAGTTTATCACCATTATATATATATATATATATATATATATATATATATATATATATATATAAACCTTATCCCCAATATTATAAAATTTTAGGATTAAACATTTGGTGAACCCGACCTCTAAGTCTTCCTTTGCAAACCTAGTTTGATTTAGGGTTTCCAACCTCCTAGGGTTTCAACTAATTGTGATGGATTTTTATATCTAAAACTCTACCCTAGTGTTTTACACTTATCTGGTTACAAGTGTTTCATGTTCATACACTTGTAATTTATTCTTCCTTAATTGGAAAATTTTAGCTTCCTAACAAATCCATTTCAAAATTCTTCAAAATTTTATTCTATTCAAGTTGGTATAATGAACCTCTTATTATTCACCAAAATTTTGTACATATTTTTTTATATTTACAATTTATAATTTTTAATGGATATTGACATATAAGGTGAATGGTGTACCTATATTTTAATTAATTTTTAGGTTTTATCAAAATTCCTATTTTATTCAAAAACCTCTGTTAGTTCTCTTCATTCTTGATTTATTACAATTATTGTTTCTTTATTCAGAAGATTATAGAGTTTTACTTGTGAAACATTTCGCTTGGTTAGGCCTATTTCTGATTCATAACAATTAAAGTTTCAAATTCCTTAGATTTTTTCATGTTTCAATTTATATAATAAGAAACCTTTTTTTGTTTATCAAAATTATGTATGGAATTTTAAACATATTCAATTTACTATTTTAAGTACATCTTGATATACAATGCACAAGGAATACCTATTTGTCCCTAATTTTTGGGTTTTGATTATTGTATATTTTTTCTTGAAAAACCTTTATCATTTTTAAATAAAACCTAGAAAATATCCTAAAATTTATACATTATTATTGTAAAAAATCTTACTAAATTTTCCTTAAGGGTTTTAACTTTCTAGGGTTTGAAATTATTGCATTTATTTTTTCCATATTTGATTTTTGTGTGGGTAGCGTATAGGTGATGTTTATTCTCCTTGTTACCCTAACCTTAATATTCATTATTTTGAGTGTGTTTATAAAATTTAAAATGGGTAACAATTAACCTCTTCATCTTCCTAACCATAAGGAGAGTGATAGCTAATATCCCTCTAACCAAGTTTAGGCTGTGACTTTTCCAAGGGGTAAGGTGGCCCATCCTATTATATCTATCCTTTCTCAAACCCTTCAACCTTCCAAATACCCTATATATGGTGTGTGTATGCATATTCAATTTGAATAACCTAACATTTATTATTTTTAATCCATAAAATATCAAATCATCCTTATGAACAAGTTACTAAAATAGTTAAAAAATTAGATTACATACATGCAAAATAAAAAATATGCTTGTGTTAATCATGTGTTTGCATCTTCATCTTAGAAATGGTGTGCCCAATAAGGTTGAATAACAAAATAATAATCAATAAGAGACTTCATCTAAAAATAGTGATTCAAAAAGTGAACAAAAGGATTATAAGAGTTCATGTGAAATCCTAAGATAAAAGCTTGGAAACAAAGTCATTATAATACCTCCTCTACATCTTATAAGGAGTTAAAAATATTTTTGTGCATATCATAGAATACATGGGAATCATATAGATTATTATTTTTCATTGAATAAAAAAATACAAAAGATAAATGATAGTAGCTATTGTACCATCGATACATCAACCAAGAAAACCACTCACATTATGAGTACATATCCTAATCAAAAGTGCAAAAAGAACAAGTATGGGTACCAGAGGATAATTTAGAATAAAAACAATTGAAAATATAAAATTTAGAGCAAAAAAAGATTAAAAAGGGATAATTAGAGCAATAAAATATTTAAAAGGCAAATATAGAGTGACAAATGTTACAAAAATATCAATATGAAAAAGCAAAATTACAAAGGATACAAGATGAAAAATAAAACTTATAAAAGGAAATGTTACAAAAATAACAATTGGCACATCAAATGTTTAAAGTATGATTTCTAACACAAGAGGTCAAAAATAAATATACACTCAACAAATATAAATATCCAAAGGTGTTTATAAAATGGAAAATCTATGATATTCATATCAAAACCCTTCTACTTTTACTTCTTATATATATGGTAAACAATATTCAGATGAATAGTTCAACAAACTATGTTCTAATCCACTTGATAACTTACCACACAATTTATTCATACCATAGGACCTAGTACATATTAATTAAATTAATCACCAGTATATGAAAAACCAAAAAAAAAATAAAGGCAAACAAAATATAACATGTACAAAATTACCAAAAAATGTGATACACTTTCTGATTCTACTATGCTCACATATGGCATGCTTCATTTAGGAAATGTTATTCATTTACCATTCCTCACAAATTATCATCCTAATTTTGAGATCATTGGATAGATTATGTACTTTTTATGCATATTCCAAATATGCCAAAAAAAATAAAATACTAAAAAGGTACAAAAACATTCAAATATATTCAAAAATACAAAAATATTCAACATTCCCAAATTTTATTAACTCTTTAGCATCTATATTATCTAATTTATGTTAGTAGATAGAATATCATTTATTTCACATATATATTATTTTATTTATTTTAGTATAAAACATATCATTTTTTTATATATACACATATGTTTCATGCATCTTTGAGTTTGATACACACATACCTAGACACATGATATATTCACTTATAGATGGTGAAACTCTCTTCTACCTGCACCATATAATATGTTGGGGACATCTGATTATTTGATCATGATTGATACATGTTACATATTATTTATGTTAATTTATACATTATCATGTTTTAGCTTATATTCTAATTCTTAAACATGTCAATATCCATGCTCATATATTTCATAGTGTACTTGATATGCTATGCTACATAACATATTTTCTAACACATATATACAAGGACTAATATGATATGCTTATGATAGTTGTGATTTATTTATTTTAAATTATTTTAGTGTATTCCATTAATTTTTGTTATATTTATAGTGGAACATTTTAATATGTTCCTTTTTATTTACTCCTATGCCATTGTATGTGTCAGTGGTCTAGATTGTACCTTAGCTGAGAAAGGGGATTGTTCAAGTCCTCTTGCTCAAATATAGTCTAACATGGGACTGACCCTAGGTTTTGGGTCACATAAACATGGATCAAACCTCTAGAAAAGGCTATATTCCTATGGGATCTATCACTTATACTAGAACTAAACTAGCTTTTACCTGGTAAAAAGAGAGAGATTGATAATAATCTATGAAAGCATATAGAAATGAGGTGATGCACCAAATGTTTGATCCTCACACTTTCACAAGACACACTATAAGACACTTTCAAGACTGATAAACATCACTTAATTTCCTCTTTGATTAGTTTTCACATGATTATTTCACAAGGCCTTGACTATCTATCAAACTAGTATGGGAGGGTAGTTGTCCACTTCCACACTGACTAGTAGATTATGTATGCACTTAGAGTGACCTATGAGAACTACCAAAACACTATATAAAGGTGATGAAATCTAGAAAGAGGCAAAGAACACATATATTCACATAACCACATCAATGAACTCATGAAAAACACTTCAACTTAGTTTACACAATAAAGGAATTTAGTCTTTTATTGCATCATAGAGGTGTTATAGTGAAAATATTGGTAGAGTCTAATCATGCCAAAAAGAGGGATCCATTTAAAGGTTAATATATATATATATATACATACATACATATATATATATATACATACATATATATATATATACATACATATATATATATATATACATACATATATATATATATATATATATATATATACATACATATATATATATATAGTAGAAGGGATGAAAGAGATGGGTACCAATGCTGATAATTATGGATAATGGGTCATTATGATCAATATTTTTGATCATGTTGTGTTGATCTAGTTAGAAAGGATCATCATGCTAAGACTACTTCTAAAAATAGCCATGACAACCATATCAATCCTTTTCAATCCATTTTTGGCCTACGTGATTCTCCTTATGGTTATGATGGTGGAATCATATCATTTTCAAGCATAATTTAGGCATTGAATATATTACAATAGCTGGATCAATCTTTTGTAATCTCCTTCTAGTGTTGATGCAGTTAAAATAGCTTAACCAATCCATTTTTATCTAGTTCTAGCATCGATTACTCCTCACTAGTTTATTTTTGGCATGCAAGAATGGAGAAAAGAGTCATAATCATGAAATTGGCTGAGATATTTACTTTGGTTCAACCTAGATTTTGACTTTTAATCTTGACCATCGATCTTGATCTACTTCATGATTGCATGTTGTTGATCTTAATTCCACTTAATCATCAACTTTTAATCTTGATCATTGATCAACTTGCTTACATATCATTGGATCTAATTTATCATCTTATATGTGCACCATTGATCTCTCTCTATATGAATGAATGTGAACCAAAACTCTTTTGCCCATCTAATGCACTCATGACAATTGGTAGCTTCTCATTTATCTTTGAGATCCACTAACGTGTTGACTCATCATTCATCATTGATATAACTTTGCATGATGAAATTTTTATCATCAATCTATTTGGGCCCACTGGTCATGTTAGTTGACATGCACCATTATATATTTGATCAAGAACTCAAAATTTTGACACTTGTCATTTTTCATTCATGTTGACCTTTGACTTGATGCTCACCATTGATTTGAGATGCATGATCAAATGCACACCATTAGATCTTGGGAACCATCAACATCTATCAAATCATCACTCATTATTAGATCTTAGGTATGATTAAACACTAACCATTAATCTTGATCATTTAAATTCCAACAACTACTTTATGAGGCTTAAACTTGACATCCCCATGCGCATTTCACTCTACAAGTCTATCTTTGAACTCTTGTAAATTGAGATAGGCAACTCATCAAGTCACAAAATTTATAGAGAATGTTCAAGGAATGAAGGGATTCATGTCCATATGACCTTTTGAGCTTGATATTCTTCTTGATCATACTTTAAAAATGCATAATTGAGCTGACCAGTCTATTTTTGAATGATTTTTGATGACTTCCTAGTTCTTCTAGGCTTGCTCAAGTCATTTTTTTATCATCTTTGAAGGCTTATATTTATATATAGAGATTTCACCAAGGCACCATAATTTAAAATAATCATTATTTAACAAAATACATCATCTAAAGGGACACTTAAGACCAACCTGACTCATAAGGCAAACTAGCATGATATGCTAAGTTTCAAATGATGGGGTGATAATTTGACCTATGGGGGAAATTTTGACAACATTTTGGTGACTCAACTAGGAATCATGCCTATTATGCCTAAGAATAAGATCATTTTCATGAATTTTGGACTCATAGATAATGGAAAGTTTGATTCATGGCTATAAACAACCCCTTTAACTTGTAAAGATAATGAGTTCCATTAAAACATGGAAGGAAATAAATAAAACAAGGAAGCAAACAAACAAAGCAAATTCAAACAATCTAATGTGTTAGGACAACACTTGGAGGAAATCCAAAATAACTATGTATAAAGAACTTAGCTTCCTTAATAGCAATGTTTCAAGTATATCCCATTGACTAGGATAGGAAGTTATTCACCATCCATCATTACAAGTTAGAAGGCATTGTGGGATTTATAACTGGAGATTGTGTATGGAACACTCCAAAGAGAGTCAAACTTTGTATGACTTCTTGGCTTAGCTATGTCCTCATCCCATTTGAGGACTAGATCTCCTTTAAAATTTTGTGAAGAAACTCCTTTGTCAATGGCTATCTTTAATTTTTCTTGATGGCTTTCCATAGCTAGCATGGATTAATGTCTTGCCTCTTCCAACTCCATAAGCTTAGCCTATCTAATTTCCATAGGTTCATTTTATAAAAACTCAAGTTGATGCATTAGTTTTAGGGTAGGAAATTTAAGATAAATAGGCATTCTTGCTTCCTTACCATATACAAGCTTTTAAGGGGATTTGGCTATTAACTTCTTATATTTGATTCTATCAGCCCATAGATCTAAATTCAATTTGATATGCCATAACCTCTAATTATCCTCAATGGTCCTTATTAGGATATTCAATAAGTTCTTATTAGTTGACTCAGGAAAGCCATTGCCCTGGGGATAGTAGTTTGATGAAGTGTTGAGAAAGACACTATGTTAAACTACCCATTGGTTAATATTAGACCCCACAAATGCCATAAAATTTTTAGAAATAATGGTCGAAGGGACTCTAAATCTAGTAAGTAGACCTTCATATAAGTCTAAAACATTGGACTTGTTTGCTTCTTTCAATGCCACTACTTCTATCCATATAGTAAATTAGTCTATGGAAATTAGTATCTATTTATGACCTTAGCTTGAAGGGGGGTTAATGAGACCAATAAGTTCCATCCCCATTAGACAAAGGGTTGATCCACTTAAATTGGTTAGATAGGTAAGGCTACAAGCTTCACCTTCCTTACAAGCATAGCACATTGCCTTCATTTCCTAACCCATGCATGACAATCACCAAATAATATTGGCTAATAATACCCACCTCTCATGATCTTGTGGGCTATAATCCTTGCTAAGTAATGTCCTCCACCATATCCCTCATGGAATTCTTCAAGCATCCTTTCCCTTTGATGTTGTTCAATGCATCTTAATAACATGTCATTGATATCTTTCTTAAACAAAACACCATCAACAATAAGAAATAGAATAGTTTGTAATCTAAAATATATTCTTTTTTAGGAGTTGGATGAGAGGGATAAAGACCATCCTAAAGATACTTTACAAAATCATGATACCAGTTGGAAGGTGAGGTATGATCATCTGCAACTTCTTCATCAGTTGACACCATAACCACCTCATTAGCCTCTTGTAAGTCTTGGGCTAGATGCTCACAAAGTCCCTTGCCTCTAACCAAAAAATTATATCCACATCATACTCCATTACCTTTTTTATCCAAAAAACTCTTTTATCATTTATGTCCTTATTTAAGAAAAACACCTTGACACTTGGATATACAACCATTAGGTTTATCTTATTGTTATACAATAAGTATCTAAATTTCCTATAGGACTTTATGATAGAAAGTACATGATTTTTAATAAAAGAGTACCTTGGTTCATACTACACTAATCCTTGACTGAATAAGGCTATTAGTTTCTCTAAGGCCTCATGATTATGCTGCATAAGAATTCTTGGAATGGTGTCAATGTTAACATAGGTGTACATAATGAAGTCTTTAGAGAAATCTAGGTTCATGAGTCTAGGATCACTATCCATGGCTTCCTTAACTTTTATAAAACTCCTCATTCCTTCCTTGGACCAACCTAAGCCCTAATTATTCTTTAGCATGGTTATAAGTGGCTTAACTAGAGTGACAAAATATGAGATGTATCTTCTAACAAAATTGATTTCTCTTAAGAAACTTTGTAAGTCTCTTTTGTGTTTGGGAAAGGAAAGTGAAAGAATTAAAGCTATTCTTTTATGATCTATGTTTAAACCATGCTTTGAAACTATATGTCTGAGGAGCTTACCTTGATGAATTGAGAAGACACAATTTATGGGATTCAGGGATACCCCAAATTGCCTACACCTTTTAAAGACTTGCTCAAGGTGAACCATGTGATCACTTGAATTATTTGAAAACACTATAATATCTTCCAAATAGACTAGCACAAACTTGTTAATAAGGCCCTAAAATTCCATATCCATGGCTCTCTAAAAGGTTTCTCCAGCATTAGATAGACCAAAGGTCATCTTTCTATATGTAAATGTCCCCCACTTTGTAGTGAAGGTTGTCTTGAATTGGTCTTCTTCCTTGACCAAAATCTAGTTATAACCACTATAGCCATCTAATAAGGAGAATCTTTATGAACTTGTAACTAAATGTAAAATTTGTTCCATAGATGGTAGTGGGTAGTGGTCTTTAAGGGAAGCCTTATTCAAGTTGCAAAAGTTAACATAGTCTAATTTCAGCATTATTTTTCTATACTGGGAAAAGGTTTTCCACACAAGTTGAGTTCTTGATTGGAAATATAATAGTTAACTCAATGAGATTATGAATCTTAGCTCTCATCAAGAGCTCAAGCTTATAATTAATAGGCCTTTATCTTTATCTCACTGGCCTAGTTTCATTTTCAATCTCAATGGTGTGTTGGGCTAGACTTGGTTCAAATCCCTTGAGATCACTATATTGTCATGAAAATACATCATTAAAACTTGCACATGGATCAATGCAAGCTTTCCTCTCTAAATAAGTGCATATCTTACTTGACTTTAGGTTCTTACCATGTGCAACTTCCACATTAGCATAGTGTTCTTCCTTGGTTGACAAAGTTGACTTCTCTTACCTTATCTCATCATCACCACTGAATATGTTTTCAAGTGTGACCAATCCCTTAGGCAACCTATTTGTTTTTAGTTACACAATCTGATCACCATACTGCTATAAATACTTTGACTAGATTCTTGAGGAAAACTCAACCTCTTATTATAATAATTTGACAATCTAATTATATCTTCAAACACTTGCCAATTATCATTTTTATTTAGAACAAAAGGCCTCACAACCATCTTAATGTGTGACTAGACCTTTTAACTTCTTACATCAACTAGGATACTAAATTGTGCCTCAATGGTAGCCAACATATCTGCATGTTTGTTCTCATCTCTTGGTATTGCTTGAATGTTAAAGGCCTAAAATTCTTCAAGTAAGCCCCATACCATATGCTTATAATATTTAAGAAATGGGTTTTTGCATACATTAAGACATCTCACTTGGTGAACTAAAAGTTTACTATCACCAAAGACTTGTAAGGTGTTGACTTTCATCTTCCTAACCCATTATAAACCATGAACTAGTGCCTCATATTCTATAGCACTATTTGAAAAACCAAATTGAAACTTGATATATGAGAAGTACCTTTTATTTTTTGGAGAAATAAACACCATTCTAGCCCTATTACCATGCTTATTCCTTGACCCACCAAAGTATAATTTCCAAAGATCATCACTAGGCTCATCATCCTTCATCAAGTATGGTATTGGTGCATCTTTCTCATATAAGCAATAAACACCAAGTCCTTTTTATTCAATTAACTTGTAATTATCATATTCATGTGAACTATAATCCCACTCATCAAGGAACAAATCTAGAATCCCATCTAAAGGTGATTTAGTTTCCTCTACATTATCTTCTATCACTTCATCTTAGATGAGGCAATTGGTATTCACAACACTTGGTATATATGTTTCCAAATATAACCATGAAATAAGATCATAATTTATGGTTGCATTGGTTCCACACCTATCCCTAAACATAAAATATGTCCAATCAACTGATAAGTATCCTCCAATATTTGAGTTAAAGTCCATTGATAGGCACATGGCAAAATAGGGGGACAAGTCCACCACAACATATTATTAAATGATAACATTGGGACAAGCATGAAGCTTCAACCTTATATATTTGATTATGAATATTGTATTTTTGGTGGCCCATCTAATTAAAATAACCCTTTAGCATTTGGTTCATATGAAATACCAAGCTTGTCTACAATTTGCTTAGGCATGGCAGTATTACTAGATCCATTATCCACCATATAATTATGAACAAGACAGTCAAAAACTATCAAGAAGAGGTATAAGGGAGAAGTTTTACTTGATTTTACCTTAGATTTATCCCTTTTTCCATTTTGTGTACTTTTTGTACTTGATGCTTCATTGGTTGGTCTACATTGGTTAAGACAACACCTTATTTCTTAACTAGTTTTGGGGATACCTTGAGATCTAAAAGCTCTTGGATGAGCATATCCTTTTGTCCTATAATAGTAAGGGAATCCCACATGATAATTTTTACATTGGTCTTCTTCATCTAATCCACTATGCTAAGTGAATCTCCACTAAACTTTGGCTACACCTTTTGAACCACTAGTTATTCATGAACTAGAGATATTTGAGAGACCCTCCTAGTTTCTACATTTTAATTTTTCTATGTTTCAGGGGTATAAAGTTGATCTTCGATACTCTTGGAAACAAAATTAGGAGTAATTTAATTATTATTCACATATTGGTCCTCATCAATAGCTTTTCTTTTAACTCTAGTTATAGATACAACTTGGGCACTTAAACTGCTAGTCTCACCACCATGATTGGAATCAACATAACCATCCATTTGCCAATTTACATTAATGGCATCAGGCTACCTTTGAACTTGTTTTTCCTCTCCTTGGGGTACCAAATTTAAATCTTGATACTTACCTTCATAAAGATAAAACTCTTCTTGGGTTATTTGTGGCATAGTAATGTTTTGTGACACCAAGCCTTGGTTCTGAATATCATTGAGGTTGGAGGGATGCCAATCTAAGTCATGCATCAAATTATTTTGAGGTTGTGTTAGAGAAATAGATTTTGAACTTTTTGGTACATTAGGCTAAAGATATACATATGGTTTAGATGTAACTATGGCTTCTTGTGATTGTTAGGGTTGCTTATTTTTCCTAAATCCTTAATAAGGGGGTCTTTGATCTCTAAAAGGATGATAGGGGGTTTGATTGTGTTGTTGATAAGACCTACCTTGGGATTTTTATCTTTTGATTTGAATTATTTCATTCCCTAAATATTGTAAAAAACTTTTCAATTCTTTGATCTCACTAATTTGACTAGAAGGGGTTGCAACTTGAGCCTTAGGAGATGGGATAGGAGCTATCGATGGGATTTGAGTAACTTGAGGGGGTGGAAAAGATTTCAACTCTAGGAATATAGGCATTAGAGTCTGAGGAGAAATCTTACCATCCTATATCAAACTTTTTTCTATGCTTATGGCAATCTCATAAGTATTTGACAAGGTATTACCACCCATGGATTGTATCATCACACTAATGTCAGAATTAAGGGCTCTTAGATAATATAATAAGGCATATTCAAGGGATGGTTTGATCAATGTACATATTATATTTCATGTCTTTTTGAATCTAGGGTTGAAATCAAACATGAACTCATGAGGGGCTTTACTTATGTTAGTCAGTTATTCAACTAAATATAGGTGGTCAAAATTGTCCTCAAATTATCTGACTAAGGCTGTGTAGAAACTAAAAATATTTACTAGATGTTGAAATGCCTCAGGATACCTTAGAGACCACTTAACCCTCTTCAACCCACCGACTAACCTATTAGACCTTGGATTTAGTTAGCTACTTTCAGTAACTTACTAACAAACCTTAAACCACCCTTTTTAACTTACCTTGACTCTTTTCCTCTAAACACTCGACCACTGATGGTTATCTTAACCATCAATGGTTAGTTTTACCATCAATGGTCAGGCTTTTACCCTCCTAACACATCACCAATTGTCTATGAGCTAACAAGGCATAATTAAATATGTTCACCTTATACAGTGCTAACGAACATCCAAGCATTAAAATTAGCAACCCAACCTACTAGGGAACCCTTTGTTAAGACCCGAGAGCACAATTGATTACCATGTACAAGCAACTAAATGCAAAATTTAACCAGAAGTAAATAGTAACTAGAATTCAAAAATAACACAGAATATGAGAGACAATACCCAATTGTATTAATACTCTTCCAAAAAATAAATTACAATGAAGAGATGCCACACTCTTCCACACCTTACAGACTTCCCACACCAAGTTTACAGTAATTCACCTTCAAGAGTTCACTCTCTCAATTATGGTCCCAACACACAACTCAAACACAGAGTTGGTGTTCACCTCTAACCAGTCAGTATCACTACTACCAGTACCACCAGTCAGTATCACTACTGCCAGTACCACCAGTCAGTATCACTATTCCACATACTCCATGACTGAGTACACACTGTACTCCAAGTAGATCTCCCCTGATATCGCTACCTATTGTGTTGCTGATCTCCCTAATTTTGCTACCACCTGCAAATCAACTTGGTTTTACAACACCTAAAAACCTAGACCACACACACAAACACACCTACAAATCAACTTGGTTTTGTAACACCTACAAACCTAGACCACACACACACACACACCTACAAATCAATGATCTTACTTACCATGTAGATCTCACTTGATCTTGCTATACCACAGATCAACCTAGCCTTGCACACCTACCGACTGAGATCATACACACATGAAGAACCCTTCTGATTCTCCAAACTAGCACCCCTATGGATCTCTACCGGATCTTGCAATAACCTATAAATCTACTTGATCATACACACTTGGCACTGTGGCATTAGGAGGAACACACCTTGCTCTCTTCACTCTGAAGGAGCTAACCTTGCTCTCTCAACTAGCACACTTTACAATATAGCCCATGAGTCTATTATATAGATCCCATGCAAACAATAATTAGACATCTAATTACAATAATTAGATCCATAGCTCAAGACTAAAATTAGCCTTTAACATACAAACAATTGGTTCATTAACAAACTATTCGCGAACTAGCAGTTCTAGAACCACACAGGTGATCGACATCAGTCACTGTTAGTCTGGGGGTGACTGACATGGACCGATACTGACTGATGTTGGCAGCCCTGTGCTCTAAATATGACCAATGTTGGTTGGCCTGACTGACATCACTTTCTCTACACCTTAACAACCTCCTCCATGTCTACATATAGTGAAGATTTTAGCTCCACAACCTAACAATCTCCCACTTGGAGATAAACAGCTACACCTGTACCTGTACCTATACATTATCTAATTTGTTTCTTGGCTTGTATCCCTCTTCAAGATCAATCCTGAAGACCAACCACCACACATCCCATGGTGCACCTCCTATCATCCAAGTAACCTACCATATCCGCATCTACAAACCCATGTAGAGAAGTCTCTGACTCTGCATAGCATGTTAACCTGTTGATGGTCCCTCTCAGTTACCTGAGAACCCACTGAACTACTCTCTAGTGCTTCTTTCTTGGATTGGCCACAAACCTACTGACAACTCCCACTACTGGGGCAATATCATGGAGTACACATGTAATCAACCTCATCATGTGATTGATGACCTTATTCTATGAACTATCCATCCATAGGTGTGTTTGCCATTCTGCATCCTGCACTACCTTCACATAATCATGCTGTGACAACATTAACTTGTGATCGTCCCTGTCTCTAGGATTACTCATGCCAAAGAATTTCACTACTCCCAAATTCTTCATGACATACCACTAAACTAACTTTACCTTTAACTCAACAAAACCCTACATGTGTGACCCTACAACAAGCATACACACTACATATAGTAACAGGATAATGTTGCAATCATCATCCAACCTGGTAAAGAAAACACAATGGTTACAATGAAATTGACTAAAGCCATGCTTTGTCATACATCTCTCAAACCTATACCACTGTCCTATAGCTTCCTCAAGACCCTATGACCTAGCCTTCCATCTCACGTGTCCATTCCCTCTCTTCTTTAACCAAAGAATCCATTTGTCTCTTAGTGCTTTCATCTTAGCTGGCAACTCTACCAAATCTCCCATTTGGTTCTTCTCCAAAGAATTCATGCCATGCTCCCACTGTTTCTTAGATCCTACCTGCTTTTCAGTGAGAAACAAATATAAAGAAGGGGAATAATGAATTTGAGGCTTACTTACACTTTCAATCCTCCATATGGGCATTTGAGACTCCTTGACAGCTTACTGTCCACCCAAAATCTGTTCCAGTGATCAATGTCAGTCACCACCCAGTCTACATCTAACTGACATCAATTCCATGTGACTAAACTAACTACAGATGTTGGTTTCCTAACCAACATTGGCATCTACCTACCTGACACCATTGGCTTCTTTGGTCTGCATATGACCAACATTGGTGCCTACCTGTTCAATGTTGGTTCCCCCTAACTGATGTTGGTATCTGTGTTTTCCTGTGAGTGATGACTTTTTACCTGCGAACTTAATTTGAATCAAAACCCTATCTAAACTACCCTGCTTAGAAGTATCTAGCCCCTATGACTAATCTCTATCCATCATCTCCTCCATGAACACCAAGGCTTTTCAGTTCTTAAGTTTGTCAAATACATCAAACTTCCTTTTCCTACAATAAATCCAATCCTTTCTTGTAGCATCCCACTGCTCACAAAAATCTTAGTCTATGCTCTCTAAAGCTAAACTCTTACCATTTGACTTAAGAACATCCATTCCCTTCTCACTCATGTGACCAAGCCTATAAAGCCACATCTTTACAATAGAAGTTGAATCAGTAAAACAAGTAGATAGATAAAGAGTACCTACTTTCTTACCACCAGCTAATTCAAGTGCATCTACTGTGAGAGTCCCTGTGCATATCTCATCACCCAACTTTCCTAAATAAATTAGCTTCATCGTCAATACTAGGACCTACATGACATATTTTAACACCCATGTGTTGGCCATCTGCAATTTCAGCTGCACTTCCCCTTTGCCAATACTTTGACAAGGCTCACCAACCCCTAAATAAATCTTTCCAAAGTCTCCATGGACCTTAACATGGAAAAATACTCTATTTGAGGCTACATGGAAAGAGGCAACAAAATCTATAAACCAAGATTCTACTTTATCCAAGGAACATATTAGAATAACCAGTGCAATAATACCTACAACACATGCTCCTTCATGTCGATCTTCTACCAACCAGTAATCTTTCTTTACCTACTCTTTCTTTTCATAACACCAAAATTGATCATTCTTGATTTTGAATTCCTCCATTCTTAATGTACTTTCTTCTACCATTGCTTTACTCCCACTCAATCAAAAACCCTTGAGAGTGACCTGTAATCAAACACAAACCTGCTCCCTGTAACCTTAACTCTGATACCACTTTGTTAGGACCCAGGAGCACAATTGATTACCATGTACGAGCAACAAAACGTGGAATTTAACTAGAAGTAAATAGTAACTAGAATTCAAAAATAACACAGAATATGAGAGACAATACCCAATTATATTAATACTCTTCCAAAAAAGAAGTTACAATGAAGAGATGCCACACTCTTCCACACCTTATAGGCTTCCCACACCAAGTGTACATTAATTCACCTTCAAGAGTTCACTCTCTCAATTACGGTCCCAACACACAACTCAAACACAGAGTTGGTGTTCACTTCCAACTAGTTAGTATCACTATTGCCAGTATCACCAGTCAATATCACTACTGCCAGTACACAAGTACTCCATGTACTCCATAACTAAGTACACATTATACTCCAAGTAGATCTCCCTTGATATTGCTACCTGTTGTGTTATTGATCTCCCTGATCTTGCTGCCACCTACAGATCAACTTGGTTTTTTAACACCTACAAACCTAGACCATGCACACACACACCTGAAAATCAATGATCTTACTTACCATGTAGATCTCACCTGATCTTGCTATACTGTAGATCAACCTGGCCTTACACACCTACCAATCAAGATCACACACACATGAAGAACCCTTTTGATTTTCCAAACCAGCACCCCTGTGAATCTCTACCAGATCTTGCAACAACCTATAGATCTACCTGATCATACACACTTGACACTGTGGCACTAGGAGGAACACACCTTGCTCTCTTCACTCTGAAGGAGCTAACCTTGCTCTCTTAACTAGCACACTTTACAATAAAACCCATGAGTCTATTATATAGATCCCATGCAAACAATAATTAGACATCTAATTACAATAATTACTTCCATAGCTCAAGACTAAAATTAGCCTTTAACATGCAAACAATTGGTTCATTAACAAATTGTTCATGAACTAGCAGTTCTGGAACCACACAGGTGACCGACGTCAATCATTGTTAGTCTAGAGGTGACTGACGTTGATCGATACTGACCGACGTTAGCAGCCCTGTGCTCTGAATATGACTGACATCGATTGGCCTGACCGACGTCAATTTCTTTGCACCTTAGCAACCTCCTCCATGTCTGCATATAGTGAAGCTTTTAGCTCCACAACCTAACACTTATATCCTCCATCTCTATTTTCCTATAAAAGGAGGGGAGTAGGAGGTTAAAAATATCCATGATCATCACAAGCATTCTTGCATACAGGTATTCAATATTTCAAACATTCAATCTTCCTTCAACAACTCAACAACAAAAAAGAGACCCAAACCTCTACCAAATTTGATTTTGAGGCCAAAATAATATTACTCTAGCAAAATTTCCACAAATTTCAACCATCATCCATCTAACAAGCTATAGGTATATTGTACTTGTTCTTTGTTTCATTATGTTTCTAACCCCTTCACCTAATTAGACCTATATATACCTTGTTTCCCAACTTCTAAATCCTTAATAGAACTATTATCAGACCATTCACCTATTCTATAACTTCCTTTTGAGAAACCTTCAAGAATCCATAAGAAACTACTAATGGTTGGCACAACCACTGATGGTCACTTCTAATTGCCAATGGTTACCCAATTGTCGATAGCCAGTTTAACCATCGACAGTTAACCCAATCACCGATGGTCACTGTGGTAAAAAATAACAAAAATTTATTTTTAACCCCTTAACCCCAACCAAACCTAACTTTCTATGTTCTTACCTATTTATAGACACTTGCCTATTTTTTTTAAACTTGACTTTACCCACTTGAGCATGATTATTGATCTGCTTTTTCTATATTTAGTCATTTTCTTTAAAAAAACATTCTACTTTATTCTTGTATTGAATTTTATTTTCCTTATGAAAGTACCTTACTTTTATCTCTTTCAACTTTATTGTTATTAAGATTGAATTGATAGCGTCCTAACAATCTTATGCTTCTTAGATCTAGCTCACACTGAGCAGTCCACTTAATTATCTTGCTAACAACCCCTTTTCTTAGTGATTTCTTATCTATAAGTTATTCCTTCCAATCTAAAAAGTTTTCCATTTAAATCTGGATTACGTGTGCATTACTAGTTTCTTATCTTCTACCAAATTAAGAAATGAGAAAAAATTAAGAGAAACATTTTGGCACGGCTGGTGGGATCCTAACATCATCTAGGTTCCCTTTTCTTCCTTTATTCTTTTCTCATCCAATGAAATCTAAAATTTCTTTTAGGCTTAAAATAAACCTTGCATACATTGATTGCTTACTTGTTTTAGTTTATTTAGTAACTTAAAATCAAATTAATTAATCATAGTTTCACTCTTGTTATCACACACTTTACCAAACCACATAATCAATCAACACATCAAAATAAACTTGAGACAAGCCCAACTAGGATTTCATCACCTAGCAATAAACCTCACCCTTTCCTAGTAATCTTACTTTGAAGTCATTACCAAGGGGAGAACCAACTTAGCTCCCTATTTGAGTATAAACTTTGAAATTTAGTATATATTGGCTAAGAAAATGACACCCTTATCATTATAGTATGTGAAGTGAGGGAGTATCCCCAATATCAAGCCATGTACTAATGTTCAATACATATTCTTCTTTTTGAGCACCTAAACACAACCTGGAACTAACCTTAGATTTCCTCTTTAGTACTTGATCTACAAACCAAATTTATTCTTCACACTTTCTAAAGCATAAGCCAAAAGTGATCTAAAAATAATCTTATGTTTTAAATTCACTCTAGTTTATGTTTTGATTTCCTTGAGATTATTTTCTTTTTGTTTACTTTGTGTTTGAGTTGTGATCTTTGTTCATTTCTGTTATATCCCTCACATGGTATTTAATAGACAACAATTGAGGAATCAAACCAACCAAGAGCCACCATCTTCCTCCTCCTCTTCTTCCATAGAGTATACTTCTGATGTTGAGAGTTCCCTCATCTTTCTCCTCCTCCTACCATGCCTCAGATAGTTTTTGAGGGTGATGTATATTTTGCTACCTTCCTTGATAACAACCTTGTGGCCCTCCAACATTACCTTAACACCTTAGCTCCTCACACCCCTATTTATTCAATTCCTCCTATGGATCCACCTTATCTTATGCCTCCCCCTCTTATGGCTGGTGTTACCTCTACCCAAACTTTGATTACCCAAGCATCTTCTTCTAGCAATATCCCATCCACTACCACCACCCAAACCCAATCCAACATCTCAAACAATAGCCAAACACCCCCTTCACCAACCAACACCTCTAATATAGGGGTAACCTCACCTCTTATTACCCATACCTCATCCACCATGGGTGTATCTTCTACCCCTATTTTGACCATTCGTCATATCACCACCAACCCACCAATTTCCACCCCTCTCCAAAATTTAATGCTTTCTAGACTTCCTACCCTTCCACCTATTATCAAAAGTGTTACTACTCAACCTTAACCATATAGCAACCCACCCATACCTCTAAATAAACCCATCTCAATCCCACAACAAATAATCATGACACTTACTAATATGTTTCTAATCCACAAGGATACATATCACCTTCTACCCAACCTTTTGTGCCCATACACCCTTATGTGGCACCATCCCAACCTATAATTTCCACATACCAATATATGGTATATTATAAACCTTTTACCTCTTATCCTTACATTGTTTCCAACTAAACTCAACCAAACTTACCATCCAATTATGGAGCTTCCCAACCTCAAACAGATTTGGTCAAAATGTTAATGGATAAAATGACCAACCTAGAGTCATCTATCTCTAGGGCCTATAAAATTTTATCTTATGATCAAATATGCAATGAACCTATCCATCCATTTGTCCCTATCCAATTGTATCCTCCTCAATGAGAACTACCTAAGTTTTCCAAGTTTCAAAGCAAGGAGGACCCCCAACAACACTTGAGATCATTTCACCATTCTTGTTATTTGATTGCATATGATGATGCTCTTCTCCTTCATACCTTCCCCATGTATTTATCTATACCCACCTTGGATTGGTATAGTATTCTCACCAAGCACTCTATTTTTTCCTTTTCTCAACTTACCCAAGTCTTTTTACATCATTTATCAGTCAATATATCTAAAAAGGTCTATATTACCAACCTCTACTCTATTAGGCAATTTGATGATGAATCAATTAATGATTTCATAGCTATATGGAGAGGTCTCATTAACCAACTTTCTTTGTCCTTACCCCAACCCGAATTGATTGATATTTTATCTTGGGGTTGTGCTAACATATTTCCCCTACTCTTTAAGTTAAAACTTTCCAAACTTTTGATGAGACTTTCACCATGGCATGAAAATTGGAAATCTGAGCCATTGATGAAGGAAAATTAAAACTACAAAACAAAAATTCAAGATTTAAATCTAATGACCCTTCCTCAACCAATACCACAAATCAATCCAGCCATCCAAATACCAAACCAAAGGCATCCACCAACTCAGTTATCCTTAAAACCACTCCACCACTAACTGTTAACCAACCTAACCCAACCAATTCCTCTAACTCTTACAACCAACCAAACCAAAATCAAAACTGTGTTACCCCAAAATAATATACTCTGATATGGGAGTTTTTATGCTCCTATTTTGGATAAACTACTGAAAGCAAACATCATAAAACTTCCTCTAATAAAACCTCCCCAACAATTTGATGCTTCTTGCCTACACCTAGTTAGTATAATGAAAATGATCTTTATGCTTTCCACCACATCATTGGACATGATGTTATTAGGTAAAATACCTTTAAGACTATTATCCAAAACATGATTGATAAATGAGAACTAGTGTTTGATAACCCCAATGCACCTCTAAATCAGTCCCTTAACATCTTTCATAAACCTTTTCCTAACCATACCCCTTCCACCAACTATGATGATAATAAATTGGTATCATCTCACACTCATGAGGTTCATATGGTCAATGTCATTATTAATGAACCTATCATTGAGGAGACCATTACCTCAACTACCTCTTCCTCCATTCCACTCATTGAAATGATGGATTCTCCTTCTATTCCTTTGGACATCCAAATAGAAAAAGCAACTACCCCTCTTTCTTTACTTGATGAGACCATGGACTTATCCACATCTCCTTTGTTATAAATACCGAAGGAGGCAACCATTGTTTCAACCACCTCTTCACCCACTCCACCTATTGAAGTGGTTGAATTATCCTCCATTCCTTTGAACTCCCAAACAAAGAAAACAACCATCTCCATCCCTTCACTTGAGGATATCACACCTTCCTTCCTTATCCTAGAACCACCCATTCTCTCTTTGGGAACCATCCCAAAAGAAGAGATCAACTTACCTACACCTTTCATGGAAGAGACATATTCCTAAACCTTGGAACCCTCTATCAAAAGCATAGGTGAAGAAACTACCCCCTCACTTCCACCTATGGGCTTAACTTTTAAAACTAGTGATGAAAGGATCAAACCAATTTATAATCCTTTTTCTAGATTAGTTCAAAATTTAGATTTCACTTCTCAACCCAATCTGGATAGAGCCACCTTTTGGCATCATCTTGGGATCCATTACCAAAATAAACCTGAACCTTTAACCTCACTTACATCCACCATCAAATCTATCATTACCTCAACCCCATCCTCAAATACTTATTCATCTAAAACCATAGGAGAGCCATCCAACCCACCTTTATCTAAAATTTTCAAATCACCTTACGCCTCTCTAACTAAACCCATCAAGAATCTAGGAATACTTCTTACACCTAGTCTTGCTCACCCATCTTTGAAGTTGGACTTAACCCATTTTAGTCCACCAAAGAAAACCCCAACCAAACCAACTAAGAAGGTGAAACCACCTAAACTCCCACCTTGAACTATACCCATACCACCTCCTTCACACTTACCTTCTATCTTAGGACCCCATCCTTCTACTATCCCATAAGCTCATCCTTCTACCAAGAAGGTAAACCCTAATGTAATTACCTATTCCTCATCTAGTAAACCTTCTCCTTTTACTTTACCTATACCTACCTCCACCAAGACATCAAACCCTCCATCATTCTTAACTAACGTATCTACTCTACCTTCCCACCTATAACCAAACCTTCACCTTCTACCTCCAAATCAACCATAACCAAACAATCCCAACAAAAACCACCCACCAAAACCATTTCACCACCTATAATTTCTATAGTGAAGCCTATTTCTAAGAAGGCTTCCACTCTTAAAACCAAAAACCTAACACCCTCAATGCCTTTGATCAAATATGTTTCAACCATTATACAAAGGTTATTTCAAACCTCTTCTTTAACCCTACTACCCATCAAACCTTTAGATCTATCAAATTCTAAACCATCATGGTTAAATGATAATTTTATTTTCTCATACCATAGTACTCTTGGACATGATATAGAGAATTGTAAAGCCCTCCAAACACTTTGTTGGTGTAGGCCTTTTTCTATGGGTTTTAGCTGCATAGATACATTACATTGCTAGGGATCTAGAGGTTATTTAGGAGGATTAGTACCACATTCACTAGAATGTGGGGTTTCACTATCTCTCCAACCTATAAATACCTCTCTCTTTTTGTATTATTCATTCATTGAGCCTAATTTCATTGAGCTTTTTAGTTGAGAGTTATGAGAGCTATGAACTTCATCCCTTTGTATAAGTAGTTCATTTCTATTATTGAATACATTATGTTCAATTTTTGCTCTCTTTTAGATTTCTTGAATCAATAATTGTGTGTGTTTACTCTTTGATCACCAATCTTGGATGTCTGATTTTGGATAACTCTTTCATGGTATCAAAGCACCAGGTACTGATAATGAATACCAATTTATTTTTGTTGTTGATTAATAAGAAATATTGAGTAGTATATCATTTTATATTCATCATCAAATTTTTAGAGGGTTTATGAAATTTAGAGTTTATTTTGAATTAAAAATCTCAAAAATATTAGGAGTTGTTAAAATCCATTGGTTTCCCAAAGTGACCAAAAAAATTGTAAGGGTCCTTTTCTACAAAATCCAAGGATACTATTATTTTAGGAGGGAGGATTGATCTTGGTTGTGGTAGACTAACAGATCTTGTTTGTTGTGTTGGATCTAAGTATTCAAAGAGATCTGCTATTTTTAGCTCCAATTATGGCATCTAGATCTATCTAGGCATTCTTTTCTCTTTTTCCAATAAGTGGCATTATGTTTGTGATCTACAGATAGGTGTTGAGAGAAGTGGTGTTTAAAGATCTAATACTTTGGCATCAAACATCTCTCATACTATGTTGAAATCTTAGATCTGGGTTTTTTTTGCTAAAGGGAGGATAGACATGCATTTAAAATTGAGGTGTTGAAGTTTTTTGATAGAGATCTCAGATCTAAATTTGGTGCTAAGATCAAATCTTGGTGCTTTTGCTCTCAAATCTGACCATTATTCTAATTTTATTATTCAACAAAGTATTGAAATCTATAGATTTATTTCATGGAGATTTCCCAAGGAATCATTTCTAGATTGTGCACTTGGGTTTTCATTTTAGATCTATTTTCAATCATCTAAGCTTGGTGTTGGATCACCAATAGGTTGGCACTTTGGTTCTTTGACCGTAGCAAGTTGAGAGGAAAAGTATGGTGGAAATCCCTATTTTGGATTCAAACCTAAGACATTTCTTTATTGAGAAGTATATTCTATTTTTTCAAATTAAAGTATATAGATAGATGGATTTTGTAGATTCATTACCTCTCCATGGCTCCTCTCTACCATTCTATTGTGCTACCTCCCTTAGCCACTTAGTTTTCAAGTGTCATATACTGAGTTAGCATATAGAGTGTGTCCATAATTTATAGTCAAGGATTTGTCCTTACTCACCAACATGGATGATAATGTGAGGTCTATTATAACTAGAAGAAATTTCTCAAACTCTTTGGTTATTTGACTCCCAACAAGCCGTCACTCAATGCATATAGTGCTTCATTTATTTAATCTGAACATTGTTTTATGTTTGGGCTCTCCTCACTAACTTCCTTCACCTTCCAATGGCATCTTGGTTGCATGACATTATTTATAATGATGTTGAGCTTCTGATCTGAGCTCCTCCCATGGTGGTGCCCATTTTTTCCTACAAAAATAAACTTGTGAATTTAAGGTAGCATTGATTGTGTTCCTAATAGCAAGGAGTGGTAGACTAGCATGTGAATAACAGTGTGATACACCTCCAAGGGGAGATTTTCATGGTTTCCATGATCTACTGCTACTCAATGGAAATGTTTTTTCTATTTTGTCCCTTATTTCTCTTTGCCAAAGTCTAAAAACCTAGCTATGCCCTAAAAATATTAAAAAATAATTAAAGCCTCTTTTAATTTAATTTAAAATAGCTTTGTTTTTTAATTAAAACCTCTTCCATGATACTTTCTCAAAAAAGTACATGTAAGGGTGTATGGACAAGGTTATTTATGACATTTTATTGATTGAGGAGGTCTATGGTTTAGTGTTGGTTTTAATGAGTAACTGGAAGGCTACCTTTCTCCTTGGAAGGCTACTTTTAAGTGAAAATTCATTAAAATATCCCATTAATGATAGGAAATTGATTATGCCATAACTTTTACTCAATAACTCAGAATTGAGTGTCATTTTTTTACAAAAGTGTTTTATTTTTCATTCTTGTTCCATTGGTCCTATTTTCATTATAAAATGCACTAAAGTTATAAAGTGTCATATTAGGGTACGGGCCCTAATACTTTATATAGTGTGCATTATGCACTGATTGCTCTCATCTCTATGGAATCATTTTTAGATGAGTCCAAATTCCATCTCTATAGCATGCACCATTTTTATACCTCACTTGAGCACTGATTGCTCATTTGGATGCATTCTCAGCTATGTCTAATGTCCCTTTTAGAGCATGCTTTAGGGGTTTATTATAAAGTTTTTAATGCATTTGTGCACTTCCCTGTTGTCTTCTTTCGGTCATGTCAACCCTATTTGAGAGATTCCAAATGAGGATAATTGTTTCATCTCCAGTGGTCCTTCTTGGTAAGACTAACTATGCTTCATGGTGTATGTACATGGAACGTTCACTCAAAGAACAAGAACTTATTCCATTCTTATATGGATAAATTCTTGCTCCTATTGACCCAAGTCAATACAATGACTAGGCCAACTCTTGTGACTGTGTCTATGATCACTTATTGATACATGTTTCATGGGATTTAAACCACCATTTAGATCACAAAGAGTGTCCCTCCACTATTTGGATCACTCTTTAGAGTCTTTTTAGAGATCTAGTTGAGACTTACATCACACCACATCCTTTGCTTCCTATCATCTCTTTAGAGATAGTTGTACTCTTGCCTCTTGTTTTTATTTATTGTGATTACATATCCATGGTGTATAGTGCTTTTACTTCTATTGAGTGCCCACTATAGGATTAGATTCTACCATAACTTAGTTGTCCTATTATAGAATCTATATTTGTTCCTATGTAGATTATTACCCTTTTAGAGCCTTCACAGACTTACACTTTGGAGGACTCCACTATTTACAGTATGAGTACACACATTGAGACTATTGATGACTCATATGTTACTGTAGATATTTATCTTGTAGATTTGAGTGCTTCATTTGTAGACCAATCTTCAGTTTCAACAATTATTGAGCATTTCTCTTCTCTTCTCATGGACATTTTTTCAATGAATGTTCCATATCTATCTTCTTCTCTAGTTGTTCTCTCTCTTTCATTGCATGATTCTTCATTACCATCTTCTACAGTTAGTCATGTGATATTTGATCAAACTTTGGCACATTTAAGTGCTAGTAGGGAGATGTTTTATTATTTTTCAAAGATCTACATCATGATTCTTATACTCTATCCACTTGAGTGGGAATTTAGTAGTTTGACAGCTCATGATTTCTTTCTTCCAAAAGGAAGAGACAATATTTTTTTTAGAGGGACCTACTACAACATTCTCTATGTGACATTCTGCATTCACATTCTCTCTCTTTTATGTGGATGCACACTTCCTTCATGTTTTGTATGATATTGGGGATCATCGCTATGTACTTGGAGTGTTGATTATTTTAGAATCTTCTTTTAGGGGGTATTTTAGTCTCCTCTTCTTATTTTCTCTCTTTTTATTGGGGGGGAGGATTTTTTTTCCCTCTATGTTTTCTCAATTTTTCTACTTTATGAGAGATTTCATTGTACATGGGTACCTCATCAGGCCTTATTGTTAAGACCCATTTTTTTGAAATTTTTTGTTTCATCACCTACCTACACTATGCTTATGGGGGGTGTTGGTATAGGCCTTTTTCTTATAGTTTTTAGCTACATAGATACATTATCTTGCTTAGGGATCTAAAGGCTATTTAGGAGGATTAGTACTAAATTCACTAGAATGTGGGGTTTCACTATCTATCTAACCTATAAATCCATCTCTCCCTTTGTATTATTCATTCATTGAGCTTAGATTCCTTGAGCTTCTTAGTTGAGATTTGTGAGAGCTATGAACTTCATCTCTTTGTATAAGTGGTTCATTTCTATTATTGAATACATTGTGTTTAACTTCTACTCTCTTTTAGATTTCTTGATTCAATAGTTATGTGTGTTCATTATATAGTCATCGATCTTGGATGTCTGATTTTGGATAACTCTTTCACACTTATCCATAGCTTATGGGATGAGGATGATATATTATCAAATGAACCTCCTTTGACCTTATTACCAACCCAATCACCAACTCAACCCATCTAACATTTACCTACTCCTCTACTCTCATATTAAAGTGAGGAAGAACTGAAGCAACCATCTAGTCCAACACATCCCTTAATCCACACTATCCTTATGGTAACCTGATCTAGGACCTAATAAAAGGATAAGGGAAAGGCAAAATTGTCCATACCATGGACATACCCTACTACCCCTCAACCTTCCAACTAAAATTAAGCACCCTCACCTCTACCTTCACCTTCTCCAAAACCTAAAATATTCATTTTGGGTTCCTCTCCTTCCAATCCTTTTGAATCCATCTAGTGATTGTTTCTAAAATAACTTCACTAAAAACTAGTGAAGATGAGCCTTTATAAACTAATCAATACCTCACCCCATCACTACCAAGAATTGATAGAGGCCTTGCAATTGATAGAGGTTCAACTAGAAGATCTTCAACCTCTTGCATTGTTTGTCAGAACCTTCAATTTTCTACCTTTGTTACCTTCTAAGATTTGGAAATACCTTCTATTTATTCCAAAGAACCTCAATCCTCCCCTCTTTATCATGGCATACATCAATCAAACCTACATCAAAAGGGTAATTATTGATGGAGGATCTAGTATTAACATTATATCCTCACATGCTTATGATGAACTCCAATTAGTGAATAATATCATGTCAAAAACAACAGCGGTCCTTTACTCTTTCAATGATATTATGGCCACTATCTTGGGGATAGTCATCCTCCATATCTACTTAGGACCTCATACAATTCCATAACTCTTTTACATTGTCGAGGGTGAGCTCTAATATAATGTCTTACTTGGATTCCTTTAGATCCATACCATGAGTTGTGTCTCATCTACCTTACACTAATCTGTCAAATTTGGGCATGAAGGTCAAGTTGTTACCATAAAAGCTAACCCTAATCCTTTTACATTATGCAGCATGACATTTCTACCCAATGACATTATTCTTCCTCCTTCAAGCACCTCACCACTAATAAACAAAAACAACACCTCACCACCAACCAACAACAATAATACCTCACCAACTAAAACCAACAACACCTCTACCCCTACCATCGATGAAGCTTCAACTAGCTCATCTATCCCTTCCTCTTAGATCCCCATAGAGGACCCATTATAACCCATGTTCCAATGTCTCTCACTTGGGGAGCATCATCTTCTAGCCTTGGATGTTCTCTTTACTCCTCCAGATTATGGGAACCTCACCCACGATCCTAGTTATGACACCAACATTAGAACCATCATCCCTTTTGAGCTTCTTAACCATCAAACCAACTTAATCTATGGGAGACTTGATCATCCACTTATTTATTCTACCAATACCTCTATCACCCAACCATTCGCATCTGACTTCTTATATCTTGACAAACTAGCATTTGCCAAATTATACCTTCATAGGTGTGTCTAGAAGGGATTTGGCCTAGGTTTTTATCAACATGGACCTCATGAGTTACCTACCATTAAAACTTAGAAACCTCATGAGCTATTCAGCCTTGGGTTTGTACTACCAAAATAACCCACCTCACCTAAACCCATCACCACCATCGACAAGGATATCCCTTCCTCACCAACCCCATCTCCTTTGAATTCTAAGGATTTTGATATCATTCTATCTAAATTTTCTTTATCAATACCATTATTTTAGTCCCCCTAACTTATCAAAAGGATTAACAAACTAAAACCCTTCCTCTCATCCATCTTGAAATGGTGTAAAATTATTCTCCTACCATCAAAACCATCCACCATTAAGATGATGATTCCATTCTCACCTACCCAGTATGGGGGATTCTTCTATCCATAAATCCCTTCCTTCTAAGAACTAAACCATGTTAAATGAATCCATATGTCAACTTGGGTACTCAAGATAACCCTTACATTGTCAAGATAGGTCAATCCTTAAATTCCATAGAGCAACAAGATTACCCTTCTTTTAGGATAGCATTCACTTGGTCCTATCAAGATATGCCTATAATTGACCCTTATATATCCCTCCATAACAGTGTCACCCATCCTGACACTAAGCCTATTCCAAAAAATCTTTGTAGGATGTACTTTCACATCACCCTTTTAGTCAAAGAAGATCTTTAGTGTCTCTTGTCTATCAACTTCATCTAACCCATCAATTATCCTCAATGGTTTTCTAACATCATTCCCATTACCAAGCCTACAAGGGGACTTTGCCTCTGTATCAACTTTCATTACCTCAACTTTGCTTGCCCAAAGGATTACATCCCTTTACCTAGCATTGACCAACTTATTGATCTTATAGTTATCCATGAGATGTTATCTCACATGGATGGTTTCTTGGGATATAATTAGATCTTTATTACCCCCAAGGATTAGCATAAAACCTCTTTCATCACCCCATGGAGAACCTTTTACTATAGGGTCATTCCATTTGGTCTAAAGAATGTTGAAGTAACCTATGATTGTGTAATGACCTATATCTTCCATGATCTAATCCATAAAATCATAGAGGACTATGTGGATGATCTCCTTGGTAAATGTAAACATCATAAGGATCACCTATCCATTCTCACCATCATCTTCAAATGCCTAATCCACTTCCACATTAGACTTAACCTCAAGAAATACATTTTTGGGGTCCTATCTAGAAATATTCTTGGCTTTATCATCTCCCTTCAAGGAATTGAAGTAGACCCTACCAAAGTTAGAGAAATTTTAGAGATACCTCCTCTAACCCACCTCAAACAACTCCACAACATGCAGGGGAAGCTCTAATCTATTTATCACTTCATCTCTCAATTATTAGATAAATGTCAACCTTTTCACCATATCCTTAAGAGAGACACATATTTTAAGTGGACCAAGGACTGCCAATAAGCCTTCGATGCACTTAAATAATGCCTTCTTTCTCCACCTATTTTTATCCCACCTAAAGAGGACCAACACTTATACCTTTATATTTTTACCACTGACTATTCCCTAGGGACAATGCTTGTTCACCATGATGAACAAAACAAAGAGAAAGTTATCTACTATATAAGTCAAACACTTATAGAGTATTAGACTTGGTACACCCATTATAAGAAACTTTGCATCACCTTATTCTTTGTGGCTTCCAAACTTTGTCATTACCTTCTCAATCATAAAACCTATGTAATCACTAACACCAACCCACTTAAGTACATGCACTCTAAACCATACTAGAACCATTAAATGGCTAAGTGTATCATGCGTTTAGCTAAGTTTAACCTTGAGTTATTCCAATAGAAGTTGATTAAAGGTAAATTCATCATTGACCAATTAGTTGAAGCACCTTTACCTGACAACAAACCACTTCCTCTTGCATTTCTTGACGGTTCCATCATGACTCTTTCTCAATAGGACCCCACCTACAAAATTACCATGTCCTTTGATGGATCTAAATTCCATCATGGTGGGGGTTCTAAAGTTATTCTCATTTCCCCTAATGGTGAACCTCTTCCCCTTTCCTTTAAACGTGATTTTAAATGCAACAACAATATGGCTGACTATGAAGCCCTAGTAATAGGTCTCTAAAGCTCTAGCCTTGGGAGTCAAGACAATTAGTATATTTGATGATTCTTAACTTGTGGAAAACTAGGTCAATAGATATTTTCAATGTAAGAATGATGTCTTTCAAAATTATAAATAGCTAGTAGATATACTCTTAGCATCATTAGATCATTACCTTATCTAATCTATTCCATGCTCTACCAAAAAGTTTTTGGATACAATAGCTTCCCTTTCTTCCCAAATCCCATCTCAACCTTCTAACTCTAAACTCTTTATCACCACCCACCATTTTATTACACCCTCTTATATCCATTTTTCCCTTCCTACCATTTGTAGTGTGGAAGCATCTCCATCAGACATATGCTACGAACAAACTTTCAACTACTTCAACCTTAGCATCATTCCTCCAAATATCTCTAAGAATTCCTAAAGATATTTTGTTTATAGTACCTCTCATTATACCATATTAGGGGGAATCATTTACAATCATGGCTTTGATGGCCTTTTTCTTCATTGTCTACACAGTCATGAAATTTCCCATGCTATCAAGGAAACATATGATAGAATCTATGGGGGATATTTTAGTGGCCTAGTTGTCACTAAACGTATCCTTTTCCTTGGCTACTATTGTCCCACCCTTAACTAGGACTATTGTGATTATGTAAAGAAGTGTGTTAAATGTCAATAGCATACTGACTTACATCATGCACCTGCCCATGGCCTACAAGTATCCAAAGACTATTAGTCCTTCTCGGGGACTCGATCTCATTGGGTAAATTAACCCTCAATCTTCACAATGACATTAATCCATCATTACCACCATAAATTATTTCACAAAGTGGGTAGAATTTATTCCTCTCATCTTGACCAAATCTGACAAGATAGTCAACTTCATCAATCACCATATCATCTATCATTTTGGTATTCCCCATAAGATCATCACTGATAATGGAAAATATTTCAAGAATAAGCAAGTCTAAGGTCTTTGTGATGTATTTGGCATCAATTTAAGCTTTTCCTCACCTTATCATCCATAAGTAAATGGACATGTATAAGCCTCTAAAAAAATCCTTAATAATAAAATCCTTAAAAAAATGTTAACCAATGTAGTTGGTGCTTCAGGATGGGATTGGCACTTACACATGCTTTTTGTTGTATGGGCTTATCACACTAGCAATCTAACCTCTATGAGTGATACCCCTTTCTATCTAATATTTAGAGAAGAGAAAGTCTTTCCTCTTGAAGTCTAGATTCCTTCTCTTCATATATATTTATAAGAGATCATCTCTGAGAGTAACTATCATCAAGAATGTCTAGCTTGACTTGAGATACTTGATGATCATTACCTTGTAGTGCTTAACCATCTTCATGTCTATCAAGAGTGAATAAATTACACCTATAACAAACACCTAAAATAATGATAATTCAATATCAAAGACCTCATCTTAAAGGAAAACTAGCATATAACCAATATGGAGAAAAGTAAAAGAGGCAAGTTTGATTTCAATTTACTTGGACCCTACATCATAACCCATAAGAATGGATCAGGAGCTTATTATTTGTCCTCTCTCAAAGGCAAACCAAAACTTGATCCTCTCAATTCTTTGCATCTACATCCTTTCTTTTGTTAAATAAGGATCAAACTCACTTTTTTGTCTAACTTAAACTCATCCCTTGATTTATGATATTTTCACCTTTACCTACCTAACCCTCTCCCTTTGAGGACAAATAGATTACAACATAGAACCATGTGATTAACCATCATAGTCATAGCTTAATTCTAAATAAGGGTATCATGGCTCTACCCATGAAAGGGTTCTCATGGATATTTTTTATTTCTAATTAGATAGAATCTCATAGTAATTTATCTCTCAAAACCACCCATTTTACCTGTCAGTAACCTTCTTGTGATAAAATTTTTTCCCTCATAAAGGTAAACCTCTAAGCCTAGTTAGACTCATCCATGTATAAAAATTTGCATCAAAATAATTTGGGATACCAAAATACCACTTGGGTCACATATCTCTAGCATAGTATATTTCTCCCTTGAAGGACAACTTCTCAAAACTAAATTTCTTAAAAGATAAACTACCCCCTTGAAGGATAGCTACCAAAGTAAACAAACCCAAACCTAGACCACTCCTTTAAAGCATGGCTAAGTCAAATGGGTCAAAGTAATCATTTCAAGCTTCTTGTATCAATCAGCTTCACAAACCTATCAAAAATAAAAGCAACTAAAAACCCTATATCAAAATCAAAACAAGCTATCCCAAAAAACCTACAATCAACTTTCATATATAACATTAGTAGACTTCTTGCATCAATCAGTCTACACCTATCATAAGGCATGGACTTGTTTACTATGGTTCTTAAGTCACCTATAGAAGGGGAAAATTAACCCACACAAGGTTACCTCACCTATTAACCCATTCACCCATCACCTATCTCCCCTTTATACTATCTATCAATCAAGGGATTGTGAGTTTACTTGACACAACATGATCAAGACACCTATTTATCAGCCAAAGAATGATACTGTGAATCATTCAAAAGGTTTATGTTTCTTAATCCAATACAACTTTGGTTTTGTTAGGTCCTTACCAATGAAAAGCCATCATTTTTTCCTTACCTTCTTATCATTAGTTCATGTAGTCATGCGTCTCATGATTAACATTTATTTTTCCTACATTTAGCTTGTTATCTAACTTACTTTATGTGTTTTCATTACATCATTAACCATAATCACATCACATCTCCATGATCATAAACAATGACAAACATCAATAATCAACATAACATTATGAACCATATCCATGAACCACATCATATATCTATCTATGATAAAATCATCATGAACCACATCATACATCATCTATCTATCTATAGTATCATCTTATCCATATACCATCAAAAATCATATAAACATCATATCATAAACCACATAAATAACCATAATTAAACCATTCATCATCATATCCATGAACAAAAAAAAACATCATCCATAAATCATCACATGCCTAAAGCTACTGAGTACACATCTCATAAGCATAAAGCAAAAATAATCAAAACATGTAATCCATGAACCATGAACATATACCATATATATATATATATATATATATATATATATATATATATATATATATATATATATATATATATATATATATATATATATATATATATATATATATATATATATATATATATATATATATATATATATATATATATATATATATACACATCATAAACATCATCATATACATCATGTCCATCAAATAAGTGATACATGTAATAATGTATAATATCTCTCTCATTAGCATGTAAGTTGGTATGAAAATCATGTATATCTATACATCATATCATATATCATGCCCATAGGGAACCACTACCACTGGCCCCTCCTACTCCTACACCTACACTATCATCTGGTGCTAGTACTCTTGGGATGCTGCCTATATGTCTACTCATTGTAGATTCCCACTACCCTAGAGTATTGATAGCTAGTCTACCTACTAAACTAGACCTATACTCTCCCCATCTTGGCTGCTCTAGACAATGTGCCAGCACTATGGTCTCACTATACCTTAACTCTTCCACATGGCTAAGTAACATGTCATAAAAATCATGCCTGATGGCCCTCTTGTTGGTTTTATTACTACTCCTACCCTCTATCTCAGTGTATCCCTCTCCTAGGTCACCGAACCAAGGGAGTTCCTTTCTTGATCTCTCTCAACTATAATAGTGACAACATAACCCTACAAAGTCATAATTTGGCCCTACAATGTGGCCACCTATCCTTACAACCCTATAATTTGTGCCTATGTTATAGCCAATGCTACCCTTGCATGTCCATTAAGGCCACTACCCTATACCTATGCTCCATCTAAATCCACATCCATGGCCTATCGACCCCCATCATCTCATCTTAAATTGGCCACTACATAAATGGCTTGGTACCATGCTGCATATCCCTGATAAATACCAACATCATTTATCCTTGCTCTAGTAGGTATCTCCTCATGATCCAAAACCACCTCCTTTAGTTGTGGCTCAGGTAATAAAAACTTAGTATCCTCTCTCCTATACCTCAAAAAAGGACCTAAAATCCCCTACACTGGTCCATACTACCTCCTCACTCTATCAAATGGGATGAGCTCAATCTCACCCTCTCTCCCCCTATAAATCCATCTCCAGCTTTGTAGAGACAATGTGTGATAACTATATTGGGCCCACCTAAGAAATCCCACAAGTGGCCTCTAGACCACATCACCCACAACCGAACGCTCCAAGGCATCTCTAAATTAGACAATTTTTATGGAACCACCTCCATCCCCTATCAAATCATAATCTCCCCTCCATCATAGGAAACCCACTCTATGGTAGCCCTAAAGGTCTTAGAACTTGAATTTTCTCATATGCCCAATAATGGGGTATGAACCCAACACTGATCATGTATCATCTATCAACTTGAAATGCCTAGAGCTCCCTATATATATGAACTAGTAAAATTGGTGCCCACCTAAACCCATCTTCCCAAGTAATATCTCTACCAACATACCTAATAACAGATAAGGAAATCATCCACTACTCAAATTAGGCAACATGAAATAGGACACTACCATCATCATCATAGTCATCAATCACCTCTCATCTAGGGACCTCTGGCATAATGGCCCATGACCAAAACCACCTAAATGCCACCTAGTATGGACTTGATCCTCACTATATCGGAGCTCCATCTGCCCATCCCTCTTCTCACTCTTAATGTGGTAAATTAGTTCCCCTTGAATAGGTATCCATGTAATCTTATGAACATCCTTTAATAAGATTGTCATCTCTCCTATCAACAATAAGAAGGTGTTCATGGCTGGATCCCATCTCTCAATGAGGGTCATGATCATCATCACATCTCTTGACAACTATTGATAGTGTCTCATGGCTCTAATCCTAACTTCCTCTATGTATGTCCAATTGTCACTAGTCATCCCTCCATAGATCTCCACAAAGATCCTTGAAACCTGATCCCTTATCTAGATTTGGTCTCGTGCTTGTAGAAATAAATCAAGTCAGTATACATGCTTAGTTTTCCATTAACCCAAGCTCACCTACATTAACCTATTCTAACCATTACCTCTATAACATTAACATGACCTTCACCCAAAACCATTTTTAACCTATCATATCAACACCTAATGTTTTTATCATAAACATCTACACTACCCCATAAAATTTTCACACACCTTCCCTAAACCTATCAAACCAACACCTACTTCTAACCAACACCCACCTCAAAATATAAAACTCACTCTCTCAACCATATCAAATATCTATCTTGACCCATACTAAGCATTTAAACCCTACTCATTTTTTTAAAAACACTTCACCTCAACCTTCCATAAAAATCATCTACCCTAAATCTACAAACTTTCTAAAACATCTACCATACCAACACTTATTCTAAACACAACAATCATTTCAATAATTAAACATTTTAACATACAAACATTTTCACATGTCCTATCTTCAACATTTTAACTTGGTATTTTACCTACACCTAACCCTTTAAAAATATTTCAAACACCTTCATATACCTTTCCATTACAACCCACTTACCCTAATTACTCGATCATCATTGGTCCTAAAAACTGTTGATGGTCAAGTGTGTTTTATCCTTCGATGGTTGACTATTAATGGTCATGTTTGACCATCGATGGTTAGGTTGAATCATTGATGTTCACTATCTGTGATTACTAGTGGAAAACCCTTGACCTCCCTTCCTTAAAACACAACCAAACATCAAAATTTAAATAACTAAACTACTTAAATCTATCTTATAACCCAACCCCAACCCAAATATCCTTTCAAATTCAATTACTAATTTTCAAATCATACCCAAAATCTAAACCTAGTTTAAAACCCTATAAAACTAACTACAACCTACCCAAATTCAACTTCAACATAAACAAAATCAATTAATATACCTAATCAAAACATTGCCTACCTCATTCCTTGACTACTATCAAGGATGAAACCCACATTCAGTTGTTTGACCGCATCCTTATCCACCCTACATCTTGGTTTGAGATAGATCACCTCACCACATGCCTCACACCAATCAATAGTAGAGATGTTAGTAGTCAACCACCTCAACAAACACTCAATCAACTCTCACAATAGAATGCCAAAGTGCCAAATCACTAGAATGCATAGAATCATGGAGGTCAAATTGTTAAAAATGAAAATGATTTTTGTTTTTGACTTTTTATATTATGTTCTTTTAGGGTTTTACCCTAACTATCAATTGTCAGGGTGACCATCAATGGTTGACCTTGGAGACCTTGACCATCGATGATCAGGGTATCACTTTTAAAAAAATTGGGCACCTATACCTAAGTGAAATTTTTTGGAATTAACCTAATCTTCCCCAAACCAAAACTTGAAATATTAGAGATCACCCTTCTCTAACCAATCATTAGACCATGTCCACCTTGACATTAGCCATTTTTGATCCAAACAATCACATATTTCATGATGAACCTTGTATTAGTATTTTTGACTGCATCGACCAACCTTGTCATGTTGAACATTTGAATTTATACCACCTCATGAATAACCATACCATTTGTGTTTTTCAAGGGAGAAATTCCTACCTCGGATACCTAAAAAAACACTAACCCTATCTAAGAGACTTATAGAGTCACTCGATCAACTATGGCCAATGTTGTGGATCATCTACCCTATCACTTCTACTTCAAGAATCAACCTTATTTTTACCAACATTGGCAACCTTAGTCTATGTGTGATCTTGGTTATTACACTTAGTTACATTTTGTGCACATATTTGTATTTCAAATACCCAACCACACTTTTTTTCACCAACCTCATGACTCACCATATATTGCTTATCAAATACTGACTCAATTTTAGTTTCACCTTATCGACTCCCAATTTAAGGGGGAACACCTCCTTCCATATTTGGGGAAAACATATCTTTGACCAAGCAATTTTTTTTTTTTAGATTGTTAATTCAAAGCTAGATAACAAAAAGGGGTAAAATGTAGACACTAAAAATCTATAGTAAATGTTGAAATGTCTCAGGATACCTTAGGGACTAGTTAACCCTTCTCGACCCACTAACTAACCTATCAGACCTTAGGTTTAGTTAGCTACATAGCTTACTAAAATTAATAACTTGCTAACAAACCTTAAACCACCCTTTTTATCTTACCTTGACTCTTTTCTTCTATACACTCAACCATTGATGGTTAGCCTGACCTTAAACGGTCAGGTCCTCACCCTCCTAACACATCAATTATATATGAGATAATAAGGCACAATTAAATATGTTCACCTTATGTAGTGATAATGAACTTCCAAACATTAAAATCATCATTCCAACCTACTTTGTAACCTTCTATCCTCCATCTCTCTTTGCTTATAAATTAAGGAGAGTAGGAGGTGAACAAGATCCATGATCATCGCAAGCATTCTTCCATATAGCTATTCAATCTTTCTAGCATCTAGTCTTCCTTCAGTAAAAGAGACCCAAACCTCTACCAAATTTGATTTTGAGGCCAAATTACTATTAATCTAGCAAAATTAACCCAACTTTCAACCATCAACCTTCTAGCAAGCTATAGGTATATTGTACTTATTATTTATTTCATTGGATTTATAACCCTCCTAACTTGATCAGACTTATTTGTACCTTATTTTTAAACTTCTAGATCCTTAATAAAACCATTATTAGACAATTCACCTATTCTTAAACTTCCTTTTGAGTAACCTTCAAGAATCCATAGGTAACCATCAATGATTAGCATAACCACTAATGGTCACTTCTAACTATTAATGGTTACCCAACCATTGATGGTCAGCATAACCATTAATGATTAAACCAACCACCGATGGTCACTATGGTATAAAATAATAGCAAGTTATTTCCATCCCCTTAACCCCAACCAAACCTAACTTTCTATGTTTCTAGCTATTCACAGACCTTTACCTCATTTTTTGAACCTGACTTCACCCACTTTAGAATGAGTATTGACCCACTTTTGATATATTTAGTCATCTTCTTTAACAAGTATTCTATCTCTTCATGTATTGCATTTCATTTTCTTTATGCAGGTACTTTACTTATATCTCTTTCAACTTGATTTTTATTAAGAGTAGATTGATAGCCTCCTAGCAAGCTTACACTTCTTGGATCTAGCTCATGCTAGGTAGCTCACTTAACTATCTTGCTAACAACCCTTTTTTTAAGTTCTTTCTTATTATAGGTAATTCCTTCCAATCCAAAGAAGAGTTCTCTATCTTTGTCTAGATTACGTGCACATCACCAACTAGGTATTTCTACCATACCCTTATTACTACTTTCTTATCTTCTTCCAAAATTAATAAAAGAGTAGAAATTAAGATAAATGAGCTGATCCTAACTCATCCCAAGTATAAATGTAATTCAAACAAATATTTTTATACCACCCAATGATTTTCCTTTGAAAGAATCAGTGAACAATCTAATAGCCACATTATCTTGAACAACATTGTGAATGGAGCAAAGGTTGGAAACATATTAGATGTGCTCAATAGTAGTTATTTGATGTTGTCTAGAGAAAATGGGATGCTTTTAAGAGAAAACATAGAAACATCATCATACTAAGCGAAGTTTAAATGACTGCCTCTATTGGATGGAACAAATACTTAATTGTTAATAGCCATTTGGGTAGTGGGGATTTTATTACTTAAGGAAATAAGATGACTAGTGGATGGATATTATCTTTGAGGATAAGTTCTTATCTTATTGAATATTTATCTCTTATATGAAACAGTAGGTAGCTCAATGAATTTGATGAGAATACCTTTACTAGCTGAACTTGTAGTAACCTTTAGAATGAGATTGTTTTCTAGAAACTTTAAGAATCCTCAACTCTTAATGATGTTGGATGTCTCTTTGCTACTAAAAATTCTTCTCCTTAGCTCCAAATTTTAATTCTTTAAGGATAATTCATCCCATTGGGCATGTCATAATTGTTAGTGGTCTAGATTGCACCCTAGATGAGAAAAGGGATTATTCAGGTCCTCTTGCTCAAACCTAGTCCAACATGGGACTGACCCTAGGTTGTGGGTTACCTAAACTTGGGTTAGACATATAAAGAAAGCTAAATTCCTTTTATATCTATCACCTATACTATACCTAAACTATCTCTTTCTTGGGAAAGGGAGAGAGATTGACAATAATCTATGAAACCACATAGAAATGAGATGATGCACCAAACATTTAATCCTCACACATGCATAAGACACACTATAGGAAACTTTTAAGACTGATAGACATCACTTAAATTATTATTTGATTAGTTTTCACATGAGTATTTCACAACAAGGCATTGACTATCTATCAACCTAGTATAGCAGGGCAGTTGTCCACTTCCACACTGACTAGAAAACTATGTATGCACTTAGAGTGACCTATGAAAACTAATAAAACATTATATAAAGGTAAATAAATCCAAATAGAGGAAAGGAACACATAGATTCATTTAACCACATCAATTAACTCATGAAACACACTTCAGCTTAGTTTCCACAATGAATAAATTTAGGCTTTTATTGCATCATAGAGGTGTTACAGTATAAATATTGATAAAGTCTAGTCATGCCAAAGAGAGGGATCCATTTCAAGGCCTAGAAGCCTATATATATAGTATAAGGGATGAAAGATATGGGGACTAATGGGTAGAATGATGGATGAGGGATCATTATGATCAAGATTTTTGATCATATGGCATTGATTTAGTTAGAAAGGATCATCATGTTAATAATACTTATATAAAATGGCCATGATAACTATATCAATCCTTTTCAATCCATTTTCAACTTGCATGATGCTCCTTATGGTTACAATGGTGAAATCAAGACATTTTCAAGAAAAATTCTAGCATCAAAGTTGTTACAATAGTTTGATCAATCTTTTACAATCTCTTCTCAACATTGATGTAGTTAAAATAGCTTAACTAATCCATTTTGAGCTTGTTTTGACATCGATTATTCCTCACTCATTCATTTTTGACATGCAAGAATGAAGAAAAGGTTCATAATCATGTAATTGGTTGAGATATTTTTTCTAGTTTGACCTAGCTTTTGACTTTTAATCTTGACCATTGATCTTGATATACTCAGTGATTGAATGTCATTGATCTTTGTTTTACTTAATCATTAACTTTTAATCTTATTTATTGATTAGCTTTCTTATGCACCATTGGATCTACTTTTTCAGCTTATATGCACACTATTGATCTCTCTCTATTTACATAAATGTGAGATATATCTTCTACCATTTTAACATGTTCATGACACTTGATAACTTCTCATTTATCTTTGAGATCCTCTGACTTGTTGACTCATCATTTGATGTTGATCTACCTTTCCACAATGAAACATGCACCATCGATCTATTTAAGCCCATTGGTCTTGTTAGTCAATGTGCACCATTATATATTTGATCAATCATCCAAGATCTTGACACCTATCATTTCCACATTCACGTTGACCTTTGACTTGATGTTTATTGTGAATCTAAGATTTATAATTAAATGCACACTATTAGATCTTGAGATCCATTGACATCTATCAAATCACCACTCATCATTATATCTTTAGTACGATTAAATGATGACCATTGATCTTGATCATTTGAGTTCTAAAAGCTACTTTAAGAGGCTTAAACTTTATGTCCCCATGCACGTTTCACTTTTCAAGTCTAACTTTGAATGCTTCTAACTTGAGATAGGCAAATCATCAAGTCATGAAATTTGTAGAGGATTTTCAAGGCATGAAGGGCTTCATGTCTTATTATTAATTTTTCCCTCACAAGTCAAATTTTTACCCCATCATATGAAACTTAGCATATCATGCCAATTTTCCTTATGAGTCAGAGTTGGTCTTAAGATCCTTTGAGATAATGTATTTTGTGTTCTAATGATTCCTTACAAATTTTATTCCTTGGTATAATCTCCATCTATAGGTATAAGCCTTCAAATATGATCAGAAGATGACTTGAGCAAGCTTTGAATAACTAGACCATCACAAGACATCATACATAGATGAAAGGGGTCAACTTGATTGTATATTTAATAAGTGCACTTAGAAAGCCTCATGAGCCAAAAGGATCACATGGACATGAATTTATTCACGCCAAGATATTTCTCTACAAATTTCATGTCTTGATGAATTCTCCATCTTGAGATATAAGTCTTCAAATTTTAGCTTGTAAGATGTCAAATGATGGGTACATAGATGTCAAAATTAAGCCAAAACAAATAATTTTTAGGGTTTAAAATAGATATGAGCGCATAGATATCAATGATATTTAAGTAGACATCAAATGATAGGTGTATGGATGTCAAATTTAAGCCACAAAAAATAACCATTGGGGTTCAAAAATCCTAAGACATTCACACATATGTCAAATACATTCATGTAGATGTCAAATCTAGGCATATGGACATCAAATTTAGACCATGTGAATTAGTTTTTTGAGTTTAAATGGTGGATCTTAGCAAGATCAAGGGCTTATATTCAATTGTACAAAGTAGATTGATGCTGAGTAGTGAGTTAAAAGGTCAAGGAATCTTAAGAGCAAATGGGAAGGTGACAAGTGTCACAACCATGACAACTGTCAAAAATATCAATAGTAATTGTGAAATCATACCAAAAATGATTTATGATGTCTATGAGGTCAAGAATTCAAAGAACTAAAAGCATTTTTCTATAAAATAAATAAAGAGATACCAATTGTCATAATATGAGAATCTCAGATCAAGATCAATGGTCAAAATTGAAAGTCAAAGCTAATTTGGTCAAGGTCAAACCAAATATAATATTATAAAGACATGCTATGAAGGTAGACATGTTGTTTTTTATAGGTTTATCACCAAATACAATGGCATTATTATGACCCATTTCCTCTATTCTTATATGCTAATGATGAACCAATAAGGAGTAATCAATGCCACCAAGATCAAATTAGCTCAGTTAAGCTATTATAACTAAATCAATGTTAAAAGGAGATTGTAAAAGATTAACCCAACTATTGTAATGAATTCAATATTAAAATTCAACTTTAAAATGACTTGATCCTACCATTTTAACAATAAGTAGCATCGATGTAAACCAAAAATAGATGGAAAGGGACTACTATGGTTGTTATGGCCATTTTATATAAGTAGTCTGATCGTTATGATCCATTATAACTAAATCAACATTAAATGATTGCAAATCTTGATAATAATGACCCCTTATTTATTATTTCAATCATCTTTCCCCATCTCTCTCATTCCCATTTTTCTATATATACAAGCTTCTAAGCCTTGAAATGGATCCTTCTCTCTAACATGACTAGACTCTATCAAGATTTGTATTGTAACACCTCTATGATGGAATAAAGACTGAATTCATTCATTGTGCAAACTGAGTTGAATTATGTTTCATGAGTTCATTAATTTGGTTAAGTAAATTTGTGTGTTCCTTGCCTCTATCTAAGTTCTCCCACCTTCATGTAGTGTTTTGGTAGTTCTTGCAAGTCACTTTAAGTGCATACATAGTATGTTGGTCAATGTGGAGGTGGATAACTGTCTTCCCATGCTAGGCTAATATCTAGTTAATGCCTTATTTTGGAAACATTATGTAAAAACTAATCAAATAGTCAATTGAGTGATGTCCAATAGCCTTTAAAATGTCTTATAGTATGTCTGGTGATAGTGTGAGGATCAAACATTTAGTGCATCACCTCATTTCTATATGCTTTCATAGATGAGTATCAATCCCTCTCCCTTTTCCAAGAAAGAGTTATCTTAGGTCTAGTTTAGGTGATATATCCAAGATGAATCTGACCTTTTTCAAAGGTTTGACCCAATTTTAGATGACCCACAGCCTAGGGTTAGTCCCACGTTACACTAGTTTTGAGCAAGAGGACCTAAATAATCCCCTTTATTAGCTAGGGTACAACCTAGACAACCAATAATATTGGCACACCTAGTGGAACAAATTTTTATTGAAGAAATGATAGTTGGAGCTAAGGATAAGCATGTATATAATCAAAGTAGATCCATCATCATCAAGATCTTAAGATCTTTAAAGTTATAGAGTTCATAGCATTGTCTAGACAACATTCTCATGTCAAAGGTCACTATAAGGTCAACTAGTAAAGGTATCCCCCTTGAATTCATTGAATTACCTACTATTTCACATAAAATATCAAGATTTAATAGTACAAGGCCTTATCCTTAGAGGCAATATTCATCCCTTGGTCATCCTATTACCTTAAGTAGTATAATCCCCACTACCCAAATGGCTATCAAAAATCAAGTATCTGTTACATTCAATAGAGGTAGTCCATTGAATTATCCTAGTATGATGATATTCCTATGTATACTCTTAAAATCATCCCATTATTTTTTAGATAACATCAAATAATTTCTATAGAGCACATCTAAGATGTTTCCAACCTTTAGTCCATCCATAATTTTGTTGAAGATAATGTTGCTATTAGATTGCTTACTACTTCTTTCAAGGGAAAAGCATTGGAATGGCATATAAATATTCCATTAAATTCTATTACTACCTGGGATGAGTTAGGATCAACCCTTGTCAGACAATTTGAGGACAAGTTAGACCAACTATCTTTAGTTGAAAAGCTAACTAACATAAAGAGAGCTCCTCATGAGTTCATGTCTGATTTCAACCTTAGATTTCAAAAGACATGGAATAGAATGCCTACCTTGATTAGACTAACCCCTGAATATGCCTATTTCACTCATATTTTTCTATTATTTAGAAGAAGGTAGTAAAACTAGAAATATGGGTTATGGTATAAATACCAATAAAAATGCATGCATTAGATCAAAAGATTGTGAAGATCTCTTATTTGGTTTGGGAGGAAAACCTACAAATAAAAAAGCATGGGAAGGTGGATTGGATGGATAGTTGAGGTGGATTTCTTGATGTAGAAGCTGATTGTAATTCTAATAGAGTGAAGGTGATTAGAGTGGTGATGGCAAGTTTGGGCTTCCCAAATTACTGAAGTGCCTAATGATGATTGACCTGTAAAAGAGATTCTAGATCTTAGAGATCTTAATAATAATTACATATTATTTTCCCTTGTAACTCTCCTCTTCTTATAAATAAAGGAAAGAGGTTGAAGTGGGAGTTTAACTAGGGATTCTAATTATAACTCATCCATGTAATGCCTCATGAAAGGATTTAGATGACTTATATTTAGAAAAGCTAAGTGATAGTTTGCATGGTGATTACATGCTAAGTTCTAGGTGGTGGAGCCTGACCATCGACAGTTAGGCTAACTATCGATGGTTAGCCTAATCATTGATGATTGAGGCTAAAAGGCCAAAGTAAGTAAAAATATCTAGGTTCAATTTAACTAGGTCAAACTGATAAAAATGGGATTAGGTAAGGGTAAAAGGTCTAAGGGGTTACAACAATTAGAATCATGCATGTAGATTTTTGGTGTCTACATTTTCCCCTTTTTGTTATGTGGGTTGAATCAACAAGTTGTAAAACAAAAATGGAAGTTGGGTATAGTCAAGGTTTCCCATATAATTGGAGGAGGTGTTCCCCCTAAAACTTGGAAGTGATGAGGCAAAATAGAATCAGGTCAAGGTTTGATAAGTGGTAACTGGTAGCTAGTGAGTGAGACATAGAACCTATGCATAAAAATAAACTAAGTATGATAGTAAAGGTTATGAAAAGACTAAAGTTTATAATAAAAATAATTTTGGTGTGAAGAAGACAAGTGACCAATGTATTTTAGGACTATTGTAGGCATGGTAGTAGGATACACCTGTTAGTCTCTGAGGCAGATTTAGTGTTTTGATGGGTATCCAAAGCAGGAAGTGCTCCCAAGAAAACACCAAATGGGTCAATGTGTTATGGGTATATAAGGTAGGAAGTGCTCATAAAAATACACAAATGATCTTGTTATTGCATTAGGTGGTGCAAAAATATGAATGGGGAACATGGCAAGGTCATTTGATGCATTCAAAATGACCCACACAAAGTTGTCATAAAACATGCAAATAGTTTGGTAAAAATGATCAACATCAAGGTGGACATAGGAAAATGGGTGGGTTAGGGTGTGTTTAAGATAAATCCATATGTACTAGGCAAGTAGACATTACCTATAGGTTAGGAGATGTATCATCCCATAATAACTTCAATCTAAATGTAGTTCTTTCTTAGAAAGGTAGTGATGAGGTAGTGATTAGGTGAATAGGTAAGTGAAAGTGCCTAAAGTAAGGTAAATTAATTATTTGGGCTATGCACTAAATGTGACTAAGTGTGATAGTCTTAATTATAATGGCCAACATTGAGGTGGACATAGTAAAATGGGTTGGTCAGAGAAGGGTACTCTCAAAAAGCTCAAGTGTTGGGTGGTTAAATGGAGATGTGATCTTGCAAAAGGGTAGCATCTAGGTGGATACTAGTGAGAAATTAAAGGAAAGATGTGGGACCCTAACCATCAATGGTCAATATTTTTAAGGGTTTAATCATCAATGATCACCTTGACTATCAATAGTTAAGGGGAAATCCTAATATCCAAAACGTAAAAAGTGAAAGTAAAAAAGTCATTTTCACCTTTTGACATTTTACCTTTGTGATTTTTGCTCTAGAAATTTTGTACTTTGGTGTTTTGTACTAAGGGTTGACTGAGTTAATTATGAGATGGGGAGTGGGTATTTGTTGAGCTAATTAAGTTTTGATTGAGATGGAGGGTGGATGAAGGTGTAGTTGATTAGAGGGACATGGGTTTTGACCATGTCAATGATCATAAAATGAGGTAGGAGGTGCCCTAAAATTGATGGAATAGTGCAATTAGTTATGTTAAAGGTTCATTATAGAGAATGTGGATGATGTGGTTAGTGTTTAAAACTAGTTTATTGTGTAGGAAAATAATGCCTTGGTTTTAGGTTTTTTCTTAATTAGGCAAATGTGTTGGTGAATTGGTAGTTAGATAGTGTGTTGAATTGGGAAAGGGTTGGAGATTATGTGTAGATAGGGTAGTGTGGGAATAGACTATGATTGTTAGGGTTTTAAAGGTCTAGGGTTCAAGGGTTACACCATTGGTGGTCACATATAGTTACCATCAATGATTGAACTTTATCATTGATGATCTAACATGAGGGTAAAATGGGCCCTAAGGACTGTCGATGGTTGAAGGAATTGTCAGCGGTCAGTCTTTTGGTTGAATAAAGTTAATGTGTGTTTAAAATGTTTAAATATATAGTGTTTAAATGTTTATGAATATAATATTAAAGTAATAATGGGGTTTTATAAAGACCATAGGGCTAAGATATGATGAATTCTAAAAGGCTTCGAAGAAATGTGTCTAGTGATGTAAAAAGGTGGAATGTTGGTTTAATGGGAGGAGATGTGAAAAGGGGGTTGGTGGGTAGAGGGATATGGATGGTCTTAGGATATGATAAGCATGTAAAAATAATGTGTTAGGGTTGAGGTGGAAATAGTTGAGGGAAAGTTATAAATAGTGTAATTATTTATGGAATTAGTTTGAATAAAAATAGAAATTTATTGTGAGTGTTAGAGGTAATATGGTGAAGGGGACGTGTTAGATGGGTATGAAGATAAAAAAATGTAGGTGTAGGTTGGTATTTAGCTTGATGTAGTAAAAAAAGTGTACATACTAATATGATTGGTTTTGTAGGCCCATGACTAGATTCAGATGAGAGATCAAGTTACCACACTCTTCATAGAGGTTCATGATGTGATGACTGCTGATGAGTGGAGGCACATGGAGGTTGTGGAATTAGGCATGGTGTACCACTATTAGCACATACCATGAGACCTAGCTATGTTTGTCATGCTTATTAAGAGATGAGATCTCACAAAAACACCTTTTAGTTACCTATTAAGGAGATCACCATCCTACTAGAGGATGTGACTAGGATCACCAGGTTGCCCATTCTAGGAGATCCAATTTACCACATAGAGAATGAGGAGATAGATTACCACATGGACTTGTTATATGGTGCAAACTGAGCTCACGTGTAGTTCCATGTGGGTAGATTTAGGTGTGGTCCATTATATCAAAGGGCTCCTAGGGAAAGGCACTTGATGATGATGATGATGATGATGATGATGATTATGATGATGGCTTTGACAAGTTTTATGTTGCCAAACTATGTAGGTGGTTGATTCCCCTACTTGATTCTTGGTGTGTTAGTGGAGATGCTTCTAGAGATGACCATTTTTTGGTGGGAATAGGTATTACTTGTGTATATTTATAGAGAGTTATGGGCCTTCCAACTACATAGGTTTTATAGGATTAGTGTGGGATTTGTGTTACATTATTGGGCTTTTGAGCACATTCTATTATTAAGACCCTTAGGACTACAAGAGGATACTCACGCATTGACTAATTACATTGTCAGCTTCATGTGATGGAGGAGAGAGGTAAGATACACAAGATTAGGTGGTGGGGCTAGGGATATTGAGTGGTTTTGGGATGCCTTAGAGGGTCTAGTGTTAAGGGATGTCACATGGGAATCATATATTGGGTGACCATAGTAGGAAGGATTCAAGTACCACACCATAGAGCTACAGATATGGAGGTGGGTGTATGGGAGGAGAGAGATGGATTTAAATTTAATCCCATTTGAGTGGGTATGTAGATATTTTATATTGGTATAGGGGATTCCACCTAACACACTTAGGTACTAGAGAGAGGAGATCAAGTTCCTTCTACCTGAACCATAGTCATAGGACATAATGTGTGACTTCAAAAAGTTACCAATGGGAGGCCAAGTTGATGATGTAGGTAGTGTTGATGGTTACATAGCATAATATTAGGGTAGGTATGTTGTAGTGGATTTTGGATGGGGTTATGGTGGTCATTAGGCCATGGTTATTGATCTAGTAGTAGCATAGGCACAGGGTGATGCACAGGTAGCAATAGCATTAATAGAAGCCCAAACATAGATAGTTGCCTTATAGGGATGGATGTCCACTTTGTAGGTCTAGATCATGACACTACAAGGGTAGGTGGGGGTAGTGATTGTGGAGAGGGACTAAGCATAGGCCTAGGTCATAGCTTTACAGGGGTAAGTGGCCACTTTGTAGGTCTAGATTGGCTCATTATAAGGACAAATTAGGGTTGAGATGGTAGGTGTAGTAGTAGGAGGGCCATTGGATTTATTGCCATGGGCATGGTATCTAGTGACTATGTAAGAGATTAGATATTATGAGGTGATGGTGCTTGATTAGTTTCCCCATGTCATGGGATTTGTAGAGTATAGAGCTAATTTGGGTAACAGGGTTATACTAGTTACGCTAGGGTAGTGGGCTGCTATAGTTGGGTAGATAGGAGTCTTAGGGGGACCACCATTAGGTATAGGTATAGGTCCAAAAGGGGACAGTGGTAGTGGTTCAAGTGGTTTGATTACTCTAGGGGCTTGATTGATATATGATATATGATATGTATATGATTTTTTATTCTAGCCTATGTATCGATGATGCTAGATGTATATTTTGAGAGAGATACATGTATATTGTTGTATACCCATGATGATATGTATTGATGATTATAGACTCATGATTTTATAGATATGACCCTAGTTTATTGTTTATTGTTGATGGTTTTGATGATTATCAAGATTATTGATGAATGTTTAGTTTGATTATGCTCATGATGGTATGGACTTACCTAGCTAGGCATGTGATGAGATAGCATTTGTTCATTTATGATTATGATGATATTAATTATATTTGTGGTTATTATGATGTCTATGCTAATTATTTAATGAGTATACATTTCCTTATGCAAGTTTAGACATGTGGTGAAGATCATTTATTGCTTTATTATTTATAGATGTCATGATGTTGATATGATATTGATGGATATGATAATGTCTTTTTGGTATTGTGGATGTGTTGATGATATATGATGACTCTCTATTTATTTAGAACTTAAGTGAAAATTTATGTGAAACAAGTAAATAAAAAACTAGATGTACAGGAGACCAAGAAGATTCATGAGGGGCACACCCATGAATAAGGAACATAATGCATTTTTATTGGAAAGGATTGACATGAAACCCAGAGCTAGATTTTAGCTTATTTAAGATAAGCCTTTTAAGTGCTTCACATTATCATGCTTGATGTTGATAATGTGGTACCTTGATCAGGATGTGTCAATTAAGCTCATAGTCTTGTGCATATGTGATAGGTGGAGGGAGAATGGGTAAAAATGGAACTATTTATTAAGACTAGTATGCCTTTTCTATAAGCTTTCCAAAGAGGTAGGATAGACAAATCTATGTTTATATACAAAGTTTAGACTAATCGATGCGGGAAGTCTACTAAGGAGAGTTGATTGTGGATTTTCCAAGATTATTGTTAATATGAGAGCTAATTACAATTTTCAAAATTTTATTTTTTTTGCTTGAGGATCTTTTGCTATTTTACTTTTGCTTTAGGGTTAGGGAAGTTGATCAATGTGGGAAGCTTCTAGAAATTTCTAGCATTTGACAAATATTTTTCTTAGCCATCCTTCAAGGGAGTGGTCTAAGTTTATATTTCAAATGCTTTTGATAGTTGTTCTTCTAGGGAGTAGTCCACCTTACATTTTTATAATTTTATATGATTTCCAATAGCTATCCTTCAAGGGAATAGTTTATGAATGCTAGGGGTGACCCATGATTTATTTTTGACTTTTGCTATCGCTCTTTCCTTTGATTGATTTTTTTTGACATAGACTTCTATATTTATGCTCAATGGATGACCTTTATGAAGTTAAAACTAAGCTAACATAAAATTTTAGTAGGTGAAAAGGATATAGGTGACAAAAACTATAAGAACCCCTTCTTAAAGAGAGGGGAAGTATTATGAGAATCATGTTTTAGGTAGACCCATGGTACCCAAAGTTAAATATTAGGCTATGCTTGTGATGGATAATCACATGATTTAGTTTTAGTCAATTGGCTTTAAAAGAGGAAAATTAAATATGGTATGAAAGGGATGAGTTTAAGCTAGACAAATGGTGATCTCAAACTTTATTTTAACAATAAAAAGGACATAGATGTGAAGCATTGAGAATCTTAGGTTTTGGGTTTCCTTTGAGAGAGGATAACTGATAAGCTCCTAATCCATACTTATGGGTTATGAGGTAGGGTCCAAGCCAATTGAAAGAAAACTTACCCCATTTTTTTTTATCCATATTGGTGTCATGTTTATTTTATTTAAGGACAAGATCTCCAATATTAAATTATTGCACTTTTAGGTGTTTGTTATAGGCTCTCTTAATTCACTCTTGATAGACATGAAGATGGGAAAGAGTGGTTAAATGATGTTCATAAAGTAACTCGAGGTGGGATAAACTTTCTTGATGATAATCATATTTTGAAATGAGGTTGTGTAAAGATATGCGAAGAGAATGTATTTGTATTTTAAGAGGCAAGATAGCCTCGGCTCCAAAGATGAGAGAAAAAGGTATAGCACTAGTGGTGGTTTAGATGCTAGTTCGATATGTCGATAGGGCAAAGGGGATGTGCAAGTGCCAATCCCAACCTAAAGTATTAACCATTTTACTAGGCTTGTTGTTAAGGGCTTTATTAGAGGCTTTGGCTTGTCCATTTTCTTGTGGGTGATAAGGCAATGAAAATCTAAGTTTAATACCAAATACATCACAAAGGCCTTAAACTTATTTGTTTTTGAAATATTTACCATTGTCAATGATGATCTTATGGGGAACACCAAAATGGCAGATGATATGATGGGCGATGAATTCAATAATCTTTTCAGCTTTCTTTGAGATAAGGGGAATAACCTCCACCTATTTGGTAAAATATTCAATCATGGTAATGATATAATGATGTCATTGTGAATATTTGGGGTTGATTTCACCAATAAGGTCTAGACCCCATTGTGAGAAGGGCCACAAGTCTATATAAATATGAAGACTATTATTAGGTGTGTGATGTAAATTAGCATACTGTTGACATTTGACACACCTTTTGACATAATCACAACAATATTGTTTAAGGGTAGGCCAATAATAGTCTAGGTGAAGGATGCACTTGGCCATAGTGAGGCTACTAAAGTGACCCCCATAGACACCATTGTGTGTCTCTTTAATGGCATGAGAGGCTTCTGAACCATGGAGGCAATATAATAGGAGGCCATCCAAGCCTCATTTGTAGAGGATTCCTCCCATAATGGTATAATGAGATGTACTTTGAATAAATGCTCGATGGGCATTCCTAGAGAGGCCAAAGGGAACTATTCCAAGGTGAAGGTAGTCTAAGGTTTGCTAGCATTAAAGGTTAGGAAAATTTTCATCCACACTAAAGATGGTTGGAATGTTTGATTTGGAGTAGGAAGGTTTGGTGAGGTGATGATTAATGATGTATAGTTTGGAGCCTAAAAGTGTTGACAGGATCTAAGAGGTAAGAGAATCCATGGTATCAACAAACTTATTGGTAGATCAAGGGGTAGTTTGGATATGGTAGTGTTTGAATGAAGTTAAGAGTTCTATGATGAGTTGTCTATATAGTTGCATTGTTTCATTATTACACTGGTAAATGTCATTGAATTGGTTGACCACAAGCTAAGAGTCCCCAAAGATATTGATTATTCTGACTCCTAAGCCAAGGGCAATTTGGAGACCAATTACTAGGGCTTTGTACTCGACCACATTGTTGGTGCATTTTAAGTTGAGTTTAAAGGATAAGAGAAGTGGTTCATTAATAATAGGGACAAGGATAATACCTACTCCCCTACCACATTGACATTTGGAACCATCAAAAAACATGGCTACCTGATTGGTGAAATCTAATTGCGATAGGCTTGTGATAGACTCGTCTAGAAATGCAAGAGGGGGAGGTTGATTTTTTTATATGGGTGCCTTGACTAGTTGGTTAGCAATTACTTTCCCCTTGATTGACTTTTTTTAGAGGAACTCAAGGTCAAACTTAGCTAAAATCATAATCCACTTAGCCATACATTGGTTTTGGTATGGTTTTGAGTGCATGTATTTGAGGGGGTCAATATTGGTTATGACAAAAATTTTATGGTTAAGAAGGTAGTGGAAAATTTTGGTGGCCAAGAAAACTATGGCCAAACACAATTCTTTTATATGTTTATTGAGTCTCATATTTGAAAGGTGTATAGCTAATGTAATAGATGGCTTGCTCCTTGTGTTTTTCATCCTGATGGGCAAGCATTACCCCTAGGGAGTGGTTTGTGGTAGAGATACATAGGTAGAAAGGTTGGTCATCCTTAGGAGGTGTAAGGATAGGTGGAGATAGCATGTATTATTTGAATGTATCAAAGTCCTTTTGATAATCAACATTCCACTTGAAAAAAACATCTTTTTTCAAGACGTGGTGGAAGGGTTGATATTGATTAAAGAGTTGGGAGATGAAGCGATGAATGGATTAAATTTTCCCCTGTAAGTATGGATTTGTTTAAGATTGGTCAGAGATAGCATCTCAAATATGTCTTTGATTTTAGCTGGATCAAATTCAATTCCTCAAAGGGAAATGATGAAGCCAAGAAGTTTTCCTGACAAGACCCCAAAAATAATTTCTTGGGATTGAAGTGGATGTGATAATGGATAAGTCACTCAAAGATAATCTTGAGAATGGCTAAATGGTCTTTGAAAAACTTGGACTTCCCAAAAAGGTCATCCACATAGTCTTCAATGATTTTATGGATAAGGTCATGGAAAATATAGTTCATGGCACATTGGTAAGTTATACGAGCATTCTTAAGACTGAAGGGCATGAATCTATAATAAAAAGTCCCTTATGGGGTGATAAAGGTTATTTTGTGTTGATCTTCAGGGGAAATAAAAATATGATTATAACCTAAGAATCCATCCATGAGTGACAACATCTCATGGCCTGATATAATATCAACAAGTTGGTCAATGCTAGGTAGAGGAAAGTCATCCTTTGGGTAGGCAAGGTTGGGGTCACAAAAGTCCACATAGATACGTAGTCCCCCTATGGCTTTAGTAATAGGTACAATGTTTGAAATGCATTGGGCATAATCAATGGGTTGAATAAATTTGATAGAAAGGAGGCATTGAAGTTCTTCTTTAACAAGGAGGACTATGTAAGGGTTCATTTGGTGAAGTTTCTATTTGACAAGTTTGGCATCATGATTGGTTACAATGTTATGAGTGTTGATGGTTGGGTCAATACCAGTCATATTGACATATGACCAAGTGAATGCAATATTATAGTCTTGGAAGAAGGTAGAGAAGTCCTATTGTTCTTAAGAGGTGAGAGTTTGGCCCAATTTGATGATGTGTAGGTTGTCTAAAGTACTTATGTTAATGTTCATGATAGATTCATTCAACATGGTTGAGGTTTTTGGAGGTAAAGATTTGTGGATGGAGGAATATAGTGCACCAAGGTAGGTGAGAATAGCATCATCATCTTGACACTAAATAATGTTAATGGTAGGAGAGTCTTCTCCCATGAGTTTAGAATGGTTCAAAGGAATGGATATGGATGCCCCTTCCTTTTAATAAGTTAGGGGGCTAAGGGTAATCATGTTGAAAAAAAATTGGATGGGATGATGTCCTCATCCTCACCTAGAGGTGGAGGGTGTGTTGGTGAGGAAGGGGTTTCTTCTTCGACAACGATGGGGGTAGTTGTTTGGCCTTCTTATTAGGTAAAATGAAGCCAAGGCCATTCTTCTCATGAGGTTTTTAGGTCTCAACCGAGGTCAATGTTTGTGGTCCATGCTAATATCATCTTAAATTGAATCCCTTCTAGGCACACCTGTAAAGGTATAGCTTGGCAAATTATGGGTTGTCTAAATAAGAGAAGGTGGAGGTGAATGGTTGAGGTGGAGAGGGAGTAATGGTAGTGTTAAGTGTCTTGTCAATTCCCCCATAAATAAAGTGGATTTGATAGCTTGGAAGCCACAAGGGGATAATGACTCCAATATTGGGTTCACAATCTAGTTGGTGGTTGAGTTTCCCATATTCTTGGGGAGTAAGGAGGGCATCAAGGGTGAGGAGATGGTATTCTCCAAGGTGAGGCATTAGAAGGTAGGTTCCAAAGGATCAGTGATGGGTATCTAGTCTATGGGGATAGATAAGCTAGTAGAGGCCTTAGTGGAAGGGGAAGAAGTAATGGCTATAGCTTTTGTGTGTGAGGGTTTGATGGTGGTTGTTTGTAGTGCTTTGAATGGAGACAAAAGAATGTCATTAGGTTGGTAGGTCATATTACATGTTACAAAAGGGATAGGTCAGCTTGTATGGTAACAACTTGACCTTCAAGTTCAAACTTGATGAAACAGTGGAGGGTAGAAGTTACACATCCCATGGCATGAATCTAAGGTCTCCTAAGTAAAACATTGTACTAGAATTCAACTTTAACTACATAGAAGAGTTTAGGGAGCATGTGAGGTCCTATTTGAATGTGGAGGATGACAGTTCCCAAGGTAGTGGTCATAGTGTCATTAAAAGATCAAAGGATAGCTGAAGTTTTAGACATGACATTGTCTAGAAGTTTAAGTTGCTCATAGGCATGGGAAGAGATGATGTTAATACTAGCTCCCCCATCAATCATAACCTATTTGGTGCAAGTTTGGTTGATGTGAGATGTAATAAAAAGAGGGGGATCTAGGTCTTTAGGGTGGATAGAAGGTATCTTTGAGTCTTTAAAGGTAATAAGGGTGGATAGTTGGAGAGCACCAATGAAGGCCTCTATGGGTTGGGAATCCCCTATTCTAACTTCAATGGCCTGCAAAGCCTTGATCATGGCTTGACGATGATGGGGTGAGGTGGAAATGAGCTCATAGAGGCTCATTTTAGTAGGGTTCTAGTGGATTTTTTTAAGGATGACCCTCCTGATGGATTCAAAGGGGCTAACCTCCGATGTGCCTAAGATAGTAACTTTGGACTTAGCTATACGTGTGGAGGTTTGGGTCTAGTTGGGTATAGGGTAAGTTGGTTGGTATGTCTATAGAATGGACACTTTGGCCTTCCCTTTATTATTTTGTTGTGATCATGTGACCATATTAATGGTATGGATAGAGAGGAAAGGTGTGATGAGGGGTTGGGTATATTATTCATCACTCTAAGGTGAGAGTGGGGGGTTAAGAATGTGTTAGTGGTTGGTTATTGGGTGTAATGGTAAAGGAATGGATGGAAAGTCATCTACCAAAATATCATCCTCATCATAGATTTGATGGAAAATGGCCTAGAGAACTTTGAAATTCTCTATGTCATGTTTAGGTGTCTTATGATAGGATCAAATTTGATAGTAATTATACCAGGTTGGCTTTGAACCAAAAGGATCAAAAGGTCTGATGGGAGGTAATGTGAGGTAAGAGCTCTATACTAACCTTTGAATAATGGTTCTATAGGATTTTGATAGAGGTAAGGAAGGTTTTGGGCTCATGACTTTGGTTGGTAAGATGGGTGTGTGGGTGGTAATAGGTTGGGTGAGATATGACTTGGGTAAGGTGGTTCAAGAATATGGTTTTGGCCTAGGCACATTGGTAGTTAAGGCAACCAAATTTGGTTGTTTGATTGGCTATGATTTGGGAAGGATCAGTGTATCAGATAATAAATGTGTTGGCATAATCAATGGTAGTGGGTGACATATGTTGAAAGAGGTTTTATTTTTGAGAAAATTATAAGGGTAAGGACCTAGGATAAAGGTCAAGGTAGAGGGAGTTAGAGGCTTAGTGATGTGTTCTTTCAATGCTTTTGTCCTTTTAGTTGGTGTGGGTCAAGATCTAGGTATAGGATTCGGTGAAGTTAAGTCTACTTTCAAATATGGGTGAACCAAAATCTGAGGGAAGGTGACAAGATTTTTGAAATGTTTTGTAGGTGAGGTGGTGGATTTTTTGGTTGACTGAGAAGTTGAGGGGTTTTTGGAGGTTTAAATTGGTTTAAGAGGTGGTGGAGAGATGATAGATTGGTTGGTTAGAGGTGTACTAGATGGTTCAAGTTTGTTGATGGAGGGAAGCCTTAACTATTTCTTGAAAGTGACTTGATCCATGTCTAGTTTAAGGCAAATTATAATTTATGTACTAATGTGGAAAGGAATTTGTGTACTGGTCATGATCTTTGGGTAGTATATGTAATAAATAGACTTGTAGGTTAGGTGGGACACTTGGAAGGTTGGTTGATTTCTTGAGGTGAGGGAAGCAAGGCTAAGATAAATGGCTCATCTATAGGAGGCATGGGTAATAATTCTCTTAATCTAGAGGTCAATTCATAAAATATATTTAAGCATGTCAAAACTTGCACCATTGTGTAAGGCCTATTGAGACCTTTCCAACAGTATGTAGAACATAGAAAATGAAGCTCATATGCTCCTTATGCAGTTAGTCAAAGTTTCAATCAAGTTGGGTAAAATAGGTCAAAGTTGGTCAAACTAAAAAAAATTACCATTATGGAACAATTCAAAAATAGTACCAATATTTAGAGCTCATCACAATTTTTTTGACACATTTTGAACATACCAAATTTGAGTTCATATGCAAAAGTTATGACCAGTCAAAGTTACTATCAAACTTAGTCAAAGTTATGACATGGTAAAAATGTGGACCAATGAGAATGTGACACATGGCAATAGTTTCATGAAAAAATATTGGTTTTGGTTTCTCTTCTTCATCTTTGACAAGCATATTCATTAAAAATCTAGCTACATGGTGGAGTTTGCTTTTGTCTCAGAGGGGGACCTTATTGTCAATAAAACTATGGAGCATCCAATTGGATGTTGACAAGTGTCAAATGGAGAATGGTCTGTGTGGGGGGTCCTCAAGTCACCATGTGGCTTGCCACCACCTATCTATTTCCATAGTCAAATTTTATTTAATAATCACATAATAACTATAATCTTATGTGATTAATTATTTACCATGCTCAAATGTTCCATGCCATGACACTAAGAAGGTTTTATGCCATGACTGAGATAAGTCAACATGCCACCTCAACTTCCAACCAAAGGTTCCATCAATGGATCCATGTCCATGCCAATGCCTATGGATAACACGTTGCCCACCAAATGCCTCATCACCATGCCAACATTGGTGAGTGGGCTTAGTAAAAGGTGGTACGTGGCCTAAGCCACAAACTTTAACATGGACTATGCCTTTTAAAGGCTTAATAAATATATCCATGTATGCCACATGCCATGCCATAGGCATTGGAAATTCCATGAACCTACCTTTATAAAAAGGAAACACATATCATATTTTATGTATGTGGGATAAGATAAATCCCAAAACAAAACTATGGATATGGATAACAAGAAAATACAAAGCTATTGGACTCAAACCATTTCATTCCAGGTAAAAGGATAAAATCCTCACCATTATAACCATGGTTTTTAGAACTGCATGAATATGTATTTTAATATAGGTATTTTTCGTGGAGGCAAGGCAAGCATAAGGACTAGCTTTCATTTTTCCTCAATTTTGAGGTACCTAGAGGCATTTCCAGACTTCAAAGTAAACTAGAGATTTGTTCTAAAATCTGAGCTGGTTCTAATAATAGGTTGAGTGTCTAGATATGAGGTCATTTTTTATACTTTTTAATGCCTCAAATTGAAGCCTTGGTAAACTGTGTATAGGCCATAATAGACCAGTTTACAAAGATCTCAAGTTTTGAGGGACTTGGAGAGGTTTTCACTTCTCAGTGTAAACTAGGGATATGTCCTAGACTCTAAGATGAATTTAATGATATGTTGAATTCCATATGATTATTTGATTAATACCATGTTATAAGTCCACTTTTAATACTTTTGGGAAAAAATCTATAGGATTGTGAGATTGCATTTACATGACAGGAAGGTGGAAGGTCTATCCATTGGTTTTGGGATTTTCTAAAGTGATGTTGCTTGAGTTGTATGAAATATTTTAAGGGTTTTCCATGTACTCAATTTTAAATGAAATGGATCGGTTTGTACTATAAGCTAACTTGGAGATGTAGGCATTACCGAACTCTATTATCAAGTGTTTGTCATGAGTTGATTTTCTTCATGCATTTTTTTTCCACATTTTGATTAATTTTATTTATTAATCATTATTGAATGAATAATTAGTAAAATATAATATATTAACAAAAAATTGAGTACTTCAAGGTTTGAGATAAATAAATATTAAAAGGTCAAATTTAGTTATGTTTCCTTGAGTATTTTCGATAAATTGTGTAATTTGACAAAATTATCCAAGGTAAACTTTTTGCATGGAAATTAGTGATAGTTTATAGATTAGGTTTGGTATCAGAATAGTTAGTATGTTGGGTTATCTTCTAATTATGTGGATTGATATAATCTAATTTTAGTTTTGTTTCTAGTATTATTACAAACTTTTTGGGCCTATTAAAATTCCATTTGCAGTGTGCAATTTGTGGAATTAGGTTGTTTACAGGGAATATGAAGCCATGTGTAAAGCCTTGAAAAGAAAGAGGCTTGATGAGCTTGAAGTAATTAATGGACAAATCTAGGAAGAGAATTCTTTCCTAAGAGCTCAATTTTACTCCTTGGATGAGGATATTTCCCATTTAAAATTAAAGCTATAAGCCAAGGATAAGCCCTTGGCATAGATGCAGATGTCAATAAATCCACTAAGAAAATTAAACACCATAAATAGGAGAATCTGATAAAAAGGGCTAGTAAACAATTTTTGAATTTCATGTTGTCATGATTAGTGGATTGATATATGCATTTATGTTTCAAAGCATTATTGGGATCCTTGTTGTATGTTGACAAAGGACATTTACCCATGCTTTTATATATGCATTTTGAAGCTACTATTGTGGAAACACTTAGAGATAGGTTTATCATGTGAAGTTTTTGATTCTCACACTTATGTTTTGGAAATATATATTTTTGGAATCTCTAGTGTTAGCTTTATGAGTTTCCTATTGAATTATTAAGGAATTTAACTCATTGATCAGCTTGGGGGATTTGATAATAGTTGCCTAGGTTATTAGGTAGGATTCAGCTTTCCTACAGTACTGGGCCAATGAAAATGTGACACATGGTAGTAAGTTCATGTAAAAATATTGGTTTTGGTTTCTCATCTTCCTCTTTGATAGGCATATTCAGCAAAAAGCTAGCTACGTGGTGGAGTCCACTTTTGTCTCGAAGGGGGACCCTGTCGCTGATAGAACAATGAACATCTAGTTGGACATCGATAAGTGTTGAATAGAGAATGGTCCATGTGGTGGGTCTTCAAGCCACCTTGTGTCTTTCCATAACCTATCTATTTCCATAGTCAAATTTTATTTAATAATCACATAATAACTATAATCTTATGTGATTAATTATTTACCATGATCGAATATTCTATGCCATGACACCAAGAATGTTCTATGCCGTGATCGAGATAAGTCAACATGCCACCTCAAATTCCAACTGAAGGTTCCATCAATGGATCTGCATCCATGTCAATGCCTATGGATAGCACATTTCCCACCAAATGCCTCGTCACCATGCCAACATTAGCGAGTGGGCTTAGTAAAAGGTGGTACGTGGCCTAAGATACAAACTTTAACATGGACTATGCCTTTTAAAGGCTTAAAAAATATATCCATGTATTCCACATGCCATGCCATAGGCATTGGAAATGCCATGAACCTACCTTTATAAAAGAGTAAAACATATCATATTTTATGTATGTGGGATAAGATAAATCCCAAAACAAAACCGTGGATATGGATAATAAGAAAATGCAAAGCCATGGGACTCAAACCATTATATTATGGGTAAATTTATAACATCCTCACCATTATACCAATGGTCTCAAGAAATATAAAAATTTCATGAATATGTATTTGAACATAGGTATTTTCCGTGGAGACAAGGTAGGCATAAGGACTACCTTACATGTTTCCTTAGTTTCGAGGTACTTGGAGACATTTCTAGACTTTAGAGTAAACTAGAGATTGATTCTAGACTTTGAGATGGTTCTAACCATAGGTTGAGTATCTAGATATGAGGTCATTTTTTATACTTTTTAATGCCTCAAATTGAAGCCTTGTCAAATTGTGTATAGGCCATAATAGACTAGTTTGCAGAGATCTCAAGTTTTGAGGGCCTTGGAGAGGTTTTCACTGTCGATGTAAAATAGAGATTTATCCTAAACTCTAAGATGAATTTAATGATATTTTGAATTTTATATTACTATTTTATTAATACCATGTTATAATTATGTTTTTGATACCTTTTAAAAAAAATCTACAGGGTTGAAAGATTGCATTCGCAAGATAGGAATGTCTGTCTGTGGGTTCTGGGACTTTCTAAAGGGTTATTTATTAAGTTGTATGAAATATTAGAGTATCTATTTAAAAAATTTAAGGGTTGTCCATGTACTCACTTTATAAGGAAATGGATCAATTTATACTATAAGTGAACCTAAAGATGTAGGCATTGCCAAACTCTTTTATCAATTGTTTGTCATGAGTTGAATTTATTCATGCATTCTTTTTCCACATTTTGATTAATTTTTTTTATTAATCGTTATTGAATACATAATTAGTCAAATACAAAATATTAATAGAAAATTGATCACTTCAAGGTTTGAGATAAATATATATTAAAAGGTCAAATTCAATTGTGTTTCCTTGAGTGTTTCAAGAAATTGTGTAATTTGACAAAAGTATCCAAGGTAAACTTTTTTCATGGAAATTAATTCTAGTTTACGGATTAGGTTTGGTATTAGAGCAGTTAGTATGCTAAGTTAGCTTCTAATTGTGTGGATTGATATCAGTTGGTTTTATTTTGGTTTCTAGTATTATTACTAACTTTTTGGGCCTATTAATATTCCATTTACAGTGTGTAATTTGTGGAATTAGGTTGTTTGTAGGGAATAGGAATCCATAGGCAAAGCCTTGAAAATAAAAAGGCTTGATGAGATTGAAGTAATTAACTAATAGATCCAAGAAGAGAATGCTTTCTTGAGAGCTTAGTTTTAATCCTTAGATGAGGATATTGCCCATTTAAAATTAGAGCTGTAAGCCAAGGATAAGATCTTGGCATAGATGTAGATGTCAATAAATCCACTGAGGAAATTAAACACCCTAAAAAAGAGAATATGATAAAAAGGGTTAGTAAACAATTTTTAAATTTCATGCTATCATGATTAGTGGATTAATATATGCATTTATGTTTCAAAGCATTATTGGGATCCTTGTTGTATGTTGAAAAAGGACATTTACCCATGCTTTGATATGTGCAATTTGAAGCTATTATTATGGAAACACTTGGAGACAGGTTTATCATGCGAAGTTTTTGATTCTCACACTTATGTTTTGCAAATTTGTCTTTTTGGAATCTCTAGTGTTAGCTTTATGAGTTTCCTATTGAATTTTTAAGGAATTGAAATCATTGATCAGCTTGGGAGATTTGAAAATAGTTGTATAGGTTATTGGGTAGGATTCAAATTTCCTATAGTACTTGTTTCAAAATAACTACTATTTTTGGAATGCATCTATTTATGGCATGTGTATGATTGGATGCATTAATAAGACCCATTGGGGCAATGTGTCACAACATGGTCACAACCAATATTGTATTTTATTTACATTGACAAACTTGTCTTGTAGTTGCATTGGTGATTATTTTAGTGTTTAGAAATACACCACTTATAGGATGTGACAGTGGGTAGATAGTTTGATATATTATGACCTTACTGGCAATTACAAGATTTATTATAACTCATGCCTTATTTTAGGCCTTTTACATTTTTTGAGTTATGAATCATATTTTTCCACTATTATCTCTATTATATGATTTAGGTTTTATATTTGATATGTTGCAAAGGACCATTTAGCAGTAATAGAGGAGATTACTAGGCTTATCTATGTAGAGGCTCTTGTGAATCCATGAAATAGAGGAAGTCATTGTATCTTAGTTTTGTGTAGAGGCTATTGATGGTCATGTAGTAGTAAAGGGTTTGTATAGGGTGTGATAAAAAAAAAATTCCAAGTGTTGTAGGTACAATTTTAGAACCTAAGTAAATTGATGAAGACTCATCAGAATTCTTTAGAACTGACTGGCATTTCAAAGGATCAAGTTGGGTACTAGCTTTTAGTAAACCAAAAATTCCTAGTGGGGAGGATTGATCTTGAAGTCAATTTAAAAAATATATTGAATCAAACCAAAACCTACACCATTGTGTAGGGTTCATTGAGACCTTTCCAATGGTATGTGAAACACAGAAAATGAAGCTCATATGTTCCTTGTGTAGTTGATCAAAGCTTTAGTCAAGATGATCAAAGTAGGTCAAAGCTGGTCAAATTATATAAATTAACCATTATAGAGCAATCTAAAAATAATACCACTTCATATAGCTCATCACAAGCTTTTCAATACATTTTTAATAGATTGAATCTAAGTTTGTATGCAAAAGTTATAACCAGTTAAAGTTATGGTCAAACTTGGTCAAAGTGATGATGTGGTAGAAACATGGACCAAAAAGAACATGACACGTGGTATTTAGTCCATAAAAAAATGTTGGTTTTGGTTTCTCATCTTCATCTTTGATAGGCATATTTAGCAAAAGGCCAGCTACAGGGACCATAGCTGATGTAATCTACTTTTATCTTAGAGGGGGACCCTACCATCGATAGAACTATGGAGCATCTAGTTGGACATCAACAAGTGTTGAATGGGGAATGGTCCACATAGTGGGCCCTCAAGCCACCATGTGGTTTTCCACCACATATCTATTTCCGTAGTCAAATTTTATTTAATAATCACATAATAACTATAATCTTATGTGATTAATTATTTACCATGCTCGAATGTTCCATGCATGACACCAAGAAGGTTTTATGCCATGATCGAGACAAGTCAACATGCCACCTCAAATTCTAATGGAAGGTTCCATCAATGAATCCATGTCCATGCCAATGCCTATGGATATCACGCTACCCACCAAATGCCTCGTCACCATGCCAACATGGGCGAGTGGGCTTAGTAAAAGGTGGTATGTGGCCTAAGCCACAAACTTTAACATAAACTATGCCTTTTAAAGACTTAAAAAATATATCCATGTATGTTACATGCCATGCCATAGTCATTGCAAATTCCATGAACCTAACTTTATAAAAAGGTAAAACATATCATATTTTATGTATGTGGGATAAGATAAATCCCAAAATAAAACTGTGGATATGGATAACATGCAAATGCAAAGCCATGGGACTCAAACCATTCCATTTTGGTTAAAATGATAATTTCATCACTATTATACCCATGGTCTCAAGCACTATATAAATTTCATGAATATGTATTTGAACATAGGTATTTTTCGTGGAGACAAGGTAGGCATAAGGACTAGCTTGCATGTTTCCTCAATTTCGAGGTACCTGGAGGCATTTTCAGACTTCAAAGTAAACTAGAGATTTATTCTAGACTCTGAGATGGTTCCAACCATAGGTTGAGTGTTTGGATATGATTTAATTTGTTTTAATTTTTAATGCATCAAATTGAAGCCTTGGCAAACTGTGTATAGGCCATAATAGACTAGTTTGCAAAGATCTCAAGTTTTGAGGGACTTGGAGAGGTTTTCACTTCTCAATGTAAGCTAGGGATTTTTCCTAGACTCTAAGATGAAGTCAATGTTATTTTAAATTCCCTATGACTATTTTGTTAAGACCATGTTATAATTCTGCTTTCAATACTTTTTGGTGAAAATCCATAGGATTGTGAGATTGCATTCACATGACATGAAGGTGAAAGGTTTGTCTGTGGGTTCCAAGACTTTCTGAAGGGCTATTTCTTGAGTTGTATGCAAAATTAGAGTATCTATTTGACAATTGTGAGGGTTTTACATGTACTCACTTTTCAAGGAAATGGAATGGTTTGTACTATAAGTGAACCCAAAGACGTAGGCATTACCAGACTCCATTATCAAGTGCTTGTTGTGAGTTAATTTTATTTGTGCATTCTTTTTTTGCATTTTAATTAATTTTATTTATTAATCATTATTGAATTAATAATTAGTCAAATACAACATATTAATATAAAATTGAGTGAGCACTTCAAGGTTTGAGATAAATATATATTAAAAGGTCAAATTCAGTCTCATTTCCTTAAGTGTTTTCAAGAAAGTGTGTAATTTTATAAAAGTATCCAAGGTAAACATTTTTTATGGAAATTAGTGCTATTTTATGGATCAGATCCTCCTTTAGGGATAATATCCATAGGATTAGTGGTTTTTTAGGCAATTGGTAGAGTTGGCAAATAAGGAATGTTGATTTGCCTAGATATATTAGTTGAGGTAGTATGTGATGATTCCAAAACTTCTATTAGGGTGGCTAGGGAGAAAGGAACTTCTTTGGTTTGGATATCTAAAGGAGGGTAAGGTGACTCCATGACCTCAGTAAGTGAAGCAAGGGAAGAATGGGAAGATTAGTTGATCGGGTCCTCATGGGTAGGTGTATTACAAATCATGTTGACCATGTGGGCATTATGAGAGCACTTAGCCTATGTGTCCTCAGCTTTGATAGGGGCATGATTGGGAAAAGGTTTTTTGAAGATGTCAAGAGCTTGATTTTAAGGGGCATTGAGATTATCCAACATGAGTTCCCTTTATCGATAAGACTCTGAACAATATTCTTGAAAGTATTACATCAATTAATGTCATGTCCAATTACCCAATGAAAAGCACAAAGATCATTCTCATTGTAGTAAGCTAGTAATGGATGAGAAGAATCAAATTACTAGGGAGGGTTGATAGGTGGAATTTATATAAGGTTATCTTTTAGTAGCTTCTCCAGAATTGAGGTGTAAGATTCTCCAACTAGAGTGAATTGTTTTGGTTGTTTTGGTTTAGGTTTTTTGCATTTGGATTGGAGGTAATGGGAGAATTTTGTTGGTTGACATTGGGTGGAGGGGAATTTTTAAGGATGATGACATTCATGGTTCCCTTGGTCTTGTTTCTGGTATTGGCTTGGTTGCTAGGTTTGGAGGAAGAGGTCTCATTGGTCTTGAAGGTAGAGTTCTTGTTTTGTAACTTCAATTTACCCTCATATATGGCCTAGTTTTCTAGATTATATGAGATGGTAAAAGCCTCATCAAAGGTCCTAAAGCTTTGTACATGTAGTGTAGAAGACATATGTTTGGTGCAAACTCAATCGAAAAGTTTTATAAGTTTAGGTTGAGGTAAGGAAAATGAATGTTGATTAATCAAGCTTCTCCAGTGGGTGAAAAAATTGGTAATGGACTCATCATCGAATTATTTAATAAAATAGAGGTCCATGATAGAGACCTTCTTGGAAATATTAATGAAAAGGTGATCCAATAAGTCTTGTGTTAATTGGGTAAAAGAAAAGATGGAATGTTTGGTAAGGGCACTATACTAGTCAAGTGCTAGACTAGATAAAGACATGGGGAAGGTTCAGAGGAGAAGGGCATCATTGTAAGAAATCATGTAGAACACATGCCTAAAATCCCCAAAGTGTTTTTGGGGGTCCTCTTTTATTTGAAATTTGGTAAATTTTAGAAGCTCCCATTGAGGAGGGTAAGGTCTTATAGGAATAGAAAGATGAATAGGTTGATTACAAATTTGATCATAGGATAGGATGTTATGAGCTCCTGAAATGGATGACTCAAGGTTGGTCATTTTGTCCATGAGAATTTTCATTAGGTTAGTTTGAGGTGGTGCACCAAAAATATTATAAGTTTGATATTGTGGTTGAGGTTGGGTGACATAATAGTATTTCTTGGTGATGGAGAGGCTACCACATATTATAATGTGGATGTTAGAGGTTAGATAGGGTAGGTGGATGATGGTGGTTGGGTAGTGGGTATATACCCTTGTGGGTTAGGGATGTATAATAGGTTGGCTAAAATAGGTAATTTTTGAGAAGTCCCTATGGATTGGGTGTGGATGGTAGTTGGGTTGGTTACAAGAGGGGAGGTAGTGACCTTCATGCTAATGGGTGGTGAAATAGATGGGATAGGTACCCCTAAGCTTGGTAAAGAGGTATTAACTAATGGGCTAGGTTTGACATTAGGGTTGAAGATGTTGGTGGTATTTACCCTAGCTATAAGTGGAACATGATGGGTTAACAGTTGGGTTGTCCCCAAGGTATATGAGTCATTAGTAGGGGTGGAAGGTGTAAGGGTAATAGTTGGTTAGATAGGTTAGTTCTCAGCCATAACATCAAATGGGTTAGTAGATGACTATGCCTAGGTGGTTAAAGGTTGGGTGGTGACTGTGTAAATAGGGATACTCTCCATAAGGTAGGGTGGCATGCCATAAGAAGGATCTTAAGGTGGAGTAGAAACTAGGATATGGTGAGAAGAGGTGTTAAGATAGTGTTGAAGGGCCACTAGATTATTGTCTAAAAAGGTGGTAAAATCTATGTCTCCTTGGGGAGATACCTAAGGAAAATTAGGGCTTCCCAATGGATGAGGTTAATCTTATGCCTCAGAGATGTATTCCATAGATGAGGAGGTAGAATAGGTTGATTTAGGTGATGGTTTTTATTTTATCGAGTCTCTTTGCTAATGATGAGTGAGAACCATACAAGGAAAGGGGATATAAAATAGGAACAATCTCATCACTCAAATAAGAATATGACAAGAAAATGATCAACGTAATTAAGACACACACTATGAAATGTATCAAGCCTAGAGGTTAGTTTTAATCTCAATTTTGTCTAATGCCTTAGTTTATGAGATTGTGTGATATAAGTTGGCTTGTAGATCAAGTACTATATAAGTAGTCTATGGTTGGTTTTAGGTTATTTATGTTCTCAAAAGAATATATATTAGAATCAATACGTGGCTTGGTATTAGGGCCTACCCCTCACTTCACAGTCCTGCAGTGATAAGGGTGTCAAGTGCTTAGCCAATATATATTTATATCCAGATTTTATACTCAACTAGAGAGCTGAGTTGGTTCTCCTCTTGTTAATGACCTCCAATTAGGATTTATAGGAATGGGTAAGGTGACCACTAGGTGATAAAATCCTAGTCAAACCTTGTCTCAAATTATTTTGATGTTTGATTGATGAAATTAGTTTGGTTAGTGTGTGCAACAAAAGTGGTGTTATAATAATATTATTGTACTTTAATTCAAGGTGAACTATTGTTAAAATTAAGCAATTGATGTAGTTAATTTTAAGCCCAAAATAATTTTTTGTTTCAATTATGAGTACAGATAGAGAGATAAACATACAAATGCAAAGAAAATATGAGTAAAGACTTTAGGTCCCATCGAGCATGCTAAAATGTTTCACTCAAATTTTGCTATTATTCAAAAGAAGGTAGTAAAACTAGAAATATGGGTTGTGGTATAAATGCCAATAAAAGTGCACATGTTGGATTAGAAGATTTTGAAGAGCTCCTCTTTGGATTGGGAGGAAGACTTGAAAATAACAAATCATGGGAAGGTGGATTGGATGGATAGTTGAGGTGAATTTCTTGATGTAGAAGCTGATCATAATTCTGACAAAGTGATGGTGCTTGAAGTGGTGATGGCAAGTTTGGGCTTGTCAAATTGTTAAAGCACCTGATGATGATTGATGTGCAAAAGAGATTCTAGATCTAAGAGCTCTTGATAATAATTGTAGATGATTTTCCCTTGGAGCTCTCCTCTTCTTATAGGCAAAGGCAAGAGGTTGAAGTGAGAGTGTAACTAGGGCTTCTAATTATAAATCATTCATGCAATGCCTCGTAAAAGGTTTTGGATGACTTATATTTAGAAAATATAAGTGATAGTTTTCATGGTGATTGCATGCTAAGTTCAAAGTGGTGGAGCTTGACCGTCGATGATTAGGCTAACTATCAATGATTAACCTGACCATCGATGATCAAGGCTAAAAGGTCAAAATAGGTAAAAAGAGATAATTTTAAACTAGCTATGTCAAACTAATAAAAATGGGTTTAGGTAAGGTTAAAAGGTCCAAGGGGTTACAATAATCATAATCATGTGTGTAAAATTTTGGTGTCTACAATATCGTCTTGTATTATCTAAGAGCCCTTAATTTTGACATTTGTGTGATGATATATTCCATGCATGGTATTACCTTTCCAAATGTTTATGAAATTGATATAAGAGTAGAAAATAGTTTGATACATGTTGGTAAGCTTTCTCCTAAGCCTCCAATGCCTATATTCCTAGATTTTCAATCTTTTCCACACCATCAAGTTTCTCAAATCCAATCGGTAGCTCCTATCCCATCTCCAAAGGCTCAAGTTGCAACCCTTTATAGTCAAATTAGTGAGATTTGAGAATTCAAAAGTCTATTAAAATCTTTAGGTAATGAAATAGCTCAACTCAAGTGATAGCAATCCCAGGGTAGGTCTTATCACTAACACAATTAGACCTCCTATCAGCGTTTCATAGATCAAAACCCCCCTTATTAAGGATTTAAGGAAAATAGGTGACCCTACCAATCATAAAGAGCCATAGTTTGATCTAAACCATATGAATCTCTTAACCCAAATGCACCTTCAAATTAAAAATCTATTATTCCCACACCTCCTCAAAATAATTTGATGCATGACTCAAATTGGTAGCCCTCCAACCCTCATGATGTTCAGGGCATTACTATGTCAAAAATGACTCAAGAAGAGTTTTCTCTTCAAGGAGGTCAATATTTGAGGCAAATCTGGTACCCCAAGGAGAGTATCAACAATTTTAAGGACAACCTAATGCCATTAATGCAAATTATAAAATGGATGATTATGTTGCTTTCAATCATGGTGGTGTGACTAGTAGTTCAAGTGTTCAAGTTATAGTTATAATTAGAGATAAATGAAGAGCCATTAATGAGGCTCAAGATGTGATCAATTATTCTAGTACTCTTGATGTTGTTTCCAAGAGTACCAAAGATCAACCTATTACCCATACAACATAAAATTAGAATGTAGAGGCTGGGAAGGTCCCTCAAATACCTCTTATCCATGAACAACTAGTGGTTAAAAATGCAAACAAAGGTTATTGGAGCTTCACTTATCATAGTGTATTAGATGAAGAAAACCAATTTCAGCATTAACATGTGGTATTCCCTTTCTTTTCTAGGACAAAAAGATATGCTCATCTAAGATCTTTCAAATCTCAAGGTATCTCTAGGACTAGTTGAGAAACAAGGTTTTGTCCTAAGTAACTCAGACTATCCAATGAAGCATCAAGTAAATCAAGAACCTAAAGTGGTGAATGAGGACAAAGCTAAGTTAAATTCAATTAAAAATCCTCCCTTCTACCTCTCAGTTGGTGACTATTCAGTCCATAATTTAATGGTGGACAGTAGATCTAATAACACTATCATGCCTAAGCAAATTGTAGACAATCTTAGTCTTATCTATGTACCAAATGTTAAAGGGGTATTTCAATTAGATGGGTTACTAAAAAAATTATATGCATCATCAAAAATATAAAGGTGACACTACATATTTGCCCCAATGTTACCATTTAGCAAGATGTAGTTGTGGTGGACTAGCCTCCCTATTTTACCATGTGTCTATCAAGGGAATTTACTTCAAATATTAGGGGATATTCATTAGCTAATTGGACATATTTAATTTTCAAGACTAGGTATGGTACTAAGGTGGCCATACAATTTGAACCTATTGCATGGTTCTATTTGGAACCATATATGCCAAGTGTCATAAACACTAATTACCTCATCTCAGATGAGGTAATAGAAGATAGTGTAGAGGAGGATGAATCTCCTCTAGATCGGATTTCATATTTTTTCCTTGATGAGTGGGTCTTTATCTCACATGAGTATAATCCTTATAATCTAATTAATGAATAATGACTTGGTATCTATTGTTTGTATGAGAAAGATGCACCAATTCTAGCCTTGATGAAAGATGATGGGTCTAGTGATGACATTTGGAAATTGTCCTTTGATGGATCCAAGAATAAGCATGGTACCAAGGATGGAATGATGTTTGTTTCTCTAAAAAATCAAATTTACTTCTCATCTATCAAGTTTCAATTTGATTTTTCAAACAATGTTGTAGAATATGAGGCACTAATCCATTCTTTACAATGGGATAGGAAGATGAAAGTCAACACCTTACAAGTATTTGGTGATAGTGAACTTATAGTTAACCAAGTGAGAGGTATTAATTTATTAAAAAACCCATTGATTAAGTCTTATAATCAAAGATTATGGGACTTATCTTGAAGAGTTTTAGGCCTTCAAAATTTAGGCAATAGCAAGAGATGAGAACATGCAGATAGGTTGGCTACCATTAGGGCACAATTTAGTATCCTAACTAATGTAAGAAGTGAAAAGGTTTAGGCACACATCAATATGGTTATAATCCCTTTTGTTCTAGATAAAAATTATAATTGGAAAGTGTTTGAATATGATAATCAAATTGTCAGATTCTTACAACAAGAGGCTAAATTTTCCTCAAAAAACCAATCAAAATACTTGTAGTAGTATGGTGATTAGATTGTGAAACTAAACATAAATAAGTTTCCCAAGGGGTTGGTCACACTTGAAATCATATTCATTAGTGATTATGAACTAAAGAAATAAAATTCAACCTTGTCAACAAAGGAAGAACATTATGCCAATGTGGAAGTTGCACCTGGTAAGAACCTAAAGTTGGGAAAGGTATGTAATTATTTAGAGAAGGAAGATTTCATTAAGTTATGTGATGTGAAATTTTTTTGGATGTATTTACATGGAAATATAGTGATCTCGAGGTATTTGACCCAAGTTTATCTCAACACACCATTGAGATAGAAGATGAAGCTAGGCTAGTAAGACAAATAAAAAAGCCTATTAATCCTAAGCTTTAATAAAGCATCCCTTAAAGACCATTATCCATTGCCATCTATGGAATAGATTTTGTAGTCAATTGTAGGTTTATAAATTTTCTCCTTATTAGATGGTTATAGTCAAGGAATAATACCAATTCAAGATAGCCTTCACCACAAAGTTTGGAGGTTTGCATATAGAAATATTCCCTTTTGCTATCCAATGCTACTACAAATTTTTAGAGAGTCATGGATATGGTATTCCAGGGCCTTCTTAATAAGTATTTTCTAGTGTATTTGGATGATATAATAGTGTTTTCAACTAATAGTAGTGAGCACATGGTCACCTTGAGCAAGTTTTTGAAAGTTGTAGGCAATTTGGGGTATCCTTGAACCCCAAAAATTGTGTCTTCTCAATTCATGAAGGTAAGATACTTGGACACATAATTTCAAATCATGGTTAAAGAATATATCCTAAAAGAATAGCCTCAATTCTTGTACTTTCCTTACCTAGGCACAAAATAGATTTACAAAGTTTCTTAAGAGAGATCAATTTTATCAAAAGATATATCTAAGATTTTGTCACTTTAGCCAAGCCACTTACATCCATTCTAAAGAAGAATCAAAGCTTCAATTGGTCCAAGGAGGGAGTAAGGAGTTTTGAGTAAATTAAGAAAGCCATGGCTAGTTCACCCATACTCATGAACCCAGATTTATACGACTTCATTTTATACACCTATGCTAACATTGACACCATTTCAAGCATCCTTATGCAATAGAATCATGAGGCCTTAGAGTAGCCAATAGACTTATTTAGTCAAGGCTTAGAAGAACAAGAAAAAAAATTCTCTTTTATTGAGAAGCATGTACTTTTATTCATATGGTCTCTTAAGAAGTTTAGATACTTATTTTCTAATAATTATATATGCCTAATGGTTTCACATCTAAGTGTCAAAGAGTTTCTCCTGAATAAGGACATAAATGAGAAGAGAGCTAGGTGGATAACAAAAGTAATAGAGTATGATGTGGAGATCAAAGTCAAAATGTTGGTTAGAGGTAAAGGACTTTGTGAACATCTAGACCAAGACTTACAAGAGTCTAATAAGATCGTTATGGTGTCAACTGATGAAGAGGTTACAGCTGATCATACCTCACCCTCTAGTTATTATCATGATTTGGTATGGTACCTTCAAGATGGTCTTTATTCCTCTCATCTAACTCCAAAAAAAAGATATTTTAGATTACAATCCATTCCATTTATTCTTTTTGATGGTGTTTTATTTAAGAAATATATCAATGGCATGATATTAATATGCATTAAACAACATCAAAAAGAAAGACTACTTGAATATTTCCATGATGGACATGGTGAAGGACATTATTTAACAAGGACCACTAAAAGAACCATTGAAGATAATTAGATCACCTTGGATATTGATTTCTTGTAGGTGATCCTATCAACCCATAAGATCATGAGAGGGAATATCAAATTGAAATCAGCTCTATGGGTTGATATGATCACCTAAAATAAGTCAATAGCCAACTCCCTTACAAGTTGTATATAGTAAGGAAGCAAGAATGCCTGTTTCTCTTGAATTTCCTACCCTAAAACTAAGGCATCAACTTGATTTGTTGGAGAATGAACTTATTAAAATCATATATACTAAGCTTATGGAGTTGGAGGAGATAAGGCATCCTTCCATTCTATCTATGCAAAGCCATCAAGCAAAGGTAAAGAGATCCTCTGACAAAGGAACTTCTTAAATAAGTTTCAAAGAAGGATATTTGGTCCTCAAGTGGGATGAGGATAGAGCAAAGTCAATAAGGTATATAAAATTTGACTCTCTTTGGAGTGGTCCATACAGAATCTCCAGCTACAAATCCCACAATGCCTTCTAACTTGCAAGGATGGATGGTGAAAATATTCTTATCCCAGTAAATGGGATACACTTGAAACATTACTATTAAGGAAGCTAGGTCCCCTATACAAAATTAGTTGTTTTATATTTTCTCCAAGCGTTGTCCTAGCACATTAGTTTGTTTTCTTTTGCTTTGTTTAGTTAGCTTCCCTAATTTCTATGTTTCCCTTCTTATTTTGGTGGAATTATTGTCTTTACAAGTCAAATAATGTTATTTACATCCATGAACCAAACTTGACATTATTTATGAGTCCAAAATTCATGCATATGGTCCAGTTTTTAAACATAGTAGGCATGTTTCCAAGCTAAGTCACTAGAATGTTGTCAATTTTTCCCCATAGGTTAAATTATCACCCCATCATTTGAAAATTAACATATCATTCCATTTTTCCTTGTGATTTATAGTTATTCTTAATAATCCCTTGAGATAATGTCTTTTATGCTCTAATGATTCCATATAAGCTTGATTCCTTGGTACAATCTCTATCTACAGGTATAAGCCTTCAAAGATGATCAGAAGATGACTTGAGAAAGCTTTGAAGAACTAGACCATCACAGGACATCATGCAAAAATGAAAGGGTTCATCTTGATTATGCATTTAATAAGTGAACTTATAAAGCCTCATAAGCCAAAAGGGTCACATGTGCATGAATTCCTTAATGCCAAGATCTTTTTCTACAAAATTCATGTCTTGATGCGTTCTCTATCTTGAGGTATAAGTCTTCAAAATTTAGTTTGTAAGATGTCAAATGACAGGCACAAAAATATCAAAATCAAGCCACAATAAATAACCATTGGGGTTCAAAATATAAATTGGCACATGGATGTCAATGATGGTCATGTGGACATCAAATGATGGGTGCATGGACATCAAATTTAATCAATGGTAAATAACTATTGGGGTTTAAAAATTCTAAGATGTTCACAAATATGTCAAATACATTCACATAGACATCTAATATAGGCACATAGATATCAAATTTGGGACTTGTGAATTAGCCATTAGAGTTTAAATGGTAGGTCCCAGTAAGATCAAGGGCTCACATTCAATCATACAAATCAGATCAACAGTGAGCAATGAGTCAAAAGGTTAATGAATCTTAAGAGCAAATGGGAAGGTAAAAAGTGTCACAACTATGTCAACTATCATATAGATCAATGATAAGTGTGAAATCATACCAAGAAATATCTATGGTATACATGAGGTTAAGGAGTTAAAAGGCTAATAGTAGGATCTTATGGACCAAATAAAAAGATGTCAGTTGGCATAATATGAGGAGCTTGGATCAAGATCAATGGTCAAAATTTAAATTCAAATCCAATTAGATTGAGGTTAAACCAAAGCTAATATTTTAAAGAGATGCCAAAGAGTTAGACACATCATTTTTATGGGTTCATTTCCAAATATAGTGACATGATTATGACTTTTTTCCTTTATTCTTGTATGCCAAAGATGAACCAGTAGGGAGCAATCAATGCCACCAAGATCAAAATGGATCATTTAAGCTATTGTAACTACATCAATGCTGGAAGGAGATTGTAAAAGATCAACCCAACTATTGTAATAGCTTTGATGCTAGAATTTAGCTTGAAAATGACTTGATTCCACCATTATAACAATAAGGAGCACCAATGCAAACTATATATAGATAGAAAGGGACTAATAAGGTTGTTATGTCTATTTTATAGAATTATTCTAAGCATGATGATCCATTCTAACTAAATCAATGCCAGATGATTGCAAATATTGATCATAATGACCCCTTCCCCATTCTTTTGGGCAACTTTCCTTGTCTCTCTCATTCCCATTCTGCTATATATACAATCTTCTAAGCCTTGAAATAGATCACTCTCTCTCTCTCTCTAACATGACTAGACTCTATTAATATTTATAATTAACACCTTTATGATATAAATACCGAATTCATTTATTATACAAATTGAGTTAAAGTGTGTTTCATGAGTTCATTGATGTGGTTAAGTGAACGTATGTGTTTCTTGCCTCTATTTGAGTTATCCAACCTTCATGTAGTGTTTCGATAGTTCTCACAAGTCACTCTAAGTCATACATAGTTTGCTCATCAGTGTGGAAGTGAAATAGCTAGTTAATTCCTTATTATAAAATGCTTATATGAAAATTGATCAAAGAGTCAATGAAGTGATGTCTAACAGTCTTGAAAGTGTCCTATAGTGTGTTTGGTGCAAGTGTGAGGATCAAAAATTTGGTTCATCACCTCATTTCTATATGCTTTCATATATTAGTGTCAATCCCTCTCTCTTTTCCAAGAAAGAGTTAGATTAGGTCTAGTTTAGGTGATAGATACAAGAGGAATTCAGCCTTTTCCAGAGGTCTAACCCAATTTTAGGTGACCCATGGCCTAGGGCTAGTCCCATGTTGGACTAGGTTTGAGCAAGAGGACCTAAACAATCCCCTTTCTCAGCTAGGGTGTAATCTATAAAACTAACATGTCCATATGATCTTTTGGGATTGATGTGATTCTTGAGCATACTTAAAAAAATGCATAATTGAGCTAACTAGTCCATTTTTACAAGATGTTTGATGATGTCTTGGTTGTACTAGGCTTACTCAAGTCAATTTTTTATCATCTTTGAAGGCTTATATCTATAGATAGAGATCACACCAAGGCACAAAAATTTTAGGGAATCATTAGGGCACAAAAGACATCATCTTAAGGGACTCTTAAGACCAACCTGACTCACAAAGTAAATCAGCATGATATGCTAAGTTTCATATGATAGGGTGACAATTTGACCTATGGGGGTAAAATTGACAATAGTATGTTGTTTGGACATTTTAATATGTCATTTCTATGATTAAGCATTTAAATATGTCATCTATTTTGATTATGTGGCATTTGAACATACCCCTTGTATGAGATCTCCTTATACCATTATTTTACATTACATTGAGTACTCTTGTGTGTGTGCTTGATTGTAAACTGATATTATTTTATTACTCTCTAGACATTATCATGATCTATATCATGCATCTTAGGACTTGATATGATAACATACTAGGAGCTTCATTGATATATCTACTTCAATATGTTGTCCTTATATTTTACATAATTCATACATAGAGTATATAGTTACTTTATCCTTTTGAGGAAGGTACATACCATATTATATCTCCATAACCTCAAAAAGGAGAATATTAATTAGGGAATACATATATGTATGACCTCTACATTTTTCATTATTTCCATCTTTCAGTGGGAGCATGTCATAAAAACATGACCTCCACACCCATTTTCTCAATTTCTAGATTTTAATGGGGCATGTTATAAAAACATGACCACCACACTTACACACTTAATCAATATATCAAGATTTTAGTGGTGCAATTTTATAAAGACATGACCTCCATATTTTTATAATCTCTAGTTCAGTTCCATGATTTAGATATACACTTGGGTCGAAATCCTATACCTAACACAATTTTTTTACATATTTGAAATATTTTTTTATATCTATGACATATATATTCAATCTTATACATATTATAGGTGCATATTCCATGTTATTTCACCAAAAAATTAAAATTTACCAATTATACTATTCACTAAGATGCACTAATTACACCAGGATGTACTATTATTGTGTCTTTTTTATTGTAGTAGGTGGTTCATTTTATAGGTTGAAGTAATTATATCACTCAACCTCCCTATATTTATATATTAAATTGGTTAAATAATCTAATCTCACCAAATTTATCGGATGATTTGATTAATTCATTCACCTCACTATATATATATATATATATATATATATATATATATATATATATATATATATATATATATATATTCACACTTGATTTGTGTGATTAAGATATAATGATCTCAATGGATGTGTTAAAACTCATCCTTGCACCAGATTAGGGGCATAATATCTTCCAATATCCATATAAAAATCTTCAAGGTTCAAGTTTGAACATTTTCCATCTCAAAGGCTTTATAAAGAACCATCATTACCAAGTCAAAACATTAAAATGCAACATGGTTGCATCAACACACATTTGTACTTCTTCCTTGCTCTCTTTTTTTTAAACATTTCAATTATTTCAGATTTTATATTATATGTACTAATATATACAGTAACATGCTCTTGGTTATAATTAATAGACCTTCAAATCACTCAAAGTGGGATCAAGCAAAGTCAATGTGTGTTGTACACACCCAGGTACACATTTATTTCATTTAAACTAGTAATTTTGTCTTTATATATTAATATATTAAAGGGAGGAATGTAGATACTATAATTGAATATTTATAGAATCTCAATCTTGTACATTTAAAAAATATAATTCTAATATCTACCCTTCATATCTAGACCTCCTTTATATTAAAAGGCTTGCATTTACCATCTCATTGTGCCTAAATACTTATCTTTTAGTTTGATCAATATAATTTTGATAACCTAGGTATCCTACAGTATATAGAAAGTCTAAAATCTAATAAACATCCTTTATCATCAATTTTAGATCCATACCTATTTTTTATCCTTCAGGACACTACTAGCCATAGATGGACACTACTATTGATGATAGTGTCCAAATCCTTATCTAGTGTCTAATTGCCAAAAATTATCCAAATTAAAAATACTTTAAAAAAACATAGATCAGACTATTTATTTTTAATATAACCTTACTATGAGATATTTTAAAAAGGTTTGATGTAAATACAAGTCTAAGCCTTCTCATTTATCATTTATAAAATACCAATCAAACACCTATTAAAGCTAAATCAATCAACTAAAAAATAAATTATTCTTCCCTATTCATCTCTATTTTCATATCAAGATTGGGAGTAGTCATATTACAGTTCTAAATCATTAAAAGAGAATATGATGATTGATATTTTTTAAGTTACAATGTAAATTAGTACATGTATCATCATATAGTATATTACACCCTTGTGCACACATTTTTCCACACATAAGTTACAATGTAGACCCTCCTTGGATTATTGGCTACATAGGCAATGCCCATTGACAGAGGGGTCTTTTGGGTCATCTCAACACCACGATCCCACTAACCCATTTTTATCAAACTTATTATAAGGGTGAAGAAGGTTGGATATGTGGGGATTGATCAATTAGAAAAAAGTGATATCATGTATCCCAAATATGAATACATCAACATAAAGGTGATAAAAAACCTAGAACAATAAAGTTGGTCACATATAGATCCTATCATTATTTCAAAATGGACACATGCATCACAATCAAACACTAAATTTGATGGTAGTGTCTAGATGTGATGGTAGTGTCTACAGCTACACAAGTAAAAAATTTATAATCTGACAGCTGATATAGAATATTGATCCTACATACTTTACAATTATTTCTAGTCTAGATCTACCTGTGCATAATAAACCCAAATAGTAATTATTTATCTCTAGTATTTCAATCAATTAAACATATTTTTAAATAATTACTTTCTATATTTATCATATATGAGTATTATAATTGATAATATTCATTTATATGAGTTACAGTTAATTGGCATGTTATAGATTAGTTTATCATCATTGTGATTGAACTATTTGCATATTATTAACCCTATCCAAAACATTCTAAAGTTTTATGGTTAAACACATATATGAAATTTAAAAATGAACATACTAAATAATTACTCCCCAAATATCCTTAAAATCAATAGATCATGTATCTAGCATAGGAAGGATGACCTCTTATGAATGGAAAGTTTCATGCCACTATGAAGTAGATAATCTAAACTCAAAATCTGAAAACTAATTTGAATTTAAAACATATGTACTATTATCATGATAATTCTTTGTAATAGCTTGAGTATGTCATTTAGCATGGTGAACTATAGGAATCTTCAGAACCCATCATAGAGTGTAAAAAAATTGTGTAGGTTTCCTTTATGGAACACTCCTAGTTCCTTGTAATATCAATCTAGGACATGCTAGAGTAAAGAGGGCCTCTCTAGAATCTATGACAAATCCTCGATTAAGAGATATTTCAAGGATAGGTCTCCTTGGAAATTTAACCACTTTATTATGAATGTTTTGAGTAGGTTGAACCTTTAAATACAATCTATTATGTAGGAATAATAACCTTTCATTTTATGGGGTATTCATAAAGAATACCATGAATTATGATAACCTCATCAAAAAAAATTATTTTAAACATATGTGTATTATATAAGGAATTGTATAAATATATTGAATCCAAAGACATCACAATAACATATCAAAGACTCCTGCAATGGGTACTACTGTAAACTTGATGGCCACATGTGTTAGACTAGACTATAGTTTAAATGTAATCTCAAAAATATAACTCTAAACATGACCATTGAATCTATTTATTACTATTATTATTTTAATTATATCCTTATTTATGTATCTAATAAGGGAGAGAAGTGTGAAAGTGCATATATTCATACTTAAATTATTATCAACCATGAAACTCAAAATAGGTTAATAATAAATGTGTTTAAACCTAAATTAGATATGGATCCTAATGGGATAGATAGGTTTAATAATACAGAAATGAATAATCAAAATGTTCATAAGCAGATCTATAGCAAGCCAATTAATTATAAAACTCAAATAGAACATATATTAAATTTATCATACTAAGATATATTAAAAACAGGAAATATAGTTATGTTAGATATTGTAATGATAATTAAAAATAAGATACATAGTTGGTTATGATGATAATACAAATCTAGATTTGGAACTATCATAAATTATAATGGAATAATATTCTCGAATAATCACCAAATTCTAGATTAAGTGACTCTGTGGCCTCAAACACATGCATCAACTTGGGATAGTTGTATCAACATTATTATTTGGATCAAACACAGGTGTCCAGTACATAATATTTATTGAAATTACAACACCACCTAGATGCTTTTGTGTTATATGTCACCTTCATTCTGGTGCACTCAAATATAGGTCATGGACTATTTCTCCTTATTAAATAGAATAAAGTTAGTTCTTGATCTTAATATTGGCTATGGGAAAAATATATTAGTGAGAACATGGTGTCGATTCACCCAAAAAACTCATCTATGAATGAGAATTTCCTACATATAAAATATTCCAAATATATCCTTAGACTTATGTAGTTCTCCCATATGTGTTGGCTTATGTGTGAATTATACAATGTGTGATAAGCAAGTACAATAGTGACATAGCTTGTAACTTGGAAAATATAAATATTAGGATTATCCTTTAGTACTTCATATTTGTATATGTGTTTTACCTATGATTGATATGTAAACACAAGAAAATAGGGAATATTTTCTTATGTGAGTGTTTGATTTAATGCTCTTTGGTATGGATGCTAGTTTGCCTTGTGAGTGATAAAAATTTGCTAGGTGAGGATTGTATGAGGTTTGATCTTACATTTATATAAATCCTCTTAGATAATATCTCACATTAAATTACTTAGACTAATATTTATAATATGTTTCATTTGTAAATTAGATGACTTTAGGTCACTGGACACTTATATTGGGATAAGACACTTGCATCAATGTAGGTGTCTAATTAGGACACAAGTGTTCAAGAAGTAAGAAAATAAGTATAGGTATATAACTTGTAGAGATGTAATATAAGTAGGTTTACAATATTTTGGGTAAGATATAGGGCCTAGGTCATCATAATGATACTAGTTGTACTAAGAAATATCAATGAGCACAAAGAGAGAGTAAATGTGAGACTTGTAGAAGTGAGAATGGTATATAACTGAAAGGAACAACCAAGGTCTATATTTACCAAGTGTACAAGAATAAAGTGATATATATTTAATAAATATAATATAAAAAATTCCCCCTTTAATCTAGTAATGAAATTGTTGGTTTAAAGGAGAAGTAATTATACTTGGGTGTGTATAACACACATTGCCTTTGCTTGAGTCCAACTTGAGTGTTTTTCTAATGACTCACCTACAACCAAGAGCATGTTATAATATGTAATCAGTGCATATATTATAAAATTAAGAGCATTTAAATTATTAAAATTAAAAGAGATAATGGTTTAGGAGTACATTTGTGTATCAATGTAACCATCTTACCTTTTGGGAATTTCATTTGAAAAATGTATCATTATGAATCACTAAAACTAATATTAGTATAAATATAAATATTGAAAGTGAATATAGTTGACATGTGTTTTGTAACATGCCAATGGGTTTTAGGCAATTATTTTGACTTTCCTCTCTTGAAAAGAGATTCGTGAGAATCTCCCTAAGGTTTCTATATCTACTCTAGGTGCACTGATCTTCACTCAGTGGATTATGTGACCATTACATTCCAAGGGGCATATTGGTGTGAATACTTAAAATTTTATTTTAATGGTTTTTGGTTACTTTAACCATGTAATAAATAATTTGGGTCTATTGTTTTGTTTGATAAGGTTTCATGTAGGTGGTTAAAACAAATAAACATGCATTTATTTGCCCAATTATAAAATCAGCATGTGTAGGGTTTTGTTTAATGTGATTGTAGATACTTTTTGGAATGTTCATCCCATTGATTAAACCTTTAAAAATTAAATTTAATATAATTTAAAATACATAAATCAATATAGACATGCATTTATCTTGTATTCATTCAAACCCTAAATTAAAAACTTGATAAAAATAGCAAAAGAAGGGAGAAGGAGGGGAAAATCTCACAATAATGGTGAAAATTTGTATTTCATGATCATATGAGCTCCAAAAATTAGACATTAAACCAACCATCATCCACATGATTGTATTCAAATCCAATGCAAGCTTCTAAGGAGAATAAATAAGAAAAGAACAACCATAACCATTGTATACATGTGTAAGTTGTAATCAAATGATCCAATTCTTCTATTAATCAAAATTCATCATTTTGATAAATGAAATTGGAGTCTATTACAATCAATACCTCAAACATTTTCCATAATAATGGTAGGGGAGGAGTTTGAGCGAGAAATTACAATAGAAAAGCTGAAAATTGCATAAAATTGAAATAAGTCAACTCCAAATCTCTTGTGGGGAGGAAAAAATTCAACCCTTTGGCTATCAAAATGAGCCAATATATAACAATGGGATTTCAAAGGGGAGTATTTTCCATCGAAAATGTTCCAACCACCTATAATAATGTTCTATCTACCTCCTTTCCTTCATTATCCCTCTAAACTCACCACTTTCATTATTAATTTCCTAAAAATAGACCAAAAAATAAGTTAAAGTAAGAAATTAAAATAAATGTATAGAAAATAATCACAAAATGTGAATAAGGTTTAACACAGTGAAAATTATGCAAAATTAAAGGTACAATTTCATTTGGGATGTAATCAACCTTTATGGAAATGTTAATGATTTCAAAAATAAACATCGAGTGAGAAATTATGTCCAAAAAACTAGAAAAAGATCCAAAAATGGCCCCCAAACCTAATCAAGCTTCTTGGGGGAAACATGTCTTTTTAAATGTTTCTTTTTTAAATTTTAACCCTCTAGCTCTAGTTGGGATTTGAAATCCAAAATAGAACTGAGGGACACTTTGAATGCACTTTAATACCTAATTAGTGAACTAAACCCTAAATAAAACTATGAATTTTTGGTGAGAAATCCAAATTTCAAATGGAGGGGGGTCTAAGACCTAATTTGGTATTGTAACCTTCATTAACACTATTAGGTTTTTCATCAGTGGTTTGGGAGGCCAAAAGCATTCAGTATTGCTTGTCATGGTTTTAGGGAGGAGAACCTCAATTATTAAAGGTTTTATTGTGGGAAATAGTCATCAAATTAATTATGACTTTCCCCCTAATTAACAAAGGGGATAGGGCCTTAAGATCACTGCTAACCTAGATAGGTTTTAGGGCTTGACAAAAAAAATTGATGCATAAAAAAAATTTCCAAAGACCTATGCAGGGTTTGAAACCCATAAAACACTACTTGGCCCCTCCTAATATAATTAGGATTTTTACCCTACCCAAAACTAAACTTGTCCTAGCCAAAACATAGACATAGTCAGGAAAACAAACCTAGATATAAAAATACTAGAATGCAAATAAATCCCTTGACGTAATCGAGCTTTAGAATCTTGATTAGGTCTATGGACCAAAACCTATTTCAAAAGAGACTTAGGTAGGACAAAAAGTATGATCATAACTAGATATGGAGGAAGAAGGACTCAAATACCTAATTAGGAGTTAGAAGCCTGATAATTCTTAGGACTTAGAATAATTTTAACCATTTTTATCAAAAACTATTTAGGTAGTTTGATAAGTTTTGTTAACTGAATTATCAAGATTTTTCAAGCAGGTAATGGAGGTCAAGGAGCCAATTCTGGGAAAAGTGTAAAATGTGAAACTTACTTGCATGGGACTAGTTGAAGAGATGGAATAGGTTCCAATGGTTGAGATGGAATAGAAAGTAAAATGTCCCCTATAATAGACTAAAATACCTAAACAAGAAAAATAACCATTTTATAGATACAAAAATGTGTTTATCTCATAAATGTGTTTCCACTCAAAGAGTAAAACTTAAAACTTACATGCATGAGCAGGTTGATAGGATGGGATAGTCCCTAGAGGCCCAATAATGGAAATAAAAACTACCCATCAAATTAGTTTTAGGGTGTTGAGAGATAAATTAGGTAATATTTTCAAGCATGGATAAGTGCAACAAGACTATGTTTCAGGGCCAAGTGATATATATGAAACTTTACCATTTGGACATGGTTGTCAAACTGGGATAGGTTTTGGGATCCTAAAGAGAATAGTAATCAAGATATATAAGATTAGGTTGAGAGACATAAGTAAGCCAAGTTTAAAATTTAAATTAGGAGATCAAAAATCCTCTTTCAAGATAAGTGAAAAATACAAATTTGACTCACACAGACATGGTCTTTCTAACCATGATGGTTTCAAGGATCAATTTAACACACAAACTAAGATAGGGGACTAAGACAACTTGAGGGTGATAATACAAATGATCCATGAGTGTGAAATGGAGTGGATGTAAATTCAAAAAGATGTTCCCTATTTTTTGGAATAATTAAGGCATGTTGAGCAAGAAATAATATATGGTGACTCTAATGGAAAATACTCTTGAATATTTTAGAAATAGAAACATATCCACAAACATAGAATATCTAGCCAAGACTATGCATGGAACATGAATGAATTTGAGAGAGGATAATTTTAAAGTGGCTAAAATACCAAATCAAATATTCTCATTGACCTAGTGTGTGCAAATGAGTTGAATTATTGCTTCTTATAACTTGTCAGGACTAATTACTATGGATTTAATCATCAGGATATGAATCCCACCTTGATAATGTTTTCCTAAACATTAATATCTTTATAAATAGGCATATATATCCTTGATAAATGTCTCTAATCCCACTCAAATATTTGTGCTACTATCAAATAGGCATCCACAACCCTAGTAGAGATTTCCTAAATCACCAAGAATTGAGTTTTTTTTAAAAATTGATTTTTATTTTCTTGTTCTTATTTTTTATTTTCTATTTATTTTTATTAGTATCTCAATTCTATGTGGGGACCACCATGGCAATTGAAAGGAAAAGTTTTAGATTTTCACCTTAGATTTTCATCACAACATGTTCATCTAGGAAACCTATAAATTGTTGAGATGTGAATTTTATGCTTGGTTTCAAGGGAATGTCTTCATTCACTAAAAAATTTACCCAAACATAGTCTAACTTGAACAAATTTAGAACACATGCAATAGATATAATCTTTTAAAATTGATTCAATAGAATCCAATACCACAAATAACTTAGAGCACTTACACACCAAAATGTCATTCACATCACTTACCTATAGGCCCTCTATTCTTCATTATTTGAATAATAAGGGAACCTACAAGGCAAAATAAATAAGTTAAACCAAAAAAATACAAGTAACAAGGTTGGACTGATAATGAAAATTGAGAAAAGAATGAAAATCAAACTAAACTAGCCATAAAGTAGGAAAGAAACTAAGAAACAAAGTAAGAAATGAAAAGAAGAATTATTTACATGAACTTAATAGGATAATTCAAGTCTAGGAGTAGTGTCTTATAAAATTTTCATTGATGAGAAATGGAACATCCTTACTAGTTAGACACCTTAGGTAGAATGCATTCTTGCCCAAGATTATAGATATTTGGTAAGAACCCAACCACAGAGCATCAAATTTTCCATGTTGTCCATTTTTCTCATGAGACTTGTCTCAAAGAAGGACTATATTATATATATAGAAGGCTTTCACTTTCACTCATTTGTCAAACCAATGTTTGATAACCTCTTGGCATTTGAAAAAATGTAGTAGGGTTGTGCCACATTTTTCTTCTAGTTGAATTAGGTTAAGGAGGTGAGATTTTATCTTATCATTAATCTCCAAGTGATATCCCATGAATTGTAATGTGGGGATTCTTATGTTTACTTTAAATATTAGGACTTGGATGTAGACAAGATGGTATAATGACATTTCTAAGGCTGGCTTCACTCTAGTCCTATTAAACCACAATGCTAACTTTATAACATTATTTCAATCCCTGGTGTTCTTTACCAAGATTTTCTTGATTACATATAACAAGTTCTTATTCATAGATTAAGCTACCCCATTACCCTATGTGTAATAATTAGAAGATAATTTTAGGATTGTCTAATTTTCATATGCCCATTTAGTAAATTTAAGAGATAAAAAAGCAAGATTATCATCACATATCAAAGTGGTAGGCATTCCAAACCTGGGGACGATATGTTCTTCTAAGAAGTTAATTACCACATCATTTATGCAATTTATAAATACTTGTGATTTATTATAACAAATACAGTAATTAATTTTTATAAGAATGAACTTGTGTCCTATGGAGGAATTAACATTGATCACTATAAAAAATTCCAATCCTCATTTTGTGAATGGTTAGTCCTCAATAATTGGTTGTAATGGCATGGTATGGGTATGTTCTCTGTGCACAATAATTTGATAGGTATGAAAATTTTGGATGTGATCATGAACATATCTAAAAAAATGCATCCAATATTTCCCTATGAGTATCTAATGAGTTGTCGCACTCCCTAAATCATGACCAGTTCCATATTTCTTATGTAAATCAGTAAGTACCCTAACTACTTCTTGTTTTTTAATGTATTTCAAATATATGCCTTCATGATTCCTTATATATAGAACTCATGATTTGATCATGAAGTTGTTTATTTTAATCCATAAGTCTCTCCTTTGAGTGGAGTAAAGATGACTTGGGAACTCATTTTTCAACAAATAGAAGATTGCATCTTGGTACAAGTTATTATTTGTTATATCTTACACCATGTATTGTTGGAAAACTATCTATGGTGCCACTTCAACAATGGATTTACTAAGTCCTTGACATCTTAAATTTTTCATTGGCTAGGTTTATAGGTAAAAATCTTGGATAATGGTCATATACTTTCCTTTTTAATCACCTAACCCATTTTGGATTAGCATGGCTTTCACTGTTGGGTTAGATCCAACTTAAAACACCTTGATATAGAGAATGTAGTGTCTAAATTTTTTTCTTTCTTTGATTAAGGTATAATCCTATTTTTAAATGTTTGAATACATTATTTCATCATTATGGAGTGAATAAATCATAAATTAGATAGGTCTCTCATCTCTAACTTATTTATTCTATGTTAGGAAAACAACACTTGAGTGTTCATAAGTAAACAAATAGATGTAGGTCTATGTATATTTGAGACTAATTAACATCAAAGTATTTATAATTACCTTCTTGATCTAAGAAAAAGTTGTTTATGTTTTATCCATCTGTTTAATCTTTATGTCCTTATTTAACATGTTGTTTACTGGTTGGACTATCTCTACCAATCCCAAGATTAACTTCCTTACAAAGTTGATCTTGCCAAAGAATGACTTTACCTCTTTTATAATACTAGGCAATGGAATTTTTATAATTTACTCCACTCTCTCTAAGTCTATGTATATGCCTCATTCTAAGATGATGTGACCCAGTAACTTACCCTCAATGACCCCAAATATACATTTCTTGTAAAATACAATGAAGTCATTCATGCATATGACTATGCATTTGTTGATGGGATCCTTAAACACAATATCCATGGCACATTGGAAGGTAACACCTGTATTGACTAAGCTAAATGGCATCTTTTTATATGAAATTATACCCCACTTTGTTATGAACATTGTCTTGATCTAGTCCTCATACTTGACCATTACCTAATTATATCCTAAGTACTTATCTATGAATGACATAATTTGAGATTTATTCACTATCTATAATACTTCATCTATTGAAGATAGTGAGTAATTATCTTTCTCTGATACTTTATTCAAATTGTACAAGATTAAAAAAAGTCATATATTTCCATTTTTATTCTAATGAAAAACCAAACTATCCACCCACATGGAGTGCCTAATATGTAATATTATTCTTACTTGGAACAACATCTGCACTTCCTTGAATATCAACAACTCAAGTAATGGATTCACTAGTCTTTGCCTCTGATGGAATGGTTTGACTCCCAACTTAACAAGGATGGTATACATGAGAATATAAGTGTTAAACACTTTCAAGTCCTTGTATCTCCATGATATAACATATTTTAATTATTTTAAGGCTTGAAAAAACTCTTTTTCATCCTTTTTGGTACATGTGCCTAAGAGTATTATTTTTGATTCATTGGCATTGCCTAGATTGTAATGATGATGCAACATACCTTTCATCCAAGATAAATTTTCCTTTTTACCTTGATAATCCTTTTCAAATATTCATTCTAATGAAACCATACCCTTGGTTATAATGTTCATTTTAAAATTCATTACCCCTTCCTCATCCAATTCAAGCTCTTTTATGTTATCTTCATCAATGATCTAAGAATCAAATATATATGTATTTATGATGAAGTTGATTATATTTTTAACATAATTGAATACTTATAAATTCTTGATATTTTTAGGAATGAAAGGATGAGATACTAAGTCCATGAATAACATTCTTAACTTAAATTCTACAATAGGCTCTATAGTACTAACAATTATTTCTAATGCATCTGTCATAAGTTTCTTTTATGAGGCAATGTTTAAATGTTGAATGCATCTAAATCCTTTATCAAGTTCCATACCTGAATATGGTATTTGTATAAATGTTTTTCATTACAATTATATTGGCTTATTATTTTCTATACCAATAGTTATGAGTTGCCCAGTACCTTGAGACTCTTGACCTTCTTCCTTAGAGTAAATTGGAGACCATGATCTAGTGCCTCATATTTAACTATGTTGTTTGTGTAAGAAAATTACAAGAAATATATATTTAAGTATGATTTTTCCCATGGTTTTATGAGTTATACATTGGCACCACACCCACTTTTGGACTTAGTGTAGGCACCAAAAATATGTACATGATAGTTTCAAATGTCATAACTCCCCTGGACCACTTCGGGACCCCCTAGGGGCCCAGCTTGACCTTTTTCTTAATAACCAAACCTAAACTTAGTTAGATTGATGTAATGACTAAACCTACCTCTTTAAATCAACTTTACATTGACCCTCGACCATCGATGGTCACCCTAACCATCGACAGTCACCTTGATCACTGATAGTCAGGTTCCACAGTCTAAACCAAATTAATTATCCCTTCACTCTAACTTGATTTTTTATAATTAGCTTGTCTAATTCATGTGTGAAATAATGAATGTTGAAGATAAAATTATAAAACACTTTGGATCTCTTGTTAACATATTATTGCACCTCTCCTTCCTTCTTATAAGAAGAAAGGAGTAGGAGGTGAAAAAAGGGGATCCCACAACTATTAAGAGCTTTCATATCCAGAGTTTCTTTATTGGTATTCTTCCAAAAATCCAATAATATATCCATCATGATAGAGATATAACTTTTTTCCACCCATCAATCAACAACCAAATACTGTTACTCTATTAGAATCATGTCAGACTCCATCAATGAGCTAACCACCTCAACCATTCACCAGATCAACCTTTGGCAAGTTAAGTATTTATTTTCAACCTATCAAGTACTTAATTTCCATTTTGTATTCATCCCAACATAAACCAATCTCCTATAATTTATTTTTGATACCCCATCAATATGACCTTTTTATCACCCAAACCCAACACACAGTAACTGTTAAAGATCATCCTGATCACCAACGGTCTGTCCAACGACCTCAACCACTGAAAGTCACTATGGTACAAAATAAAAGTAATATATTTTCACCCATTTACCTATAAAAAAATCCAACTTTCCTTGTCTCTACCTATTCATAGAGCCCTAACCTATTTTTTGAACCACACTTGATGCATTTAGCATTAGTATTGACCTACTTATTACTATAATAAGTCAATTTCTTTATCAACAATTTCTTGTATTTAATTTTAGTATATTTTGTAATTTATGCAAATACTTTAACTTTCAATTTTTTAACTTATTTATTTCAAAAGTGTGGATTGATATCCCCTGAGGAAGCCCTTGCTTCTGGGATCTAGCTAGTGCTAGGCAATCCACCCAACTCTCTATCCAACCAACAATTTGCTTTAGTGTTATCTTATTTATAGGTCATTCCTCCCAAGCCAAAGAGGATCTCTTTACAATCATTTGATTCAATGTGCACACAACCAAATAGGTTTTCTAACCATACTCATATCTAGTTTCTTTCTTCTTCCTTTCTTGGAATATAAGCTAAAATTCTCTAAAACATTTTAGCATGTTTAGTGGGACCCTTGAGTCAATACTTGGATTTATTTCATTTACATCTAGGTTCTCTTCTCCCTATTATATTATCATAAATGAAAATTTAAAAAAATTGGGTTTAAAATCAACTTCATATATTGGTTGCTTGCAATTTTAGCTCACTTAGTTAAATTAAATCAGATTAATTTGATTGTAGCATCACTTGTATCACACACACAAACCAAAGCATATACATCAATAAAACATCTAAACAACTTGACATAAGGCTTGACTATGATTTCATCACCTAGCGGTCACCTTACCCTTTCCTAAAAATCTTATTTGGAGGTCATTATCAAGGGGAGAACCAACTCAGCTCTCTAGTTGAGTATAAACTCTAAAAATTGGTATATATTAGCTAAGCACCTGACACCCTTATCACTATGGTGTGTGAAGTGAGGGGGTACACCCCAATACCAAGCCATGTATTACTTTCCAATACATATCATTTTTGAGAGCCTAAATGCAACCTAAAACTAACCATAGACTTATTTTCTAGTAACCACCCTATAAGCCAATTTTAGTCACATAATTTATTAAAAAAATTAAGGCATAAGCCAAAAGAGAGACTAAAATAAATTTAGGACTTAACATAATTTTTAGTGTGTGTTTGATTTCCTTGTTCATTTCTTGTCTTCTCTTTGTTTGAGTGGTGAGATTGTTTTTGTATTCTCTCTCCCTTATCTTTCATTGTCCTAATTCACTAGTCACAAAAGAATCCAGTGGAACATAACCCATCACTAAGCCAATCAACCTCTTCTACCTCTTCATCCATGGAGTACATTTCTAAACTAGAAGACTCTCCTCACCCTTCAAAAAGTCCTTATTTCCCTCAATTAGTTCCCCAAGGAATAGACTTTTCCACATTATTAGATAACAACCCTGTGTCCCTTTAGCATTATCTCAGCACCATGCCTCACCATACCCCTATTTTGATTCCACTTGTGGACCCACCTTATGGAATGCTTTCTCACATTATGGGGAAAACTTATATTACCATAGTTACCACCCAACCATTAAATACCCAAGCATATTCACCTACCAATAATCCCTTTGATACTAATGTGGAAAACCAACCTACCAACACCTTTATGCCTTCCAACCCCACTAACAACTCCTCTACCCTAGGAGTAACCCAACCATTAACCACCTATAATCTCTGTTAAGTTGTGGAGCTAAAAGCTTCACTGATGCAGACATGGAGGAGGGTGCAGAAGGGTTGTTGAGTGTCATAGACACCGGCATCAGTCAGGCCAACTGACGTCGGTCAGAGATCGGCTGGCATCAGCGACCCCTAGGCAGATAGGGACTGGCATCGATCACCTGTGTGGCTCAACTGCAAGTTTATTAAGGGCAATTGGTTGATGAACCAAGTGTTTACATGCTTAGTGCTAATTATAGACTGAGAGTTGTGGATCTAATTATTGTACTAGGTGTCTAATTATTGTTTGGATGAGATCTATATAATAGACTCATGGTTGTATTGTAAAGCAGTGCTAGGGAGTAAGAGAGCATAATTATAAGCTCCTTCAGTGTGTGAGGTAGAGCAATGGTGTGTTCCTCCTAGTGCCATAGTACCAAGTGTGTGGGTGCTGGATTGGAGAGTCAGCTGGATTCTTCAGGTATGTATGATCTTGGTCATCAGGTGAGCATGGCCCTTATAGAAGATCTACATGGTAAGTAAGATCGTTGATCTGTAGGTGTGTGTGTGTGCAAGGTCAAGGTTCACAGGTGTGCAGAACTAGTATTGATCTGTAGGTTGGAGATTAGATAAGACAGCAACATAATAGGGAGCAGGATCAGGCAGGATATACTTGGAGTATGGTGTGTACTCATTGGTATGTACGTGGAGTACATGAAGAGCTAAGAGGAAGGCAAGGCAGTTCCTTCCATAAGTATGGTCTATTGGATTGCAGGTTATTTCAAGTTCATGAGAGATCTACTTGAAGTACCTTGAGTACTTGTGGATTGCATGGAGTATAGGTGTAAGGTGAACACCAACTCTGTGTTTGAGTTGGGTGTTGGGACCTAGTAGAGAGAGCTTTGAGGGAAGATTTACTATTTATGTCCTAGAGGTGTGGGAGCCCTAGAGGTGTGTAAAAAAGAAGAACTGTGGCAGTCTTCTTTGTTGTATTTCCTTCTGAAAGAGTTATTAATACAAGTTGTGTATTATCTCTCATATTCTGTGTTATTCTGAATTTTAGTTACTTGTTGATTCTAGTTAATTCCACATATTAAGTTGCTTGATTTGGTAATCAACTGTGTGCTTCCGGTGTTTCGTATCCTGACAAGTGGTATCAGAGCTAAGGTTGCAAGAAGTAAGTTTTGTGTTTGGTTACAGGTCACTCTCAGGGGTTTCTGATTGAGTGGGAGTAGAGCAATGGCAAATGAAAGTAAGATAAGAATGGAGGAGTTGAAAAGCACAGATGGTCACTTAAGGTCCCATGGAAAGAAAGAGCAGGTAAAAGAATATTGTTGGTTTGTGGAAGATCAGCAAGAAGGAACTGAAGAAGCAGATGTTGCAGGTGATGTGGCATAGGATGCTCTAAGAGGTTTCTTGGATAAAGTTGAATCTTGGATAAAAGATTCGGTTGCCTCTTTCCATGCAACCCCAGGTAGAGGAGCTGGTGAGCCTTGCCAAAGAATTGGCAAAAGGGAAGTGAAGCTGAAATTGCAGGCGGCCAACACACAGGTGTTGAAGAAGGTCATGCAGGTCCCAAGTTTGGAGATATGGCTAATTTCTTTAGAAAGATTGGGTGATGAGAGATGCACAAGAACTCTCACAGCAGGTGCACTTGAATTAGCTGGTGGTAAGAAAATAGGTACTCTTTATCTACTTGTTTATATTACTGATTCTTTTTCTATTGCGGAGACGTGGCTTCGTAGGCTTGGTCACATGAGTAGGAAGGAGATGCATGTTCTTAAGTGGAAGATAGATATATTTTATAGGCTTAAGAACTGGAAAGCCTTGGTGTTCTTAGAGGAGATGGCAGACAGAAACCAGTGGATGGTGCTGGATACTTCTGAGCAGGGCAGTTTGGACATGGAGATTGATTCAAAGGAGCTCGCGGGTAAAAAGTCATCACTCATAGGTGAACATAGATACTAACATCGGTCAGGAGGAACTGGCGTTGAACAGATAGGTGCCGATGTCGGTCATGTGTAGACCAAAGCCGGTGATGTCAGGCAGGGTAAGACCGACGTTGGTCAAAAGGACCGACATCGATAGTAGTTAAGACCGACATTAGTCAGGAGGACTGATGTCGACAACAGGGACACCAATGTTGGTAGGTTGGTAGTCACGAACAGACGCATGGGAACTGATGTCGGCCGGATGCAGACTGTGGAGTGATCAAGGTTAGCTAGTGTAATGGATTTTGGGTGGACAGCATGCTGTCAAGGAGTCTCAAACACCCATACGGAGGATTGAAGACATAAGTAGGCCCTCAAATTCATTTTTCCTCTTCTTTATACTAGTTGCTAATTGTAGAGCAGGAAGGATCCAAGAAACAGGTGGGAGCATGGGAGGGATATGATGCAGAACCAAACGAGAGTTTTGGTAGGGTTGCCAATCGGTGCAAAAGCATAGAGACGAATGGATTCCTTAGTTGAAGAATAGAGTGAACGAACACGTGAGATAGAAGACTAGGCATATGGTCTTGAGGAGCTACAGGACAGTGGTACAGGTTTTGACAGGGGGATGACAGAGCATGACTCTAGTCAATGTCAGGGTAACTACTATGGTTTGTCTTACTAGGTGTATGATGAGTTGCGACATCATTCTATTGTTGTATGTGGATGGTATATTTGCTAGCAGGGTTTGTACATATAGGGTTTTACTGAGCTAAGGGTAATATTAGTTCAGCAGCATGTCAGGAGGAGTTTGGAGCAGCAAAATTCTTTGACATGGGAGGCACGGAGATCACAGGTTGTTTTTGTCTGCAGTGGGAGTTGATGTGAATTAGGTGTTGGCGAGGCTCATTATGCAGGATGCAGATTCGGAGCACACTAAGGGCTAGATAGGTACAGTGTCCAAAATCATATGAGGTCTGGTATAGACTTGAGTATTCCCATGTAGTGGGAGCTGTCAGAGAGTTAGGAGCTAATTCGAGGAAGTGGGTTCTCAAGGATTTGAGAGGGACCAGCAGCAGGTATACATGCAAGGTCAGGACTTCACTACATGTGTTTGTAGGTTTGGATGTGGTAGGGTACTCGAATGACAGGTGGTGCACCACAGGATGTGTGGTGGTTAGTCTTCAAGTGGGAGCTTGAAGAGGAATACAAACCAATAAATAGATTAGATAGAGTACAGGTACAGGTACAGTGTAGCTGTTTATCTCCAAGTGGGAGATTGTTAAGTTGTGGAGCTAAAAGGTTCACTGATGCAAACATGGAGGAGGGTTTAGAAGGGTTGCTGAGTGTCATAGACACCGGTGTCGGTCAGGCTAACCGACGTCGGTAGGACAAGGTAGGAGAGCAACCGACATCGGTCAGAGATCGGCCGGCGTCGGTGACCCCCAGGCAGACAGCGACCGGCGTCGATCACCTGTGTGGTTTGACTGTGAGTTTATTAAGGGTAGTTGGTTGATGAACCAAGTGTTTGCATGCTTAGTGCTAATTATAGACTGAGAGCTATGGATCTAATTATTGTACTAGGTGTCTAATTATTGTTTGGATGAGATCTATATAATAGACTCATGGTTGTATTATAAAGCAATGCTAGGGAGTAAGAGAGCATAATTATAAGCTCCTTCGATGTGTGAGGTAGAGCAATGGTGCGTTCCTCCTAGTGCCATAGTACCAGGTGTGTGGGTGCTAGATTGGAGAGTCAGCTGGATTCTTTAGGTATGTATGATCTTAGTCATCAGGTGAGCATGGCCCTTATAGAAGATCTACATGGTAAGTAAGATCATTGATCTACAGGTGTGTGTGTGTGTGCAAGGTCAAGGTTCACAGGTGTGTAGAACCAGTATTGATCTGTATGTTGGAGATCAGATAGGATAGCAACACAACAGGGAGCAGGATCAGGTAGGATCTACTTGGAGTACGGTGTGTACTCATTGGTATGTACGTGGAGTACATGAAGAGCTAAGAGGAAGGCAAGGCAGTTCCTTCCATAAGTATGGTCTGTTGAATTGCAAGTTGTTGTAGGTTCATGGGAGATCTACTTGAAGTACCTTGAGTACTTATGGAGTGCGTGGAGCACAGGTGTAAGGTTAACACCAACTCTGTGTTTGAGTTGGGTGTTGGGACCTAGTAGAGAGAGCTTTGAGGGAAGATTTACTGTTTATGTCCTAGAAGTGTGGGAGCCCTAGAGGTGTGTAAGGAAGAAGAATTATGGTAGTCTTCTTTGTTGTATTTCCTTCTGAAAGAGTTATTAATACAAGTTGTGTATTGTCTCTCATATTCGGTGTTATTCTAAATTTTAGTTACTTGTTGATTCTGGTTAATTCTGCATATTAAGTTGCTTGGTTTGGTAATCAACTGTGTGTTTTCGGTGTTTCGTATCCTGACAATCTCCTTAACATAGGAGCACCTAATACTAGCATTTCCAACCTTCATTCAGATGTCTCCAATCCATTAGTCACAACTAAACTTCAAAATGGTGTCTATAACTTCTACATTACCACTGATTAGTAAAAAATTCACCACATTTCCTTTAGTTAAAAACCCAACTATAGTTCATACCCAAACTACCTTAACCTCTTAATAGGTTCCCATCACACCCAACCTGGGTTACACCCCTAACCCATAAGGGCATGTACCTCTACCCATTACCCAACCACCTACATCCACCTACCCCTACATGGCATCCACCCAATTGCCTGTGTCCACATATCAATATATGTTAGCTCCTCAACCTCTTACCATTTATAAATATGCCACCCAACCACAACAACAATTTTTACCTTATAACCTTTCATGTGTGTAACCCCAAATGGATCTCATGAAAATTCTCATGGATAAAATGACTACTTTAGAGTCATCCATATCTGGTACTCATAACATCTTATCATATGACCAGATCTATAATGAACCCATTCACCTATCTGTCCCTATTAGACCATATCCCCCTTAGTGGTAACTTCCCAAGTTTTCTAAAGTTAAAAATTAAGGAGGACGCCCAACATCACCTCAAGGCATTTAGGCTTTCATGTTACTTGATTGCCTATAATGATTCCCTCCTTCATACCTTCCCCATGTCCCTATTTGATCTTGCATTAGACTAGTATAGTGCCATAACCAAACATTATCTCTTCTCTTTCACCTAGCTTGCCCAAACTTTATTGGATCACTTTTCAATAAACATCTCTTATAAATTTTCCATCACTAATGTTTACTCTATCTGGTAATTTGATGATGAATCTATTATTGATTTTGTATCCCATTGAAGAAGCCTAATCAATCAACTTTCCTTCTCTCTACCCCAACCTGGACTAATAAAAAAATTTGATCAGGCATGTGCCAAGCACATATCTTCTACATTGCATGCTAATATATTTAAAATCTTTGATGAAGTTTTTACCATGGTGCATAAACTAGAAAATAGAGCCATTGATGAAGGAAAGTTAAAGTTGAAAAATAAAAACTCTACCTACAAAACCAATGAGGCATCTTCCTCTAAACCAAGCAATTAAACCAATGCCAATGCCAAAATCAAGGAAACTATGAATGAAATTGTCCTTAAGATCACTCTTCCACCATTTATCAATCATTCAAACTCTTCTAACTCCTTAAAACTAAACATGAGAAACCAAAATTGAAATAATCAAAAGCAATTTAATCTACTTAGGGAATATTATGCTTTGATTCTAGAAAAGTTGTTGAAAGATAATATCATATAGCTTCCTCCCATCAAACCCCCTAAACAATTTGATTCTTCCCATCCTACACCTAGCTGGTATAATGATAATGACTTATGTGCTTTCCATTGAGTCATTAGACATGATATTAATAGGTGTAATACCTTCAAGAATGTTGTCCAAACCATCATTAACAAGAGGAAGCTTGTGTTGGATAACCCCAACACACCTCTGAACCAAGCCCTTGACATTTTCAAATAAAATTTTTGTAATCATGCACCTACCAAAAATGAGAGGAATAGAGTTGAATCTTATCATGATGCCCATACCATCAATATGGTTCTTAACATGCCCATTGTTCAAGAACCTGCCACCTAATCTACCTATTCTTTACCCTTTCTACTTATTGAGATAGAAAAATTACCTTCTCTTCTTTTGGAGACCTAAACCACAAAAGTAACCTTTTCACCTCCTCCACTTATTGAGGTAGTGGAGTCATCAACCCATCCATCAACTAATCTACTTGAGCAAGCAACCATCACCACTTTACCTCCTCCCCCAACTACCGAGCTTGTCACCTCCCCTTTGGAGATCATGCCCAAGGAAGAAGCCACCATATCTACACCTTTCATAAAGAAACCATCTATCCAAACCTTGCATCCTTTGATTGAGGAAAAGGATGAGGTGACCACTCCCCTTTCCCAACCTATAGTTTTATCTTTTGAGTCCACTACCCAAGGAACAAGACCAATCTATAAACCATTCTCTAGACTAGTTTAGAGATTGGAGTTTATCTCCAAAATTGACATCGATTGAGCCACCTTTTATAAATAATTAGGTATCCTTTACATCACCAAATAGAAACCTCCAAACACCTCTTTTATGCACCAATATACTACTTCTATCATCCAACCCGATATTATATCAACTAAACCAATAATAACCTTTGCCAACCCAACCATTTCTCAACCATCTAAAGCAACCAAATCCCAAATAACCAAACTAGATAAAAAAAAATTGGTATCTTCCCTACATAAAGACTTAATCATCCATCTTTAAAACTAGAGCTAACATCACTAGACCCACCAACCAAACACCAAACCAAATCAACCAAGGAGGTAAAACTAGTAAAAGGCTAAAAGGCCAAAATTTTGCCCCCTCAACCTTTCCCTCTATATTGGGGCCTCATCCTTTTAATTTTATTAAGAAGCTAATTATTTCAAACAAAAACTAACCACCACTTTTGGTTACCCTATCACTTTTGCTTTCTGGCATGCCCATCTTTCCTGAGCCATCAATGACTAACCTAGTGACCTTGGAATCTCCTACCTCTAACTTATCAACTTCTTTACCTAAACTAAAATCACCCATTAATAACACCACCTTACCCAATACCTCCACCACCAAGCATGTTTCTAAAAAGACTTCCATCCTACCAACCAATGGAAAAACCTTTGGAACTTTTCCACCTTTAGCTAAGTATTACTCAACTATTTTCCAAAGTTAGTTGTAAGATTCTTACTTGACCTTACCTCCTATCAGATCATTTGACCCTCTTGGTCCAAAACCCATCTATTATCATAACCACCAACTATGCACCTATCATAGGACACTCAAGCATGACATAGAGAATTGGAAATCTCTCCAAATCATAATCCATCATCTCTATGATGAGGATGATCTATTAACAAATGAACCTCCCATGATCCCACTACCAGTCCAATAAATAACAACCAATATCCAATGCCTACCTACTCCCCCACTCTCACCTTAGAATGACAAGGAACCAAACCATTATCCTACCCTAAATCTTCCCTTCATCCATACTATCCATGTGGTCACATGATCACATACTTAGTAAAAGTATAAGGGGAAGACCAAAGTGTCCATCCTATGGACATACCCATATTCCACCTCTAAACCAAGTCAAATTCAAGCACCATCACCTTTAACTAAACCTAAGGTATCTATTTTGGGTACCTCTCAATACAACCCCTTTAAATCAATTAGAATATTGGTTCTCAAATAACTTCACCAAACCCTAACAAAGATGAGTCTAGACAAATTGATTTCTACCTCACCTCATCATCACCAAGCAATAATAGAGGCATTGTAATCAATAGAGGTCCAACTTGAAGACCTTTAACTTCTAGTAGCCTTTATTGGTGCTCTCTAAATTTCCAACCTTGTCACCTTTAAGGACTCAAAAATAGCTTTATCCATCTTGATGACCTAAATCCCCTCTTTTCATTACTACCTACATCAACCAAACCCACATCAAATAGGTTATGATTGAAGGAAGAGCCAATATTAATATCATCTCCTCCAATGCCTATGATCAACTCAAACTACCAAACAATGTCATGTTTGAAACCTCAGTCATATTTTTATCCTTCAATGACACCATGGCCACTACTTTGGGAACTATTATCCTTCATATTTGTTTAGGACCTTGCATGCTCCTAAAGCTATTCTATGTAGTAGAAAGTGAATTTTAGTATAATTTTTTGCTAGGGTGACCTTGGATCCACTCCATGGGTTGTGTACCCTCTACCCTTCATCATTGTATCAAATTTAAGGACAAAGGTTAGGTTATCACTATATAATCTAACCCAAGTTACTTTTCATCATGCAACATGGCTTATCGACCCAATGACATCCTCTTATCTCCATCTAGCACACCCTCATCATCCAAAGATAAGCCCTCAACCATGAAGGATGAAACCATATCTCTTTTGACCAATGAGTCATCTATTAGATCATCAATCCCCATCATAGACCACTTGAAATCCACATTTCAACATCTTTCACTTAGGGAATATCACCTCTTGACCCTTGATGCTTTCCCTACTCCTTAAGAGTATGGGAAACTTAACCACTAGCTTGGTTATGACCCCAATATCAGAACCATTATCCTTTTTAGATATCCAAACTATCAAACCCATTTCATCTATGGAGGACTTGATAAACCCCTTAGCACTTCTGTCACCTCTTTTTCACCTCAACCATTCACCTCTAACTTCTCCTATCTAGATAAAGCAGAGTTTGCCTAGACATACCTCCACCAGTGTTGTTAGAAGGTATTTGGTCTTAGATGATATACATGGGTTACGTGAGTTGATTTCAATTGAGACTAGAAAGCCTCATGATAAACATGGTCTTAGCTTCATTTCACCCACAAAGAAAACCAAACCACCTACCATCACCATTATTGAGGAAGATATCCATTCCTCACCAAATTGACCTCCACCTAAGTGCGAGGATGATGACATCATCCCACCTAAATTTTTTCATCAACATGATCAGCCTCATACCCCTGACTTATCAAAAGGAAGGGGGAACTATAACCATCCCTATGTCCCATCCTAATTTAATAGGAGATGACTCTCCTACCATTAATATTATTCAGTGTCAAGATGATGAATCCATTCTCACCTATCTTGGTGCACTAGATTTTTCCATCAAAAAATATCTTCCTCATGGGACTTTGACCTTGTTGAATGAATCCACCAAGGATATCAACTTGAGTACTTTAGACAACCCATACCTTATCAAAATTGGTTAATTTATCAATTTTAAAGAGCCTCAAGACTTTCCCTCCTTCCTGCAAGACCACATCATAGCATTTTCTTGGTCTTATAGTGGCATGCCAGGAATTAACCCATCCATAGCTACCCACAACATAGTCACCAATCATGATGCCAAGACCATCAAATAGAAACTTTGAACGCACCTTCACATAGCCCTTCTTGTCAAAGAAGAGCTTCAACATCTCTTATTCATCAATTTCATTCAACCTATTGATTACCCTCAATGGGTCTTAAATGTCATCCCTATTACCAAAGCCACATGGGGACTATGCATTTGTGTGGACTTTCATGACCTCAACCTTGATTTCCCAAAAGATGAATTTCCTCTACTAAGCATCAACTAGCTAGTTCATCTTACAACTAACCATCAGATGTTATCTCTCATGGACAAATTCTTGGGTTATAATTAGATCCTAATTACCCTCAAATATCAACACAAAACCACCTTTATCACCCCATGGGGGACCTTCTACTATAGGGTCATGCCTTTCAGACTAAATAACTTTGGTTTAACCTACCAACATGTCATGACTTACATTTTCCATGACATTATCCATAAAATTGTTAAGGACTATGTGGATGACCTTCTTGGTAAATCCAAATGTCATAAAGATAATTTGGTTGTGCTCAAAATTATCTTTGAGTGACTCATCCATTACCATGTCTACCTTAACCCTAAGAAGTAAATTTTTGGGGTCTTGTCAAGAAAACTCCTTGGCTTTAGTATCTCCCTTTAGGGAATCAAAGTTGATCCTAATAAAATCAAATCCATCCTCAACATGCTTCCTCCAATCAACCTCAAGTAACTTCATAGTTTACAAGGTAAGATCTAATCCATTCATCATTTTATCTCTCAGCTCTTAAACTGATGCCAACCCTTGCATCACCTCATGAAGAAAGATGTCTCTTTTAGGTAGAATGATGAATTTAAAAAAGCCTTTATTCACTCAAAGATTACCTTTTGTCTCCACTTATCCTCACCCCTCCCAAGGATGACCAACCTTTCTACCTTTATATCTCCACCACTGACCACTCACTAGGGGCAATGCTTTCTCATTAGAATGAAAAACACAAAGAAAAATTCATATACTACATTAACCACATGTTTGTAGAGTACAAGACTTGGTACACTCATACTGAAAAAACTTTACCCAGCCCTAGTCTTCATGGCCACCAAACTTTTCCACTACCTTCCTAACCACAAAACCTATGTCATTGTAGATGCTAAAAATCTACACCATAGCCTGAAACCCTGAAATAGGCTGAGTCAAAAATCTTAAAGTCATGAAATAGGCTAAGTCTGAAATGTGGTGAAAACCTCTAAAAATCTATATTTTGCATATTAACTCCTAGAGGTCCGAAACCACTCTCAAACACCCTGAAATTATGTACATAAAATATAACTTAAATTATAAGTTGACATTTAATTATGCACATTTAGAAATGTCCATATTTAAATGTCAACTTATACTTAATTGTTTATTTTATGTATATACCCCCTATTTACCCATGGTAATTAATCCTATTAATTACTATTTACCATCCCTAACCACCAAAAATCTTTTAAACAAATAAAATTCATAAAAACAAATAAAAAATAAAACCTATCCAATCTCCCAACAACCCTTCCAACAACTTACCCTCATCAAAAACTCATAAAAACAACTTAGTGTTACATTCACTTACTTTGGAATGTGGTTTAAAATAACCCAAGCCAAATTTTGACTAAATTGGGCTAATCAACATTGATCCTCTGTGATTGACATTGATTCTCTTAGATTAACATCGATCCATATATACATAGTGAGCCTTTGTCACTCATGACTACAATTTTATACTCTGAAACATTGCTAAATTATTTTTGAGACTATGTACGTACCCTACTAGACCCCTGTCCATATGATTGTGAATCTAGGAATTTGACTCAAGAGAGGATGGTTAGTATCATGTTAGTTCTAAAATGAAATAAACACACTAACTAGCATAACATCTCTAGGCCTAGACACTAGGGAGAGCTTAGTTAACAAACATGAATAAAACACATAACTAAAATGTAAAAAAAACCTTGTTTACCTTCCTTGGATGCTCCAAAATGCTTGTTATAGTGGCTTGCTCGACTTGTGCTCATGAAGTCCTTGGCAATGAAATTTTGGCTACCTCCATCTCTCCTTGGCACCTTTGGCTTATGGCTTGGCTTGGCTTGGCTTGGAATCAATTTGGCATGGTAGCACTAATTGAAATGGATTTTGGAATCATTTGTGCATCATAACTTTGCACCAAAATAGCTTAGAAATGATGTTCATGGCCTCTCTATTTATACATTTTTGAGAATGTCTAGAATCAACCTAAACCGTCCATCCTAAGATTGAGATGTGTGGTTAAGGATTAATTCAATTTTTGTAATTAAGTTTATAATTATCATCATCATGACATTAGAATAAGGGGTAATTAAGAGGCTTGGAAGGCATCATAGAAGGCATTGATGAGGCATGGATGGCATAAATCCTGATATTTATGGCATTTATGGCTTAGGGATGTCTTCCCAAGAAATGAGTTCACCTAATGATGCAGATATTCAATATTCATTTCCAAAAATAAGTTTCCATGGAATTCTTAATTAGGCCTTGATTTGGGTTAATTAGCTCTTGAGCATGTTTAAGCACTTTGTGCACAAATTACTCAAATTAATCAAAATGCCTTGTTATTGGTCCAAATTTTGACTAGATTATAATTGGAAGGTGATTTCAGATGCATTGGAACCATAATATCATTTAGGATGTTACCAAAAACAAATAATGAAGGCACATGTCTTATGCAAGAGATTTGATAGGAAATATCAATCCAGAGCACCTAGGTGTAAATTTGGCATTTTGACTCAAAATGATCCTATTAAAGTTAGCTAGCCCATAAATTATATTAACCCATTTAGGGATACCCTAGCTAGAATTAGCATTTGAATATGTCAATTTCACATCATTTAGCATGTTTTAGTGTTTTTAGGCCAAATTATGCATTTTAGGTGGAAATTGGTCAAAATCTTGGTTGGAGGTTATTAGTGGCTAGATTTAGGTGTCTACAATGATAATAAGCCATTTTTGAGGTTGAAAGCCCATGTTTGTATCACACATTATCTACATTCACCTCACTCATTAAAGGTCAGTTTTACATTTTGTGTTGCTTAGTTTTGGCTTACATTACAATTTATTAGTCCTTTATCATCTCTATTTTATAATCTACTATCTATTTTCATTATTTTATCAACCTTTCAAACCTTTTCTATCCTTAATTTTTGAGTATTAACATTTGACATAGAATCAATGTTGATCCTGAATGATGGACATCGATCCTTGCTAAAACATAAATATAGACCCAAATTCTATTTTTGGTAGAATTCATAGTCCCTAAATCCTACATAATCTACATTCTCTTTTCTAAATCTCGCTCCTAATCTATTTATAGCCATTACTAAAAATTATTAAAGAATTTATACATCTTGTCCTTGAATAATCTATTTATCTTATCTTTCAATCATAGATAATCTACATTTATCTAGTCTTTATTAAGTTGTATTTTGTATTATTTATACCTACATCTATTATCTTGTATATCTTATATGTTATCTTTAATAATCCATAATCATTTATCTTTATCAAATTATATTTCACATCATTTATATCTTATAATCATTTATCTTCATCATTTTTAGTATTTTATTCATCTTAATTGAAAATAGTGGGTTGACATCCATTCGAGCAAGCATTGTGCTTCTTAGGACTAGTTTGTAATTAGGCAACCCACTCATCTTCCTACTAATCCATTTTTTTCCAAGTGTTTACTTGTGATTTGCATGTCATTCCTCCTCAGTCAAAGAGGAGTTCCCAAACATCTTGATCAACGGTGCACAACCAATCTTCATCTCTAGGTAATATTAAAAACCCTACATTTACTTTGTTTTTAGTAGCTAAATAGTCTATATTGAAAAAAAAAAAAAAAAACTAAAATAGTCATAACCAATATTGACCCACTCAAATATATACACTCTAAGCCATACCAAAACCAATGTATGGCCAAGTGGCTCATGTTTTTAGCTTCGTTTAACCTTGATTTTATTTAATAGAAGTCAATTAAAGGGAAAGTCATTACTATCCAATTAGTTGAAGCACCCTTAGCAAAAAACCAACCTCCTCTTCTTGAGTTCCCAGATGAGTCCATCACGACCCTCTCTCAGGCAGACTTCACCTATCAAGTGACCATGTTTTTTGATCGATCAAAGTGTCAACATGGTTGGGGAGTTAGCATTATCCTTATTCTCCTTCATAATGAACCTCTTCCTTTATCTTTCAAGCTATATTTTGAATGTACTAACAATATGGATAAATACAAAGCCCTAGTCATAGGCCTTCAAACTACGTTAACCTTGGGAGCCAAAATGATCGACATATTTGGTGACTCTCAACTAGTGGTCAATCAAATTAATGGCTCTTACTAGTGTAAGAATGATGATTTTTAGTAGTACAAATAACTAGTTGAGTAACTTTTAACATCATTTAAACACTACCATATCCAATCCACCCCACTATATATGAACAAGTTTGTCAACACTATAGCTTCCCTTACCTCTCAAATCCTATTTCACCCTCTAAAATTAAGCTATCTATCATTATCCATAGACTTACCTAGCCCTCCTATGTCAAGCCAGACTCTCCCATCATCTTTAATGTAGAGGAGACCCAACCTGATCTTTCTTATCAGTAGACCTTCAACTATCTTAACCTTGCCATCATTCCCTCTAGTCTTTCTAGGAATGATCAAAAAGAATTTACCCAAAGTACCTCACATTACACCATTATGGGGGGAATTATTTATAAACATAGATTTAACGATCTCCTCTTTTGTTGCCTACATAATCATGAATCCTCTTATGCTATTAGGGAAATGCATGATGGGATCTATGGGGGACACTTTAGTGGCCTCATCGTATCTAAGTGCATCCTTCACCTTGCCTATTACTAGCCTAACCTTAACCAAGACTATTGTGATTATGTGAAAAAGTGTGTTAAATGTCAACAACATGCAAATTTACATCATGCACCTAGCCATATTCTTCATGTATCTATAGATTTCTCACCTTTTTCACAATGGGGTTTGGACCTTATTAGTGAAACTAACCCCCTTTCTTCATAGTGACACCATTCTATTATCACTACGATCGAGTATTTTACCAAATGGGTACAGGTTATTCCTCTAGTCTCAACCAAAGTAGAAAATATTTTCAACTTCATCAATCATCACATCATTTGTTGTTTTGATGTTCCTCACAAAATCATCATCGATAATGGAAAATATTTTAAAAATAAAAAAGTCTAAGGTCTTTGAGACACATTTGGCATCAAGCTTAGTTTCTCCTCACCCTACCATCCTCAAGTGAATGGATAGGTAGAAGCCTCTAAAAAAACTCTTAATAACATGCTCACTAAAATGGCTAATGCATTTGGTTGGGATTGGTATTTGTACATCCCCTTCACCTTATGGGCATATCATACTAGTATCCAAACCCCTATGGGTGTTACCCCATTCTCTCTTATGTTTGGAGTGAAGGATATCTTTCCTCTCAAATTCTAAATTATTTCACTTTACATATCCCTATAGGATATCATTTTTTAGGATAATTATCATCAACACCATTTAGCCCATCTTGCACTACTTGATGAGCATAATTTTTTTCCCTTACCCATATTCATGTCAATCAAGAATGCATTAAATGTGATTATAATAAACACCTTATATTACAAGAATTCAACAATAGAGACCTCATCCTAAAGCAAAACCAACATGTCACCAATATGTAGAAAAGCAAGTGGGGTAAGTTTGCTTTCAATTGGCTTGGACCTTATATCATAACCCATAAGTATGGATTAGGAGATTATTAGTTATCCTCTTTAGAGGGCAACCTAGAACCTAATCTCCTTAAAGCTTTGCATTTGCATCCTTTATTTTGTTAAAATTGATCAAAATCACCTTTTTTTTAACTTAAACACATCCTTGCTTTTAAACCACATTCAACTCCCTATTTTATGGGTAACTAATTAAAATTGAATCATGTGATTATCTATCACAATCATAACCTAATCTTCAACAATGGGTACCATGGCTCTACCTATGGTATGATTCTCATTGTACTTTCCACCCCTTTTACAGGATGGATTCCCATAATCATTATCACTTAAAACCTCTTTACTCCCAAAAAACATTCTTGTGCTTTTAGTTTTGCCTTCCTAAAGGTGAACCCTTAAGCCTATATAAGCAGGTCTATGTCAAGAAAAAATCAAACATGAAAAAGTAAAGTCATAACCAAAAACAATCATCCCTATCATACACAGACTACTCCATTGAAGGACATCTACCAAAAACATATCAAAATTTCTACAAGTAAGGTGGACTACTCCTTTGTTGGATAGCTATCAAAAATCATTAAATAAAATATGCAAACTTAGACCACTCCCTAGAAGGATGTTTGATTAAATAATTTATCAAAAGTATAGCAATTTATTAGAATCTTCCTACATCAATCATCTTCCCCAACCCTCCCACATAATAAAATAATAAAAAGACCCATTATCATGAAAAATAAATTAATTTTGAAGGTCGCATTCAACCCTCATAAGTGATAACTTTAAAAGTTATAATCAATTCTCATGAGTATACTTCTCACATCGATCAATCTAAAACTTATAAGATAGACTTGTTTATATTGACTCTTTGGTAACCTCTAGAAGAGGCATGTTAGTCTCACAAGAAGGTTCCATTTTCATCCATCTCCCCTTTATACACTATAAGCAAGGGATTTTGAGCTCACTTGACATAATGTGATCAAGACACCATTTTAACCAACTAATGAATGCTAATGTGAAGCATTTAAATGGCTTATGTTTCTTAAACCAATCTACCTTCAGTCTTGTTTTAGTCCTTGCTAAATAATAAGCTTCATACACTCTTCTTTAATCTCATAACTAGTTTATATATTCACTTAGACACTTTGTCTATTGATTATCTTCTCACTCTTACATTTTTTTTTAACTTACATTATGTGTTTTATCTTAAGTAAAATAACCATAATCATAACCACATCATATCAACATGTATCATGAGCAAAAATATACATCAATATCATATCCATCATCATTTCAAAATCAATGCATCCATGAATAATAATACAATAAAAAAAATTCACCACATGTCTAAATCTAAATGAGGAAACATATATTCATTCAATTTTAGCATGAACACTATAATCATATCATATCCATAATCAACATCATCATCATAAAACACATAGCAACAAACCATAAACAATAATCCATGTGATCAACATCATAGCATTATATATCCATCATCCAAACCATTATCATATAAATTGTACCAACTATAACCATCATATCAACATTATCATAAACATAAATAGAAGGCCATCTCATCACATGCCTAGCTAAGTGAGTCCACATCAATATCCATAACCATAACATAAGCATAGTTAATATAGCATCATCAATGATCAACATAATTATAATCAACATCATGAACATAAACATCAAATCATAAACCATGAATGATAAGAAATAAATGAGGATCATATCTATAAATCATGAGTATATCATCAATAACATCATTATGTATACAATAATATACATGTCTCTCTCTCAAAATGTACATCTCACCACATCAACTCACATGCCCATATAAAAATGATATATAATAAAATATAGTATCCCATAACTATATCATGACTATGCCCTTGGGGCACTACTATCTCGTAGGGCACTAATGCTTCCTAGTGCCTATCCTCTTGAGGTACATGTCTATCCACCAACAAAATCAACCCACTAAACTAGTGTCACCATACTAGCACCACTTACCAAACTAGATTTTTAGTCACCCTACTATAGCTCATTAGGATAATGTTTTAAGACTATGGCCTCATAGTAATGTAACTCCTCCACTATGGCTAGATATCATGCCATAGGGATAGTGTTTGGTGGTCTTATAGGGGATGTGGCTCCTCCTCTAGCCTATCTCAAAGAGTCCCTCTCTTGGGTAACCAAGACTAGCTGAGCTCTAACCTAGTCCCTCTCACTTGTAACTGTAGCTATCAGACCCTATGCTCTAGCTAGTTGACCCTGTAAAGTTACCACTTGAGCTTGTGTTGTAGCTAACATCACTCTTACTTGTGCACCTAGGGTAAACCCCTATACCTATGGCCTTTGACCACCTCTACTAGTTGGGTAAACATCCATCAACTATCTACCACCATCAACACCACCAAAATCCATTGCCGCATAAATAGCCTGGTACCATACAAGGTAACCATCCACAAAACCTACATCATCCATCTCTGGCCACACTAGTAAATCCTCTCAACCAAGAAATAATAAACTAGCTATGGCTCAGGTATTAGGATATCTATATCCTCCCACCTATATTTAGGAAATAGGCCTAAGATACCTTACACTAATCCAAACTACCTTTGTACCCTATCAAATGGGATGAGATTTATCTCCCCATCCCTCCTATTGAGGATCCACTTATAAAATTATAATGACAATGTGTGTCTCTTTTATCCATCTTACTATATAAACTTGATGTATGACCTCTAAAAAACATCACCTATGACTAAAGTATCCAAGGCACCCCTAAACCAATCAATGTTATGTACCCCTCTTCCTAGTCTAGATAGGGTAAAATCATCTCTCCACTACATGAATATAACTATGAACTCCATTTGGGCATGACCCTTCCATGGAAACCCCATCAATCACAAAACTTAGATGTGCTCATATTCCCATTAGTGTAGCATGAATCCAATGTTGATGTTGTATCTCTTGTGAACTCTAAACCCTCATATCTCCTTGTATATCTTCACTAGAAACACAAGCACCCAACCAAACACTATGTAGCCCAATAACATCTCAACTAATAACCCCAATAGTAGATAGGGAAACTTCTTGCTACTCAAATTAGGAAAGGTAAAACATGATATCATCATCATCATCATCATCATGAGTAGCCTCCTCTTACCCCTTACCCTCTGATATAGTAGAGTGTAGATAAATCCTCCAACATGCCATCTAATAAGATCATGGTCATCTCCATATAGTAGCTTGAAGAACTCATCTCTCTCCTCCCACTTGATATGATAAATTAGATCACCTTGTATGGGTAATTTATTGATCTTATGCACATCCTCTGGCAAGATAATCATCTCACGAGTGGGTATAAGGAAGGTGTTCATAGTTGGATCATATCTCTTGATGAGGTCCATGATCATCATCACATCCCAAAGCACATACTAATAGTAAAACATCACTCCAAGACTGGCCTCTTCCATCTGAGCCTAGTCCACTACAGTCGTCCCTTGATGAATCTTTAGGAAGATGTGCAGCACTTGATAATGCATTTGAATCTACTCCCATGCCTACAAGGTTCATTATAAGACACATTTAGTTCTCTTTACTATTGTTGTCTACAAACTTGACCTCTTATAACTACCTCTTGTCTATATCACTTATCCTATTTTTACCCTAAAATCTTACCAAGCATTACCTATACCCTAACCAAAAACCCTACACATCAATAATTTGCATCTATAAGTCACCATTTCTATTAAAACCTATCGAAATCCATTAACTTAACCTTAACCTTTTCACCATTCAGCTTGATCACTAATGGTCAGGTGAATATTTTGCTTATGGTCCTTGATTATTGATAATCTAGATGATCATTAATGGTTACTATGTGTGACCACCAATAGAAAACTCCCAAACTTAGCCTACCCAAAACATACATAGACACCACCAATATCCTACCCTAACTAAATTACCCCTTCCTAATTTCACTTTCACCTAAAAAATTAACTAAAAACCCATCAAAACCCTAATACCTAGGTCAAACCCAAACTCACCCACCCAAATAATGATAAATCAAGAAGTAACCAAACCATTTGTAATCTCAAGTCACATTTAAACTACTAATTTAAAGCATCCCTTACCTCATTCCTCGATTGTCATTAAGGAATAATTTGGGGACCCATTGCCAGACTCACTACCCATCCTCATCTACATCTACCCTAAACCCTCATCAGTCTACCTTCTATAGATAGATCAACTCAACATTTAACTTTACCCAGTCAACCACTCAAAAAATGCATCATCATCACTCTTGCACAAAATGCCAAAGAATCAAGTCATAGAAGTCACAAAAGTAAAATGAGTGAAAATGACTCACTTAGTGCTTTTATCTCCATAATTTTAGGGTTTGACCCTTAACTGTTGATGGGCAGGGTGACTGCTAATGGTTGACCCTAAGGCCCTTGACCATCAATGATCAGGGCCCTAAAATTTATTTAACCAATCAACTTTTCAAAAATTTTGCATCCACACTTAGTGCCCACCCATAGAGATTACCTTATCCACCTACCATACCAACTACCTCATCACCTCATCATGATCTATTTCAGCCCAACTCATGAACATTTTATGATGATCTTTCTTAGTCCTTTTGACTGTAATGATAATAATTACCATGTTGACATATTTTTAAACTTGTGCTACCTTATGCACACCTGACCAACTTATGTCTTCTTAAGAGTACTTCCTACCTCAAATATCTACAACTTCACTTGACCAATTTATGTTTCCCTAAGAGCCATTCCTACCTTGGATATCCATATAAACATAGACCTTACTTAGGTGACTTGCATTTATGAGGGTTCCTAACTTCCATGCCTAAATGTGGTCACAGATTCCACTTGTCACTTATCTTTCTAGCACTGGCCTTAATTTTTACCAACTATTGAAACCTAGTCAATGCATGATCTTAGTTATCATACTTTTATCACATTTTGTGTGCATGTTTTCATTACAGTGCCTAACTTTTGACATTCACCTTTCAACACCACCTTACCAACTCATCAAACCCACCCTTGATTCTATTTTATCTCATCACTTCCTAGTTTAAGGGGAAACACCTCCTCCCATACTTGGGGAAACCAAACCTTTGACCAGTAATTTGTTTTTATTTTGTATCTTATTGATACAAATTGTATAACAACAAGGGGTCAAATATAGACATCATAAATCCACACATGATGGTTCCAATGTCACAACTCTCTTGGACCACTTTGAAACCCCCTAGGGCCCTAGCTTGACCTTTTGATTAGCAACTAGACCTAACCTTAGTCAAAATTACCTACTAACTAAACCAACCTCTTTAACTCAACTTTACCTTAACCCTCAATCACCAATGGTCACCCTAACCATCAATGGTCACCTTGACCACTAACAGTTAGGTTCCACCATCTAAACAAACTTAACTGACCCTTTACTCTACCTTGATTTTTTATAATTAGCTTATCTAATTCATGTGCAAACCTATAAATATAAAAGGTAAAATTAGATAGTAACTTGGGTCTCTTATTAAATATTATTATATCTCGCCTTTCTTCCTATAAGAAGAGAGGAACAAGAGGTGAAAAAATAGGATCCCTCAACTATAAAGAGCTTTTGTATCCAAAGTTTATTTATACGTATTCTTATAATAATCCAATAATCTAGCCATCATGATAGAGAGTTAACTTGCTGCCACCCCTTAAACAATAGCCAAGTTCCATTACTCTACTAAAATTATTCTAGACTCCATCAACAAGCCAACTACCTCAACCATTCACCAGATCAATCTCTCGTAAGCTAAGTATTTTTTTAATCTATCAGTTACTTTGTTTCCATTTCATAATCATCCCAACATAAACCAATCTCATAGAATTGCCTTTTGTGACCCCATCAATCTAACTTTTTTATCACCCAAACCAAACACATAGTAACCATCGATGATCATATTGACTATTGATAGTCTGTCCAACCACCAATGGTTACCTCAACCATCGACGGTCACCTCAACTATCGATGTTCACTATGGCACAAAATAAAAAGATATTTTCACCCACTTACCTATAACCAAATCCAAATTTCCTTATCCCTACCTATTCATAGAGCCCTAACCTATTTTTTGAACCACACTTGACCTATTTAACATTAGTATTAACCTGCTTATTGCTATAATTAATCAATTTATTTATCAAGCATTTCTTGTATTTAATTTTAATATCTTCTATTATTTATGTAACTACTTTATCTTTTTATTTCTAAACTTAATTGTTTCAAAAGCATGGATTGATATCCCTCAAGGAAACTCTTGCTTCTGAAATATAGTTAGCACTAGGCAATCCACTAAACTGTCTATCTAACCAACCATTTTCTTTAGTGTTATCTTATTTATAAGTTATTCCTCCCAAGCCAAAGAGGATCTCTCTACAATCATTTGATTCAACATGTGTACAACCAAATAGGTTTTCCAACCATACACATATCTAGTTTTTTTCTTCTTCCTTTCTTGGAATATAAGTTGAAATTATCTAAAACACTTATATCCTTCAAACTTTAGGACCCACAAGTGATTTTATGCTATGTACATCAGGTTCTGATCAGTAGGTGATGTTATAACATTGATCTCTTTACTAATTTTTCAATGTTTAGTGGGAATATATTTTTTTCTCAGTTGATAATGGCATTATTTTCTAGTCTTTAATGGTAGAAGTATCAATAGGTATTTCTATAATGGTTATCCTGTCATCATAGGAGCTTGAAAACCTATAATTTTCACTTGGAGAACCTCTTTTGAGCTTGTTGATTTATAACTTAGCCATTTCAAACATTAGCAATAACTATTGATAATCTTGTTTTTATTTTAGATCAATTGGTTTCATCTCTAAATGTATTGTGATAGCACTAGGGATTGAAGTTATCTCGAGTGTATAGAGGAAATAATTATCTTCTAACTAATCTAACCTCTCAAACTCTAAATTCTCTCACATGGACAACATGTTAATGGATAATCTCTTATAATAGTATGCCTCTCTCTCAAGTGCATAAACCCTAAGCTCTAATTCTTCATACAATATTTCATTTATCTTGTTATACTCAGTGATCATGTGAGTAATTTTTAGCTCCTACTTAATTTTGATCTGATTGGGTATGCCACATCATGGGAGCCACATGTGAGATAATTTATTTTCCATGTAAAAATTTAATTTCCTCAACTAATATATACTTAGGAGAATACCATAAGCATTAGGTATATCCAATTATTTAATGTCAATAAATTATTTTAACCTAACATCAGAGGCTAGTTGTATGTGGATATGGTTCAACTTGCCAAGAAATTTAACCTCTGACTTATCTAATTGAACTACCATTATATTTGATTTTATATGAGTTAAACCCAAATTCTAGTAAATTACACAAGAAATAAAATTATCGAAAGCATATGAATCCACCAAACAATTGTGTGAGTTTTTACCAAAAATATAGATTATTAGGAAGGAGGAGTTTCATTTTTCTCTTTGTAAATTATAATGTGAGCATCAAATGTCCTACTATCTTCTTTCCCTTTATGAGTAGATAATTCTTTAAGTAATAATTCTTTCTATTTGGAAATTTGGAGCAAGTTAAACTTTTTTATAATGGCCTTAGTTCATTTCAGGTAATCTATAATGTTATACCCATGTTTCCTTAGTTCTATTAATTTGTCAATTTGTGAGGGTGTATAATTATTCTTAGGATTATAATATTTTTTAGGTCCCTTGGGTGAAAATGGGTTGTTGATCAAGTTCTCATTAAGTAAAACTTGAGTATTGTTTGGATGAGTTAATTTAGTTAATAAACCTTGGAACCTAATCCTCAACTAATAGTTGTTTCCCCTTTGGAATTGTTGGAATGCATAGACCTCATCTAAGTTGTCTTTAGGATCATTTTCACTCTCAAACATAAACTTGTAAGTTTATAATACTAGATTTGTATTAAGGTTCCCTTTGCCTTGATTAGATTTTTTATTATCAAGTGTAGGTATTATATGTAAGCAAAATTAGATAATTCTATAACTTATCCTACTCAATAATATTCAAACTCATATAAGGTAATCAACTAACAGGTACCCTTAAGAATACCTTTAAGTTGGGGTCATGACCAATAATGGATTTTCTAAACCTACACTAAGGGATATCTTATCACACTATAGTAAAGGATAGGTTTCTAAAGCCTCTAATCAAATTCCATATTTTGATAACCTTCATATGTTTTATGATTGTAAATAATAATAAGCAAGCTAATTTGATATATAAATATGTAATATAATCTATTAAATGCATATGCAAGCTAATCTAGTGATCACCAAAGCTTATGGCACAAATGGGGAAGATAACAAACATCTAAAGATAAATCTATATATAATATAGAAATGATATAATCAAGGAGATATATAATCTAATATATATTTAACTCTACAAAATATACTTATCAAAATATGAAGGGCTAGGAATATACTTACCTTCATTGAAGTGAACATGTCATGCCTCAATCTCTCCCTTGGTGTTGTGGGCTTGTAAGGATCACAAGGATAAATCAGCTCTAGGCTATAATGCCTCTTCTATGCATCCAAGAATTCTATAAGATAAGTACTACTTCTCCAAGGGAAAAACCTAACCAATAAAACCTCCTATTGATTATATAAGACAATTTGTGAGTAATAATGATGCACAATTAAATGATCCTCTAGTAGAAATGAAATTAAAGGAGGTATATATATCCATGGATGGACCCTAAACCCTCCTAAGATTTTATCTGACATAGATGCATTCAGCCCGGTCAACCTCATTGGGTGGGAAATAAAGTCATTTAGTCTCTAAATATGAAGAATTAAGCTGACATAGTTCTATAATGTGTGGTAAATCTCAAAATAGGGTCAACCCAGTTGAACTAGTAGGATACATGGTAAAAAGGGGTTTTTTCTTAATTAGGGGCTATTTTAGGTAGTGAGATACTTAGGGAAATGTATAAGTAGGCTTTCAATGCCTAGGGAAAGAGATAGGAGTCGATTATATTAGTTTTAAAGGGTGGTATAAGAGATAACAATCCAATGAATCACCAAAGGTCTGCCAACCACTTTCTCAGTGCACCCTTTAAGGCTTGCACTCAAAAATATTGAGTTTTAATAGGTTTTTACTAGATAAAAAGCATCAATAATTGATAGAGTTTTAAAAATATTATGTGTATATATATTCCCCACTCAAAGATCATCACATGTCACATAGTTGTAACATGGGATGGTGCTTCAAGAAAATACCATAGCAACCCAAAACACTGAGCTAATATATTAAATTAAAAACATAAATTGAATTGATAGTAAGGAAATAATTAAAAGTATCATGTACATACCTTGACTTACCTTTATCATTTAATGGTTTTCTATTATATTTATAATTTTGGTTTTGGAGGGTGTATTAATTGCTTTGGAAAAACCCTAGTGATACAAAATCAAAGATCAAAAACAAACAAAAGCAAGGAAATCAAGTAACTAAACTTTTGATAAATGAAATAAATCACTTTGTCAATTTCTAAGCTAGGGTGATAAGTTATAAATTATAAATAAAAGGACCAAGGAAAATTGAGAGTAAATCAAGTAACTAAAAAAGGCAAGGCTACTAAATGATTGAAAAACTCAAACAAAATGTACCTTGAGTAATAAAAATTAAAAAATGATATCAAATCAAGGACATGATAGTAAGATGATAAATCTAACAACAATATATAATAAATTAAAAACCAAACTTGAACAAATATGGAAAAGGAGCATAAAGTAAAACAACATTGATGAGTGAGAAGTAACAATCCAACACATTCAACAATGGAAAAAGTAAAATATAGAATCAAAGAAAGATGATCCATAAAAATATTGATAAACAAATTTTAAAATATTTCAAATAAACCAAGCAAATATAATAAGGATAAAGCAATTGTGAAAGGATGTAATGCATCGTCACTCAAAAGTATAATTTTATTCTTAAGATGAACAGAAATAAAATAGAACTATTGGTAGCATGTTTTAAGAAGAAATAAATTGAAAAAATATATTTAGAAATATAACAAGCATAAAATAGTTGTAGTGTGAATTTATGGTGAAATTTTTCAAAGGTACCTCTCCCTTATAGTTGTAGATTCCACTTATGAGTTAAATAGAGTAATGTTTTAGAAGAAAAAAAATCTATTGAGAAGACACTTAGAAGTTGGATGCTCCCTAGAGAAACAATCAATTTGAAGGACAAACAACCTATGCTAGTAACTAAATTAAAAATGGGATTTCATATTGGGATGGCTCTATTGAATAAGATATTTAGATACCTAAGCATCAAATTACTCCACTTGGAATGGGTTCTATTACTTAATTTTTTAAGGACATTATAAGTAACCTTTACTCTAGGTGAAGTTATTAGAGCAAAGTTAGTGGGTAGGTGGTGTTGAACTAATAAAAGGACCCCTCTATCAATGGGTGCTACCTATATAGGCAATACTCTAAAAAGGTCCTAAGACTTGTGCTTTTCATCCCTACATGTTGGATTGTGTGTGCATAAAGATGCAAGTACATAAAATGATATAGCTTGTAATATAAAAAATATGGCTCATGGGCTACTCCTTCAGTAATTTAGACCTACAAGAATAATACTACTATAATTTATATGTAAATAAGGATGAATAGGGTAGGTTTTTAAACTTGAATGTTTGATTGAGTGATTCTTGATAAGTTTCTTTGTGAGTTACCAATATTTCTAGGTGAGGAATGAATAAGGGTTGATCTTGTATATATACCAATCCCTTTTTAAAATATATTAGACTAAAACACTTAGCCTAACCTTGAGGATGGGCTACATTTGTAAATTAGATGAATTTTTGGCACTGAATACTTAATTATAAAATGGACACATGTGTTTATGTAGGCATCTAGATAGGATAAATAAATTGAAAAAATATATTTAGAAATAAACTTTCCTATCAAGGGGGAAAATAAGTGTGTGGTGGAAATAGATGTGTTACCAAGGTATAAAAATCTTTATTGGAATCAAGACACTCAAATTAAGTTGGAAAAACAAGAAAACTTTTGATATGAAAGACTTTTAGAACTTACCTTAGACACACAAATTTGGGATAACTACTTAATTATAAATATCATTCCATGAGGTTTATATGTGAGAAAATTAAAATGGACCTACCTTCCCATAACTTGTTCCCCTTTCCTCAAGACCCCTTATAGAGTCATCAGTCTACTGTGAAGATTGGGTACTTATATGAGAAAATAGGTATCACTATATATAATTTTGAATCCTATATTCCAATTTATTAACATATTACACCCCAATGGACCTCAGCTCTATCATGAGGCCAAATGTGGAGTTTGAGATTTAATTAGAATAGGTGTGCTTAATAATCATGTCTTTTGGTGTGATTTTTATTTTTAGATTTATAATTACCTTTTTATCATTACCTTTTGTTTTAAATGATTTGGATTTTAAATTTTTATAGATTTTTCAATTCCTTCTCCATATTGATTTGGAAAACTGACATGGGCTTTAAAAATGACTATCACTAAAAAATTTAGACCTGTCATCTAAGGAAAATAACTTAAAGAGGATTGTATCTATGAGTCTTGTACTTGCATGTTAAATAAGAATTCTATCTTGAAACCAATGTTATTATGTCTAAAGTGGAATTAAAGTAAGGGAACTAAGGAAAATGAACATGAAATTATTGATTTGCCTAAAATCATAAAAAAATGATAATGTGAATAGGATATAATGACAGGTAAGTATGATTCTATAACATAATAAATAATGGATGTGTAGGGAAACATGTAGAAATATTTTTTTCAAAAGGTGTTACCTTATAAGAAACAAATCTAATTTTGATAGTATGAGATCACAATCCTTAATCATTGCCTTAATTTCTAATAAAAACATTATGGTTTAAGATAGTTTTAACATATATATTTTATGAGGAATGCCTGATCCTATCCAAAGTCTTACACTTCAACTCATAAAATATAAATCAAAGAGGGTAAAATAAAATGTTATTATGAGGAATGCCTAGTTTTATCCAAGGACTTACACTACAACTCACAAAATAAAATGAAAATAAAGAACAAAAATAAACTTGTAAAATGACAAACTTATGATCAAAAATGTTAAAACTAGACTATCAAAATTAATGGTATTCATGAGGATGGTTGGGTCTGATCCATAGCATTACAATGAAACTCATGAATTAAATGAAAGTAATAAAGATAAACCCAAGGAAAAATTATAGTAGCTAAAGTTATTAAATAGAATGTACTTATTGTAGATTGGATATCTTTGGAAGAGACCTACAAAAAGTATTAGTATTTACAGTTTATAGAAGTGTGAAAAGAAGTTAAATATTTAAGCACAATATTTCTTAAAAAATTGAGGATTATTAAGTTCTTTGAACACATGTCCGTCATCATTTTGTAATCTATAGGTATTAGTACCAAGGATATATTTTACTAAGTAAGGACCCCACCATTTTTTATCATATTTTCTTTCTTTGTCATGTGTATAATCTAATTTGAGGAATTAATCGCCAACATTGAAATTATGATCTTTGACCTTTTGATTATGTTGTTTAGCAATGTGAGCCTTGTATTGGAGATTATGCTATATAGCAGAAATACAATGCTCATCAAGAAATTATAAAGCATGAAGATAGACCTCACATAATTCTTCATCAAGAATTATACCATGAAGGGATATACATAAATATGGGAGTTCAAATTCTAATAGAAAAAATAATTCATACCCATATACTAGTGAAAATGGTGTTTCCTCAGAAGCAGTGTGTATGTTAGTATGGTAATCCCATAGTGTAGAATAGAGATAAAGGTGCCAATTAGTATGAGTTTCTCTAATAGTTTTTGGTAATATTTTATTTAAAAAAAATTTAGTTGATTCTACTTGGCCATTATATTTGGGATGGTAAGGTGTTGAGACTTTATGGGAATTTTTGAATTTCACACATAATTGTTTCATGTCTTTTATTTTGAAGTTACCACCATTATCAAAAATAATGGTATGGGAAAATCCAAAATGATAGATGATTTTATTGATAACAAATTTAGAAATGGTAATACAAATGACATTAACAAGAGGCATAGCTTATACGCATTTGGTAAAATATTTAGTATCAATTATAATAAATGCATGCCCATCTTGTAATCGAGGTAATTTTTCAATGAGATCTAATCCCCAAATAGAGAATGGCCAAGGAGACTCCACTATTTGGAGTTCAACTAGAGGAGAGTGAATAATATCATCACGGAGTTGATAAGGATTTCACTTTTTAGCAAAAATTAATATCTTTTTATAGAGTAGGCTAAAATTAACCCATACACAAGTATTTGTGAGTTATATCATGACCATTATAGTGACCACCACAAATATCCCAATGTGCTTTTTCTATGAGAGTAGGATATTCTTATTGCATTACAAAGTATAGTAAGTTTCCTTCTACATTATGATATTAGAGGGTATTGTATCGAAGTACATATTTTAAATCTTGTTTACATATTTAAGTCTTTTCATGAGAATATATGTCTAGAGGGTAGGTTTGATGTTAAATACATTGAATTGTGTTTTTATACCATGAGCTTTGTCAAATAGTGATAGCCTCAATGTGATAAATTAGAGAATCTTTTTTATTTTTTAAATAAGAAGGACATTTCCTTATTTGAATAAGAAATTGAGAAGCATGAGGTACTTGGTAAGGGTGAAATAAAGATGTTAATGAAATCAGAGAATTTGATATAGCATTTTGATATATTGGATTTCGGTTGATGGTAAAAGAGGCAAACTCTTTTGCAAGTGTAGTAGTAATTTGATGATATGTGATTAAGTTTTTAGTTTTACATTGATAATCACCATTAAATTAATGGAATATAAGTTGTCAATCACCCAAAGAATGTAAATATGGGATGTCCAAATTGATTACAGATTGCATGCCTAGTATAGAGCTTCATATTTAAACATGTTATTGGTGAAATTAAAATTTTATCAAAATGCTAAAGGTATAATTTTACCATGTGGGTTGGTGAGAATACATCCTAAACTAGCTCCTTGGATGAATTTTGTGCCATTGAAATGAAGTGTCCAAGTATCTTCATGTAAATTAACTGAAACTTTTGGTGATTATTTAATAACTACTTTAGATTTAGTGGTTTAAGGAGTGTAATCCTTTTCTTCTAGATTATTTTCTTCTAGATCAGTTGTAAATATGTGAAAATAATATTTAAGATAAATTTCTTGGTTTAGACCTTCAATATAAAGAATTTCTTCATCTGAAAGTATATCTTGAAGATGATTTATAGCTGGTAAGGAAGATTCCATAAGTTAGTTTGTGATGACTTGTCCTTTGACATAATTTTATCTAACAATTTAAAGGTCAAGTTCCATCAGTAGGACCATCCATTTTTTGATTTTGTCTTTAGGTAAAAAATATTTGGAGAAGAAATGATGAAGTGCATCAGAATGGATAATGACATAAGTGGTTTTATAGAGCATATAATAATAAAGCTTTTTAGCTATAAAATATATGGTAAAATAATCACACTCTACTTTGGTATAACATTTTCATACTCAATTAAATCTTGACTAATATAATAAATATCATATTCTCTACATGTATCATCTTGTTGGGAAAACATTACCCCAACTAATATGGGGTAAAGGATGTATATAATATTAATGAGTAATAATTTGAAGTTTGATGAAGAGTGGGAGGATGGAGTAGATATTATTTCATACTATTAAAGAATTTTCGGCATGAATCCATCTATTCTAGAGCATTACCTTTTATAAGAATAGAATTTACAAAGTAAATATGTAAAGCATTTCTAGGACAAATCAGTGAATTACCCCAATTTTCCCAAGGTATGTTCATTTGTCTAGAATGGAATGAGGAATATTCATGTTGATGATGGCCTTGATTTTTATGGGATCAACATCAATGCCTCAAAGGGAAACTAGAAAACTTTAAATTTTACCAGATGTAACTCCGAATACACATTTATCTGGATTAATTTTGAATTTATATTTAATGAGTTGATCAAAAATTAAAGATAAATCATTGAGGTGAGTTTTACAAATTTTATATTTTTTAATGAGATCATCCACATAAGTTTCAAAAATCTTGTGAATAAGGTTGTGAAAATAATGGGTCATTGCACATTGACAGGTGGCTCCAAAATTTTTTAGGCCAAAATGTATTTTAACATAGTAAAAGGTTCCCCATTGTGTAGTATATTTTGTTTTATTTTGGTCTTTAGGAAACATGTGAATTTGATTATAACATTAAAACCATCCATAAGTGATAAAATTTCATACCCAATGGTATAATTGATAATAACATCTATTAAAGGTAAAGGAAAGTTATCTTTTGGACATGTAATGTTTAGATTATGGAAATTAATGCATATACATATAACCATTATGATTTTTTTATGGATGAGAAATGATACCCATTCTAAGTAATCCATGGGTTTAATGAAGTGAACATCTAAAATTTTAATTATTTCTTTATGAAATAAGGTATAAATTTTAGGCAAGAACTTTAGTTGCTTTTGTCTAACGAGTTTAGCATCAAGATAAGTGATGATGTTATAAACAACAATGCTAGGATCAATTCTCAGCATATTTTCATATGACCAAGTGAATGATTCATGATATTTATCAAATAATAAACTAAAATTATCATGCTCCTTAGGATTTATCTCTTTATAAATAGTAATAGGTTTAGGACATGGTGTACCATATTCTATTTTTTGGGTTTTGTCAATGAGCATAGCATTTCCATCTTGAAAATGGTATGGCGAAGAAGTAAGGGAATAAATAGGATGTGTTTTAGGTTTGACACTAGTAATGAAATTATTAAAAAAAGGAATTTTTTGCTTAAAGTTACCAAGTTTATGATGTTGGTGTCAAAGATGAGGTTTCCTATCATGTAGTAGCTCAAGTATGGATTCATTACTAGGAAGCGTAAGTAATGGTCCATAATATTTGAGATCTACTTCTAGATCAATGATTTGATTACCATTGTGATCATATTCTAAATTTAATTGTCTTACTTTAGTGGCTTTTTCATCTAAGTTAATTTATGGTTTAATAATTGTTTATATATTCTATATTGGAAATATTTGGTTGAGTAGAGTCTATCAAGTTGTTATTGTCTATTTTAGTTTATTCAATGGGTAAATTTTCATTCATATTCACTTTTATAAATTTAGTGGTATTGATGAAATAACAATAAGGAGAATGGGTTGTGTATAAATTTTATAAAATTCTTGAGTAAATAGTTCTTCAATTACCCATGGGATATCTAATAATGGAGGATTAATGGGAGATACATAATGTTCAGGTTCTTATTTAATATTAGATGATATATGAATGACATGTACATCACAGTTGAAGGCATGTATTTTTCCTAATGTAGTTTGGTAATGTTTTACATATAAATATCATGATTGGTCTTGGGCCATAATTTAATTACCATCATAAATGTGAGAGATAGTGCATGTTTCTATTTCAATGGGAGAATTAGTAGTTGACATACCTATATTACTAAACTTTTAAGGAGTCAAAGCTAAATGATTTTAAATAGTTTGTAATCCATATTCATCATGTGTAAATTAATCATATATATAAGAAGCTTCATAAACATTTCATGGAGAAATAATTTTTTTAATATCACCTATTAGAGGAATGGTATGATCACATGGAAGTAAAGGAGGAAGCCATTCTGCTATATAAGGAGGTACCCTAGTTGTATTACAAGTGTTTTGTAATTCATTAGGTTTAAAATCATTTGAATTATCAAGGGTAACATGTAAATTATGATTCATGTTAAAAAATTCAAAGAGAGGTGCAATATTAATGTGGGGAATGATTGGAATACAATATTGGGATTTAGGATTTGGTAGTTGTATACTCCATAAATTAGGGTCAACCTCATATTTATAACATTTGAAATTATTAATGAATTTAATAAATTCATTACATGATGATTCAATGGCCCACATACTATGTGTCCATGGATGATCAAGGAGTATGTTGTAAGACGATGGGAAATCAAGAATCATGAGCTTATTCCAAATTATCTTAGGTTTGATAATAAGTGGAATCTATTATCATCAAAAGTTTCACCCTTGAGGAGGTTGTTCAAGCCTCCTCAATTAAGTGATAGCATGGAGACGCCTCTAGTCTATGGGTATCCTAATTAATAAGGTGAATCTCTTGTTAGGGCTAGCTCCCTTGATGTTATCACCCTTAAAATTGCTACTATACCTACTACTTTTAAGGGAAAAGGGAGAGAGAAACTTAAATTAAACTAAACTATGGAGGTAATGCACAAAATTAACACCCTTAACTTGAACATAATGCACTAATAACATGAATTAGGCCTAAATATGATCACATTACTCAACAAGAACCTTCAATCATGAGTGTTTCAACATAGAGGTCATAAATAATGTATTAAATATGAGGGATAATCAAAAGGTCTAAAAAATACACTAATGATTGAAATCCACTTCAAAACTATGAAAATATATAAAAACTCACCATGTGACTTGAAAAAATACAATCCATTTGAAAATAGGTAGGAGAGGATAAATGAGAGAGAGTGAAGGCACTACTACTAGCATTCATCAACAATCACATAAGTACACTAATCACAAGCATTTGAGAAGGAAAGAATTAGCTTTATTGAACATTAAAAGGCATAGTAAATGTGTTTAGTTAAGTATGGATTCACCATACTCATCCAAAAGTGTCCATAACAAGCCATTCAAGGCAACATATATAGGATAATGTGAGGAGAGAGAGATAAAGGCATAGGAGATGAATATTATAAGTGTGATCTCATGAGGAACAAGTTACAAGAAAGAAAAATATCTAATAAAAATCCAATAGAATATTATTCATAATTTTCAGCTTTATGTTATCTTCTCCCTCATTAAGGGTTATGTATAATGACTCTTCACCTTCTAGGATGACTCATCAATCTTCATTTGAAACTGCTCATTCTTAGTCTAGAAGGAGTTACAAGTATTTATCTTGACATATGTCATTATTGATCATGTTCCTTGGAGTTATCCAATTCCATCCTAGGATAATTCAGTGTATATGCATCTTAGAGAGGTTGAATATCAAGAATTAATTTTCTCCAAACTGTTAATAACCTATAATTTGATTGAGAGGCTTGCTTGATTCAAGAGAGGACCATAATACAATTCCATCTTGCCATATTAGGCCTAGTTATTTATTTGAGAATATTATCATGGATTGAATAACTCTCCATAAACTTTTATGTAATCATTATACCTCTGTTAATTCTCTTAAACATCTTTAAGATTGACGTATAAGTACCTTAGGCCTAAAAGGAACTCTTAATGGCATGTTTACTTACCCTTAGGTGTCTTAAAACCTCTAAATAGTGTTGTAATAAATGTAAGATTTCTTAATGAATCATTATAATAATATTCCCCTACCTTATTTATATCATGGATTGTTCCAATGTGTTATAATAGGTCTCACTCAGTCAAACCTCATGAGAAACCCTCAAAAATTTACATTTTTAGGCTTGTAGCAATCATCTTCATGCTAAATTCCTTACAAAATTACCTCACACGTGCCAAAATATTGAATTATTAAAGTGACTATAGGTGTTTAGGTATCATCCAATAATTTTTTAGGCCATTTTGAGTAATTAGGAAGCCAATCTCTTCCATCATGTCTTTGGAAGGGTTTAAGCAAGGTTTAAGTAAGCCTACCATCTTAACGATGATTCATAAAGGTGAGGGCCCTAATATCTAAAATAATTCCACAAGTTTTTAGTACACATTATTCCCATCCTATTACTAATATCTTTATTAACCATGTAAATCCTCCTTCAATAACTAAGCAAGAAACTAAGGTCTATTAGGTGGCAAACTTAAGTGTGAAGGTCAAGAGAGAGTTTTAGGCTAAAAGGGGGTATTAACTTATTAATATTTTCTTATGAATAGTATAATTTGGTTTTAAACACATATATAAATTTTATTTAACGCTTATGTAATCTATTTGTCTTCTCACAAGACCTCAAACATGTTCTAACCCACCTTAAGGGTTTATGAGCAATCTTGATAATCTGGCCCTAGTAGCTCTATTATGGTATCTCTTCCTCATTTAAATAATTCCAATAAAATTTTTAATATTATAAATTTTATAATAAATATCACTCAATTAATTTAAACTATACAACTCTCAAAATACTTAAAAACCTATAGGTTTCTTTAACTTCACACACTCAGGCATGTAGGTGATGATTCAGGCTTCTAGGCCTAATTAGGCTTTCTAACCTATTTACAGCATTAAATCACCTTTAAAACCCTAGTAATACCTTTATAAAATTCATTAATAATCATGCATATCTCTTTGACTCTTATCGGCTTCATTATTTCAAACAACCACTCACATCTCTCACCAATTCTCCTAAATATGTTTGTATGCAGTCAATTAGGCCTCTTGATTATAGGTGATCATTTAGGATTCTCTAAGATAGTTTTTATTTAAATGAAGTGTTTTTAATGAAATTAAATTTTATATTCATTTAATTTTTAACTATACACCATAATGGTTCTTCAAAAACTCATCACCAACATGCCCTTTTTCCCTTTGTTTGCTAACAGGCCTATACGTTCATATTAGGGCTAAATACTCATTTTCCTATGTTTTGCCCTTTTTAGCCTATATTAATGACAATTTCCAATTAAATAAAGATTAAAAAAATCCTTAATATCCTTTCTCTCATTTCATGGACTCAAGACACCTTGAAAATATTCTCAAGACCTTCACAGTTTTTCCCTTAGACTCACACAGTCCATTGAGACAAGGTGAAATAAAGTATGAAGTGTATTGATTAGATATTTGGATGCTTAGATAGGTCTTGTATCATATATATATAAGGTGAATTTGAAGTCCTTAAATAAAAAATTATGTTATTTTCTTGCATAAATATGATTGTACTAATTGCATTACTTATTTAGATGTTTGGTACCCATTACATCCCATTTCTTCATTGTTGGATTGAGAAACTTGACTTGAAGATTCATAGAAGTTTTGTAATAGGTATTATAACATAAGTAAATGACTTAAAATTTCCATATATATTTTATTTACATCCATTTAAAAATAAATGTTGACCTATAGGTATACAGACTTGTAGGTTAACATTATTTGTCTTCACCTTACTTTGAAGAGATGCTTTGAGGTTTTACATGTATCCATTAGTTGGATAAGTGTCTAAAAAACATACAAAGGTTGTTTGGATTATTTTAAGTCTCCTCTTGAATCATGTATTTCACATTTTAATGCCAAACACTTCTCTCTCATGCCACATACCTATGATTTCTCCTATACTTACAACTTGTTAAGGAGTACTAAGGCTCAAACCTCTCATAGTCTAATATTTGTCATTTATGTTTGATTTATGATAACTAAAAAGATTTATAATGGAATTAGAGGTTGATTTAGGTTTATTTAAGACCATTTGAGGAAATAAAATAGCCAAAACCTTGTCTATAGCCTTCCAATAGGTCTACAATTCATTCAAGTAGAGGTTAAATTCTTCTTGATACTAGCATGTGTGAAGAACTTAATATAAAATGGTATGAGTGAGCTGATGGAGCATTTCATGATACCACACAATCATTCATTTTCACCAATCATCTCAACAATGTAGTGAAAACATCTAAAACTGACCTTGTGAGAAAGTTTCTTTTATACACCCCTAACTTCTTAGTGATTGTTCATATAGTTAATAGGCTTAACTAGATAAATAATGCCAAAAAGTGGAATGGTATTAGGTTCCCCTCCTTTAGATAAGATCCTAGATTCCAACTTTCTCTCTTCTCCATGAACTGAGTGTAAACTGATTGCCCTTTTCTTACTGCCAAGAAGATCGATGGAGAAATGGAGTAGGTTTTTCCATTTTTTGACTCTAAACCTCCACTTTTTAAATTTATTTGGGCCTTAGAAGAGCATGGGGACTTTGAAAGAGTTTATACCTTTCCCACCAACAAAAACCCTCTATAAAATACCACTAAAAACATGATTTTCTCAAGATTCTGACTGTTCTTCCCTTTATAACTACTAAAGGAGGTGAACTATGTGACTCTTCACATTACCTTGACCTATACAGACATGGAGGAGGTTTCCAAAATGTTTCATACCCTTCTTTTCCTTCATTTTTTTAAAAACTCTTCATTTATGCATTGATAAATGATGAATAGCAGTTACAAAGGAATTCCAATGTTATAAATTAGTTATATGAGAGATTTTGAGGATGTGTATGGTTAGGTACAATAATGATGTCATGACATATGTGTTAGATAGATTAAAACATCCCTTTCCCAAGGACAAAACCTTTGTATTTGTTATTTACTAACAAGTGTCATATTTTACATTGGAAAGCATAATAAGACTAAAGTAGTAGAATACCTTAATATTGTCAAAAATACCTTAAACTCTCCAAATTGCTTCATAAAACAATGTAATGAACTTACTAGTTTGCTTATTTGACCAATTTGACCATCTTTAGGCATGTTTTTTCCTTGTAGAGTTACCACCTTGTCTCTTTGGGCATGCCTCCACATTGACTTGATATATCACTTATCTTAAATTTGTCAAACTTACCTTAAACAATGATAAACACATAATGCAAACAATACATAGTGACCATTTGATGACAAAATAACGTGACTTGACTTAGGTACCAACTAGACCATCCTAAATTACCATGTAATATATCGAGGAAGACACATTACCTATCATCCTAGAACATTAATGACCATTATAAATCCTTCATAATGGCTACCAACAAAGTTACAATTAAGTAAACCAATGTTTTGAATGATCCTCATTCATGGTAGCCAATTTTTTGCTAACATATTGGGAAATATCATGGGATTGTATATTTGTTATACACCTTAGACTAGTTGCCTAGTCCATCCACTAGGCTATGGATTTATCTTAGCTCAACATAAAGCATGACTTGAACTTGACACTTGACTACAAACCTCTTGAAACAAACTAAAAATTTGATTTCCTTCAGCAACACATCAAGACAAAATCAAACACATCATATAAGACACACACAACAAGATAAAACACTATGCTAAGAAACATTTAGAGGAAAGACAAGACAAGAACTACTATGTATAACTATCCTTTTAGAACCGATCCTCCTAGATAAAAATAAAAATTCCTTGAGTCACCTTCATGTGATGAACAAAGATGATGTGTAAGCTATTGGTTAGGTTTTTTTCTTTCTTGACCAACTCATTTCTTAACCACTACCTTCTTGGGCTTGATCTCAGATGGATCTAAAATATCAAACATGTCTCCAACAAATAAAAATTCATCTTGATCTTCAATTATTACCTCATATTATTGTCCATCCTTGGCAATGTGAGATACCTCCAAATTGACCATGGTTTGATTCATAAAATTAGTAGCATTCTTAGCTTCATCTTCCATTGGCTCCCCATATTCCATCTCATACTTATCTTGAAGAGTTTCATATTCATCATACCTTACTACACCATGGATTTGAACTTCTTGGTGATGACTAATAGGACTTATTGTCTTGCTAGGAGTTTTGTACTTCTCATCAACAACTTCCCCTTGTTCTTCTTGAGGTGATAGTCCACCAAAATCTTCAAATTCCTTGAACATATCTAAGAAAGACTACCACATATCCTCAAAACCTCCTTAAACTTGATCATGAGACTCAAACATATCATCTAACATGGAATTATCTTCAAGAGCCTTCTCATATATGTCTTCATCTTTCTCATTGGCCAAGACAAAAAAATTATCACTCTACTCATAAGCCGTAGGTTCACTATCCAAACTAGAGCAAAAAATTTTCTATCTCTTCCCAAAAGGTAGCTTCTTCTTAGTCACTTGAAATAAATCCAAGCTCAATTTCAATATTTCCATTCTCTTGAGGGACAATAGGATGGTCAAATGCTTCAAACTCTTGAATAGACTCATGACATGGCTACAAGTAGTCTTCTTCAATTCCTATCTTTTTTTCATGAAGTTAAACAAGGCTAATAGCCAATGTATCTTCAACAAGACCTACCTCATGTTTAGCTACAACGTACTCAACTAATTCATAGTCACATTTCTCTTCATCAAGACTCAATTCATGAGAACTAAATTATTATTATTCTTCTTCCATAAAGAATGGAAGTTCATCTATCCATTCAAGGTTCAATTCATCATGTCTCTCTTGTGCCAAACCTAGTTTGACCTCCTATAAGAGGCTACCAAATTCTAAAAATTCATGTTAGATTTCACCTTAATGCTCTATAATTATCACAGTATTTCCAATAAATTCCATTTCTTCTATGAAATTATGTTATAGTTGCTACCATGCCTAATTAGGATCTTTTTCTTCACTATTTTCAATGGAATCACTTTGATAATAGGTGGTTGTCATGTTAACTTGTACTCCTCCATCAAGACCATATTTCTAATCATCCTTAAATATTGATTGAGTTAATCCTTGACAAATATCACTACCAAGAGGTATCTCTTCATCATATACACTGGAAACACTCTCCTTGTAACCTTTTTGAGATTCACTTATATCAATTTTCATTTTCAAGGACTACCACCTCATCACCTAGATTTGATAAGCTCTCTTTCATTTCTGAATGGCTATCTTATGTCCTCAATAAAATTGGTTCTCCTTCACAAAATGATAGGGTGGGAGGGGAAAAGAATTCAATGTCCTACTTGAAACCTAGTAGAGTGTCTTTCCAACTTAGGGCTTTGGGAGTGATAGGTTGATTACAATGTTATTGGAGAGATAGAGAAGGGAATTATGTTAAGGGTGTTATATTCTTCTCCTTCCACTTTTTAATTTCTCTATAAAAATTTGAGATGTCTTGAAATTCATGCATGGATGCAAATTCATGTTGGAGTGTAGGTGAAGATCTTAAATAAATTGAGAGATCTATTGAATAAGCTTCCATACACTTCTCCTTTTCTTGACTTTGGATAGGCATGGGAAAAGGTTCTTTCTCAAGATTAGGAATGACATAATCAGGGGTATTAATACAAGAATGTTTCCAATATGGAATGGTCTTAGGCTCTTGAGGAAGAGTGGGTGAATATTTTATTACCATAGACCTCTCTTGATAGTATATTGCAATGTGGGTTATGTTTGGAGTAAAATAAGGTTGATGTTTTGAAGTGGAATGTATACAATACTAAATTGTATTACATTTTAAACCTATATTCAAGTACTAATATATTATCTAACATTTAAATAGACCCCTTATCTCCATCACATCATCTACTAGGCTGATGTTGGTTTTCCTTCTCAATAGCTGCCCACCTAGTCTTAAGTGAATACACAAGATTACTCATCATTTGAGGTTTTTAATTTTGAATAAAAGGTTATATACAATTATTCCAAGTTCCCTCTCTTTATCAACTTCCCTTGTTTGTATTTCCAAACTTACAAGAGTTTTTTTGAAGTCAAATAAGTCTAAAATAGAAGCAAAATAACTTTGACAAAGTTGACTAGAGGGATGAGTAGTCTATCAAGGAGGTAGAGTTGGATTGGGAGATGGCATATAAGGTTATTGATAGCCTTGGTGATATTTTCATGCTTATTATTTAGGACCACTTGGGGTTAATCGATGAATTCCATCAACCTGATATGGAGAATATGAAGGCATAGAGTATGCATCTTGACTAAAAGAATGATTAGAATACATACCAATTTTATAATTTTAGAAATTTGGGCTAGTTATACTAGTTGAGATTCACTTGGAGTCACCATTAATTCTTATATTCATTCCTCCAAAATCTTATATTTTGAAGAGAAGCATTAATATCTCTTCAATGGGATACAATCCTTGTCCCATCGAGTGTGCTAGAACTATTATCATCAAACATTACACCCTTGATGAGGTTGTTCAAAAATCCTCACTCAAGTGATAGCATGGAGACACCTCTAGCCTATGTTTGGCCTAATCAATTAGGTTAATCTCTATATAAGTCTATCTTCATTGATGCTATCACCCTTAAAACTACTACTAGACCTATTGGTTACAAGGGATAAGGGAGAGAGAAAATTAAAGTAAACTAAACTAGGGAGTTGATGCACCAAATTAACACCCTCCACTTAACCATAATTCACTAATAACATTAATTAAGCTTGAATTTTATCACACTACTCAACAAGAACCTTTAAGCATGAGTTTTTCAACATAGAGGTCATAGACAATGTATTGAATAGGAGGGATAACCAAGAGGTGTAAGAAAGACACTAATGACTAAAATTTATCCAAACTCACCACATGACCTAAAATAAGATAATCCATTTTCAAAGAGGTAGGAAAGGACAAATGAGAGAGAGTGAAGGCACTACTACTAGCATTCATCAACAATCACATAAGTACATTGATTTCAAGCATTATAGAAGGTAAGAATCATTTATATTCAACATTCAAAGGCATAGTACAAGTGTTTAGTTGATTATGGATTCACCATACTCATCTAAAAAGATCTATAAAAATCCATTCAAGGTAGCATATATAGGATAATGTGAGGAGAGAGAGAGAGGCATAGAGGATGCATATTACAAGTGTCATCTCATGAATAACAAGTTACAAGTAATAAAACTATCAAAGAGTAGTTCAATAACATCTTATTCATAAGTTAAAACTTGATTATGTCTTCTCCCTCATCAAGCGTGGCATAGAATGACTCTTCACCTTCTAGAATGACTCATCAATCTTCATTTAAAACTACCCATTTTTGGTCTAGAAAGAGTTACAAGTATTTATCTTGACATGTATCATTCTTGATCATTTTCATTTGAGTTCTCCAATTCTATCCTAGGTTACTTCAGTGTATCTTCATCTTAGTAAGGTTAAGGATCAAGAATAAATTATCTCCAAACTAGTAAGGACCTGTAATTTGATTGAGAGGTTTGTTTGAGTTAAGAGAGGACTGTAATACAATTCCATCTTACCATCTTAGACTTATTTATTTGTTTAATACTATTGTAATATCTTGAATACCTCTCCAAAACCCTATAAGGAATCATTCTACCTTTGTTTATGCTCAAAAACATCTTCAAGATTGAGTTACAAGTACCTTAAGCCTGATAAGAACTCTTAATGGCATGTTTACTTACCCTTAGGTGTCTTGAAATCTCCAAATAGAGTTTTAATCACTATAATATTTATTCATAAATCATTAAAATCATATTCCCCTTCTTTCTCTAGATCATATATGGTTTCAAGGTTGTATACTAGGTCTCACTTAGTCAAACCTCATGAGTGACCCTCCAAAACTACATTTTTAAGCCTGTAGCAATCAACTTTAGGCCAATTTATATATAAAATTACATCACACATGCCAAAATAGTGACTCATTCAATTTCCTAGACATGTGTAGGTATCATCCAAAAAAATTCTAGGCCATTTCAATCATGGCATTCTCTTACACAAGCTCAATCATCACCTATCATCAATATCACTCTCCAATAGGCATTCCTTGACACTTGGCACTAGAATATTTGCATTATATGAGGCTTGTGAAAGTAACAAATATTTTATAATGGAGTCCATAATTATAATAATGGATTTCATAGTTTAACTATAGAAGTCTAAAACTGGACTGATGGAGTCCATAGTTTTTTTAATGGCTTCAACATCTCTATGTAACCCTTCTTGGTTAGAGCATCTTGATTGCTTGAAAAGATTCTAGGTTGATTTCTCATACTCCATTAGATGTGTACCAGCTATTAAAACCTCCATTTGATCTCACTTAACCTTTGGTCCATTATTTGACCCATTGCTTCTTCAAACTATCTCTTTGAGCATGAAAAACTTACCCCTACTCTAAGATAAAATTGGGTTGTGTTCCCCTTCCTCTTCCACAAAACCAATATTTTAAGGTTCTTCCCCAACTCCCAAGGGTGTTTGTACCAAAAATAAGCCTTGAAATCCAAGTTTTAGACCTCTATCTAACACCATTTCCAAGGTGGACTTTGGAGTACAGGACTATGTGTAGGGGTGTTATGATGACTGTGTTTCTTACATGTTCTAGCTTCCTTCCTTGGTGAGAATGACCCTTTATTGTGACCTTACTATGAAAACATCATGGTGTGAGTTAATTTCAACCATTCATTACCCTATCTCACTAAAACCCTTCCACCATACAACCTAAACCTGTAAGATGAGGTCTCCTTTAGGTGTCTGACTAAGTTTCCCATTTAGAGACCCCTATTGTAGCTAAATTTGGAAATATTTTGGCCTTTGGATGGTTTAATTACGTTTTTCATGAATTCCTTGAGTTCATATTTAATTTATCTATGCCAAACTCTGCCCATATAATCATTTTAATGTAAAAGAAACCCTACATGTCACTCACTACCCACATACGCTATTTGACTATGTTTGGAAGTTGTTCACTACAAAATAAGGCTTGAAAAATGTCTTAAAGCATGTTGAGGTTCCTTTAAGATCATCCCTCACTTTTTCAAAGTCAAAAACCACTAGCGCAATCCTATTTGGCATAAGTAAAACCAATTTTCAACTCGCTATTTGTCTCAGTCCGTACAGGCCTGTAGGTGTGTTTCATATTATTTGAAACTTTTTTGAGGATGTTTTGATTGTTCTTGAATTTTTTAAAGTCACAAAACATCCTATTCTCTTTGAAATTTCAAAACAAAGATCAAACTCAACTCTTTATTTCATACCTTAACCTTCAATCAACCTCCTTAGCAAGAATGTGTTTCACCTCCCATGCCTGTGTACAGACTAGGGGAAGTGCTTAGAGGTCAAAACCATGTTATACCCTTGTTAAGGTGATATTTAGTCATTGAATGTATGTTTGGGTTACTTGGAGTAATTTGAGAATAAGGCCTAGTTAGGTTATGCCTAATTGATTAAAGAAGTTCTCTTTTAGTAAGTTTCCTATAGCTGTCATTAAAGCTTCTCAGTGGTTTTTTTACCATTTTCAAGGTGCTCAAGCTCTAACCTCTGCTAATCTCCTTGACCCCATGCTTTTCAAAGTTCTTATCTATGCTAGAGGCAATAAATTTCACCCAATTATGTGCTTTAAAACCTTGATAAATGAGTAATATAACATTTTGGAAAATCTCCTTGCCCTCTATTTTATCTATTTAGGGAAAAGGGTCCCTGTATTAGTACTTCTCTTAGCAAGGTCTTCCCAACACCATGCTTGACTCTTAAGGGGTCTTAATCATGTGATTTAGGCTATTAACTCACTTCATAACCTCATGATGGCTCAAAACTATAAAATACCTCCATTCACACCCCTGTAGCTCTACAAATGACACCTCAAGATGTATAATTGACTATATGTGAGGCAATGAGGTTGATTCATCACTAAAAAAACCTAGGAGAAGCTCTATTAGGTGTATTTATGCATCTTGAACCATGATAAGCAATTTAGGAATAATGAAATCCCCTTAAGCATCATCATGAGGTCATCAAGATTGTAAGTCAGTCTCTTGAACTGTATATGTAGATAGAGACATAAAAGAGCATGAGTTTGTAAAGGTAAGGTTCTTTAAACACCTCAAAATGCAATTCCAAACATTTATTTTAGATAAAATTATCAATAATATTTTTAAATCAACTTAAAACCCTCTCTCCAATTCAGACAACCTCCATTCAAGACCCTTGAGGTGACTACAAGTGTAAAGGACTAGTTTGGGAGCATATATAAGCCTAGAAGAAGCTTTCCTAAGACATTGATCTTTCAAAAAAAATAAGAGTCATGGGTATGTCTTTAAAAACATGTATAAACACCTTCAACACAACAACCCATTAGACCAAATCAATAAAAATTGAGACAAGCTCAAACAGTGACCCCTTCATGCTTGCAAGCCCATAAAAAATTTCCTGGAGTGTTAGCCATTGTTCATAAAGGAGGAGAACCAAATTTTAAGTTATTGTTATTAAAATTAAGTATTATTATATTAAAATCATCCCCTATAATCACTCCTCCCAACTCCACCTATACAAAATGGGGGGAAAATAAGTTGAAAATGAAATTTTTTGAATTATCATTGAAAAAAATGTTTAAATTGGTGTGGGTAGGTGAAGAGTCACATTTTCCAAGTGGCTCACTTCCCAAAGAAGTCATACAAGTGCCCATTTCTCTCTCTTTGGCCAAGAAAACTACCTTTTATTTGAATAACCTAAAATTTTAAGTTAGTGATAGTTATTACAGACCTCCTAGGACACATGGAATGTGATACCACTCTTTTACACTTGTAAATTTCCCAGTAAACATGTACAAAGCATTAAATGCACCATTTTGACCCCTTAAAAAGACTTAGAATGATAAATGGACCTAGATAACACTCAACCAAAGCTAGTACAACATAAATTAACACTAATTGACCTATGAAACACCTTATGACAACATATTATACCCATTTATATGCCTAAAATTGAAGTTTTTTACTAGGGATTCCCTATTTTGACCTCAAAGTCAAAATTGGTCAACAAATTAATGACTCATAGGGGTATTATGCTTGCTATATTAACTAGACTATTAGCCTTATCAATTCATTTGGATTACATGGTCATCTAAGGACTAATATAAATAAGAAACTTTGACCATTGACTCAAACCCTTGATCAACAAGATAACTAGTTGCTACCTCAACCACACAAAGGGAAAGAATAACACATGCAAAGGCCAAAGCAAACACACTTGTGCTACTAAGCACTTAGAGGAAGCAAGTCACAACTAAAAGCAAAATAATATTACACCTAACCTAATATGTTTTTTCCCATCTTGGATCAAAATGTAAGCTTATTATATCTCCTTCATGATAAGCAACCTCATGGTGGTAACCAAGTAGGTTGTTGAAATATGAGCTTGGTGACTCATCCTTTTTGCTTTCCATCTTGATTTCCATGTGTCTAAATGAATCAAATTAAAACATGTCTTCAAAATTCATGTACTCATCTTGCTCCTTGAAACATGTTTCATGCTGGTCCTTGATGCTAGTGTAGTCCATAAATGCATCAAAGGCTGAAATCCCATCATTATAAGGCTCATTTTGTTCATATACTTCTTGGTACATATCTTGGACCAACTCATCTTTCTCTATTTCTTCAAAAAAATTGATAAACTGAAACTTAGCCTCTTCATGATCCTCTTGAGGAAGGTTAGTTGGTATTATGTTTGAATTGAGACAAAATTCCTCTAATTCATCCAAAAAATCATCACTCTCTTGTTCTAAATCTCCCTCTAAAATGCCTCTGTCACACCAACCTAATTCCTCTCCTTACTCAAAAATAAGGATCTCTAGATACTCAACAACATGCTCTTGAACTTCATCCTACTCATGTCTCATGTTTGGGTCACTATCTTCATCAAAGCAAGAGGAAATTCATCAAAAAATGGGAAGAGAGCTCACCATTCTTGCATTCTCCATCATGCAATGTTGACATGTAAATTTTGTCAATCTCATCTTCATATTCTTGGAACATTTTCATATAGGTGTGACCTATGTCTTCTCCTTGAACCATACCACCTTCAATATCCACTTATCTATCTTATGTTGCAAGTTTATCATCATCTTCTTCCATTAAGCATGGCAATTCATCAATCTATTCAAGGTTTATTTCTTCTTGTCTTACAACTAAAGTGTCTTCTTCTCTCAAAACCTCTATTTGCTACTCCATGTCATCAACTCCTTCCTCAATCTCAAAAACTAATCTACTAAGGTGAAGAGCTATGATAATGACAATCTCTTCATCATATCTACTAGAGGTATCATCTATAATATGTTCAAGGAACTCATCTATGGAACCCTCCAATTCTTGAAGAGTCTTAGGAACAATCAGTTGATTCTCTAGTTGTGAAGGCAATAGAGAAGAAATACTAAATGTTAATTCTTCAAGTACCTTGTTAGCCTTTGGTATGTCTTGAAATTTATGAGAAGCTCTAGCATGAAGGGTAGATGGAGAATTAGAACAACCTACAGGGCCTTTTTAATTTCTCCCAACATAATCCTCCTTTTTCATAATCTACCTACGCATAGGACCTTCTTTCCTCTCAGGGTTAGGCATGACATAGTTTGGGTTCTTGGTCCAACATGGACTACAATATGAATCTATGGTAGGCTCTTGAGTAGGCTTAGTAAGCTTAGGAGGAGACTTAGGAGTAGAAGAATGAGAATGATCAATGTTTGGTTTTCTTGGAGGGAGGAGCTACAAATGAAACCTGTTATGTGGCTTTGACTTAATTTGACCTTTCCAACCAAGATTAAACTTGAATATAAATTGAGACATATCATTGGACACTCTTCCCTCAATCTTAACCATGAAGTCATTATCTAAGAATAGATTAAACTATGGTTACACATCTACAACTATTATATCTTGTGGGATTCTAACATTAAGATAAACAAGAAAATCAAAAGACACATTTATGTTTCTTGAAATGCTGAGAGTGTTTACGCTTTTTCCTTCTAATTTCAATTCAACACTATGATCAAAATCATACTACAAGTTCAACTCATCATCTATTTCCTTAGGAATAAAAGAATGACTTGGATCAATACTAAAGCCACAATTATGAATTAAGACATTATCAATCATAATGGTGTAAATGAAAGGAGAAAGAAAAACTTCATTGACTTATTGAGGAACATGACATTGATGTTTCATTACTTATTTTTGTTTCAAAAGTTCTTTCAACCCCCTCAAATTACTTTTCAAACCCTCTAAATCTAGGTTTAACTCATTCTCATCTTCCTCAAACTAATCATTAGGAATATTAGGTTGGTAATAAGAGTGAGTTGATGTTGGATGAGGGTAGAAAAGTTTATATAAATCTTCATGAAGTTTGGTCTCTTAAGGGAAGCTTGTGAAGAAGCCATGAACACCACAAGTGGGATCATCTTGATAGGGAGGTACACACTGATTGGAATATGAAGTGTACGTACCAAAATTGATGTTTTAAAGCACTAGGATTGCTCACACTAGTTGAAATCATTCAGAGTCACCATTGGTGCTTTGATTGCCTTTAGAGGCTAATGAGTTAAAGGATAGCACCAAGAATTCCTTCACTAAAATACAATTGTCCCATCGGGTGTGTTAGAACTGTTGTCTCCAATCTTGCACCCTAAAGGAGATTGTTCAAGCCTCTTCAAGATTTGGCCAATATGGGAATACTTCTAGGTGTTTGGAGCACCTATAGTGGAAGTAAACATTTAAAATTTAAAGGGCTAGCTCCCTAGATATGACTTGTGTTGGAAATATTGTCATTGATGTCAAAGGTTTAGTATTATTGGTGATAAAGGCCCCATTACATTTAATGTTGTTTATCTTGGCTAATATGATTTAATATTTATTTAATACTAATGAATATATTTTTGGTTGCATATAATACAAAATAAGGGCCCATGGAGAAGTCGACGAGTCATGGGATAAAGACAAAAGAAGGATGGGACACATTTTCCCATGAAGAGTCATCTTGGGGAATACCAAGAGTCACCAAGTGAAGACAAAAGAGTAAAGGGCGAATTTCTCATGAAGGGACACGTTAAGGAATATGAAAAGTCACCAAGTGGGAAAGACATTTTTGGTCATGAAGGGTCACCACATGACTTTTCAAATGCTTGGATATGAAGGGTCATCCAAGATTGGCACCATTTTCCATGAGGATTGAAAGGTCACAAAAGGGGAAGGCCAAAGGTCATTTGGAAAGCTATAAATAAAGGCTTGAGTAGCCATTTGTAATGTGGATGTGAGAGGTTGATTTGATATTGTAATATCTAGCTTAGAAGAGCAATTATCAGAGATGATTTGCATTTGTTATATCTAGCTTAGAAGAGCAAAAGTGAGAGAGAGGAAGGTGATGTTGTATTGATCTATCATTTGTTGAGATAGCAACATTGAGAGATAGGTGTGTGGTATACACAAAGGGGTTGGTGTTCCTGTGGGTTAGTGCTCACGAATTGTTGCTAAGTTGGTGCTTGGCAAAGGAGTTGGTGCTCCTATGGGTTGCTACTCATGAATAAGTGTTGGATTGGTGCTCGGCAAAGGGGTTTAAAGCTCCTGTGGGTTGGTGCTCACGAATTGTAGCTGAGTTTTGTACTTGGCAAAGGGGTATAGTGCTCCTGTGGGGTTGTTCTCACGAATATATTTGAGATTGATTCTCCATGGTTTTTTCCACATTGGGTTTCCACATTATATTTGGTGTCTCTCTCTGTCTTGTGTGATGTTTATTGTTTGAGTTTTATTGCATATCTTGAATGTTTGATTAAGTGGAATTTGATAAAGGGAAAGTTTTATAAGATATATAATATACTGATTCACCCCCCTCTCAATATATTGCATGTTTAACAATTGGTATCAGAGTAGGTTCCTTCAGAAAGGGTTTAACATATTGAAGGTAGATCAAAGGAAAAGCACAGATGGCCAAGCAGCTAAAAAAGGAAAATCAAGAATTGAAATCTATGGTTGAGGCTCTTAAGGAAAAGGTGTGTATCTTGGATTCTAAGTTGGCTATAGAAGTAAAAGAAAATAAGATATTTATTCAGGATCTTAAGAATTAGTTAGAGGTTACAAATTCAATTTTAACATCAAAAGAAGAAGAATGTAATCAGTTGAAGGTTGAGTTAGGCTCTTTAAAGGTAATCATGAGAAGATTATAATCAAGGTTGAAAAAGATCATGAAATATTATTCCAAGGAAAGAAGGATCAGGTTTTGAAGGTAAATCAAAGAAGTCGATCAGGCAGCCCAATGCTTTCAAGTTTTCATATTCTTTTCATGGCCGTTGTTTTGTTTATCATCATGCTGATCATAGGGAAAGAGATTGTATGAGGAGAAGCAATCAGTCAAAGGGAGATCTCAGTCACATTCAAGAAAAAGGTATGACAAATATTGTTTGCTTTTGTTGTCATGAGGTTGGCCATATTGCTAGATTATGCCAAAATAAAGTAAAGAGATACTCATGCAAATTCAATCAAGGAGGATCAAAGTTTCAAAGCTCCATTCATCAGGAAGAAGGTTCAAACATGTTCATGGTAGAAGAAATAACCTAAAGATTCTATGTTGGTGCAAACAACTTTGCATGTAAGAGATAAAGATCAGCCATGGTTCGTTGATGGTGGATGTTCGAGGCATATGACAAGAGATAAGAGTAAAGAAGATCAATGGTGGTACAGTGAGATTCAAAGATAAAACCACTACCAGGATAGCCAAAAAAGGTACTTTATTTTTGGATAATGGTAGAACCAAGACTAAGAATGTTTTATAAGCATAATCTATTGAGTGTAAGGCAAATATGTGATCAAGAATAAACCTTAAAGTTTCATGTGGAAGGTTTTGAGATTAGAAGTAAATATTAAAATGAGTTGATTGTAGATTCTCAAAGGACAGGTAAAGATTTATATGCATTATTAGATATCTTCTCAAAGATCGATGAGAGGAGTTGGGAGTAATTTATTTTACTTCCTACCATTGATGTTTAGCATCAAGTGAGGGGGAGCTAAGTGTTAGCTCTAGGTAGGCCCTTTGTCATTAATGTCAAAGAGGGAGAATAATAGGTACAGGTATAGGTGCAAAAAATAGGTACAAGGAACAGGTACAGGTTGCTATAGTAAGCGGGAGTTACTGTATGTTTTTAGATGACGATATGTGCAGGGGACAAGATGTGGTAGTTTTAGGATTGAGGTTGCCATCAATGACAAAGAGGGATATTTTTGTAAATATTGTCATTGATGTCAAAGGTTTAGTATTATTGGTGATAAAGGCCCCATTGCATTTAATGTTGTTTATCTTGGCTAATATGAGTTAATATTTATTTAATATTAATGAATATATTTTTGGTTGCATATGAGACAAAATAAGGACCCATGGAGAAGTTGAAGAGTCATGGGATAAAGACAAAAAAAGGATGGGACACATTTTCCCATGAAGAGTCATCTTGGGGAATACCAAGAGTCACCAAGTGAAGACAAAAGAGAAAAGGGCGAATTTCTCATGAAGGGACACTTTAAGGAATACGAAAAGTCACCAAAGATAAAGACAAAAGTGGGAAAGACATTTTTGGTCATGAAGGGTCACCACATGACTTTTCAAATGCTTGGATATGAAGGGTCATCCAAGATTGGCACCATTTTCCATGAGGATTGAAAGGTCACAAAAGGGGAAGGCCAAAGGTCATTTGGAAAGCTATAAATAAAGGCTTGAGTAGCCATTTGTAATGTGGATGTGAGAGGTTGATTTGATATTGTAATATCTAGCTTAGAAGAGCAATTATGAGAGATGATTTGCATTTGTTATATCTAGCTTAGAAGAGCAAAAGTGAGAGAGAGGAAGGTGATATTGTATTGATCTATCATTTGTTGAGATAGCAACATTGAGAGATAGGTGTGTGGTATACACAAGGGGGTTGGTGCTCTTGTGGGTTAGTGCTCATGAATTGTTGCTGAGTTGGTCTTTGGCAAAGGGGTTAGTGCTCCTATGGGTTGGTGCTCATGAATAGGTGCTAGGTTGGTGCTCGGTAAAGGGGTTTGAAGCTCTTGTGGGTTGGTGCTAATGAATTATAGCTGAGGTTTGTACTTGGCAAAGGGGTATGGTGCTCCTACGGGGTTATTCTCACAAATATATTTGAGATTGATTCTCTATGGTTTTTCTCACATTGGGTTTCCACGTTATATTTGGTGTCTCTCTCTATATTTTGTGATGTTTATTGTTTGAGTTTTATTGCATATCTTGAATGTTTGATTAAGTGGAATTTGATAAAGGGAAAGTTTTATAAGATATATAATATACTGATTTACCCCCCCCCTCTTAGTATATTTCATGCTTAACAACTTGATGTGCTTAAGCTACTAAAACTACCTATTATGGGTGAAAAGGGAGAGAAAGATACATAAATCAAACTTAAACTAGGAGGTGATACACCAAGATTTGCTTCCATTCATACACTTGGAATTTGCATAATGAAGGCAACCAACTATCCTCAACACCATTAATGGAGCTCCCTAGAATTAGTGTTTCTCATGAAGGCAAATAACAACTTAGGAAATGAAGGCAAGTGGAGGGAAGGTCAGATATGACACTACCAAACTCATACACACTTCAAGAGTCTATTGCAGTAGCATACACTTCATGAAACCTATTAAGAGAGAAGTCATTTTTAACAACACATTCAAGTATTGCATGAAAACAAGATGAACTCAATCTATACTTGACATTCAAGATGGATCATTTCAACATGTGGTATAAATGGGCTTAGAGTATAACTAGCTTGCTTCTCATTAGCTTAAGTACAAATCAAGGTACAATTTTGTTAGGGCTTCACCATACCAAGAGTTGGAATCCCATTCAATAGCCAAAATGGCTCATACTTATAAAAATTGGAAGAAGAGGGAGAAGAGAGAGGTTGAAGACGTACAAGGAAAAGTGTCCAAAGGTGAGAATTAGTTACAATATATGTGGATGTAGTGGAAAATGATTCATGAAATTGATTTACACATCATCTCATCCCAAATTAGCCTCTTCTCATGGTGTGACATAGCAAATCTTCTCAATCATTCTCTCTTGTAAATGGCCTTCATCATAGGCTTCCTTTTGAGAATTCTAAATCAAGTTAGGAAAAATGTCTCATGTGTGATGAGGAGAGGGATTTATAAAGAAGCCTTCACCTAAATTAGGAATTTTCTTGATCATGACATTCTCTTACATAAGCTCAATCATCACCTATCATTAATATCACTCTCCAATACGCATTCCTTGACATTTGGAACTATAATATTTGCATTATATGAGGCCTATGAAAGTAAAAAACTATAATAATAGAGTTCATAGTTATATTTATGGATTTTATAATTCAACTATAGGATTCTGAAGCTCAACTAATGGAGTCCATAGTTTTTTTTATGGCTTCAACATCTCTATGTAACCCTTCTTGGTTAGAGCATCCTAATTGATTTCAAAGCTTATAGGTTGATTTATCATGCTCCATTAGATTTTTTCCAGCTATTAAAACCTCCATTTGATTTCACTTGACCTCTAGTTCATGATTTGACCCATTTTTCTTCAAACTATCTCCTTGGGCATGGAAAAATTGCCCTTACTCTGAGACAAAATAGGGGTGTGTTCCCCTTCCTCTTCTTCAAAACTAATCATTTAAGGTGATTCCCCAAATCTTAAGGGTGTTATATATCAAAATTTAGCCTTCAACTCCAAGTTGTATACCTCCATATAACACCATTTCCAAGGCAGACTTTAGAGTACAAGATTGTGTGCAAGGGTATTATGGTGATAGTGTTTCTTGAATGTTCTAGCTTCCTTCCTTAGTGATAATGACCCTTTATTATGCACCTATTGTGAAAATATCATGGTTTTAATGAATTTAAACCATTAATTACCCTATATCACTATAACCCTTCCACCATATAACCTAAACCTATAAGATGAGCTCTCCTTTAGGTGTCTAACTATGTTTCTGATTTAGAGACCCCTGCTATAGGTGAATTTAACAATATTTTGGCATGTGGATGGTGTTATTAGGTTTTTAATGAATTACTTGAGGTCATATTTCATTCATCTAAACCAAACTCCACCCATATAGTTCTTTTGATGCAAAGGAGACCCTACATGTCACTCACTACCCACATACCCTATTTGACTATGTTTAGAGGTTGTTTACTACAAAACAAGGCTTGAAAAATGTATTAAAGCATGTTTGGGCTCCTTTTAGATCATACTTCACTTTTCCAAGTAAAAATTCACTAATATAGTCCCATTTGGCACAAGGAAAACCTATTTTCAACTCACTACTTGTCTCAATCCATACAGGCTTGTAGGTGTGTTTGGGATTATTTGAAACTTGTTTGAGGATGTTTTGATTGCTCTTGAATGTTTTGAATTCAAAAAACATCCTATTCTCTTTTAAATTTTAAAATAAATATCAAACTCAACTCTTTATTTCATACCTTAACCTTCAAGCAACCTCCTTAGTAAGACTCTGTTTCACTTCCTAAGCCTGTATACAGACCAGGGGAAGTGCTTAGAGGTCAAAATCATGTTTTAACCTTACTAAGGTGATATTTAGTCATTAAATGTATATTTTGGTTAATTGGAGTCATTTGAGCATAATTCCTAGTTAGGTTATGCCTAATTTCTTGAAGATCTCTTTTAGTAAGTTTCCTGTAGCTATTATTGAAGATTCTCAGTGGTTTTTTGACCATTTTCAAGGTGCTCAAGCTCTAACCTCTACTAATATCCTTGACCCCATACTTTGAAAAGTGTTTATATATGATATAGGAAATAAATTTCACCTAATTATGTGCTTCAAAACCTTGTAAAATGAGTAATATGCCATTTTGGAAAAGTTCCTTGCCCTCTATTTTATCCATTTAGGGAAAAGGGCCCCTGTATTAGTACTTCTCTTAGTAAGGTCTTCCCAACACCATGCTTGACTCTTAAGGGGTATTAATCATGATATTTAGGCTTTCAACTCACTTAATAACCTCATGAGGGCTAAACCCTATATAATACCTCTAGTCACACCCCTGTAGCTCTGTAAATGACACTTGAAGATACACATTTGATTATATGTGAGGCAATGAGGTTGATTCATCACTAAAATAAACCTAGGAGAAGCTCTCTTAGGTTTATTTATGCTTATTTAACCATGATAATCATTTTTGTCACAAGGACATCCCCTTAAGCATTAGCATGACATCATCAAAACTGTAAGTGGGTCTTTTGAACTGTATATGCAAATAGAGACATAAAAGAGCATGAGTCTATAAAGGTAAGGTTCTTTAAACACCTAAAAATGTAATTCCAAACCTTTAGTTTAGATAAAATCATCAACAATATTTTTAAATCAACTCAAAACCCTCTCTCCAATTTAGACAACCTCCATTCAAGAGCCCTGAGGTGACTACAAGTGTGAAGGACAAGTTTGGGAGCATAAATAAGCCTAAAAGAGGATTTCCTAAGACGTTAAGCTTTCCAAAACAATAATAATAATGGGGATGTCTTGAAAAACATTTATAAACACCTAAAACACACTAACCCATCTGACCAAATCAATAAAAATTGAGACAAGCTCAAACATTGACCCACTCATGGTTGCAAGCCCATAAAAAACTATTTGGAGTGTTAGTCATTGTTCATAAAGGATGAGGCACCAAATTAAAATTAATTGTTATGAAAATTAAGTTATAATAAATTGAAATCTACCCCTAGAATCACTTCTTCCAACTCCACTTGTACCGTCCACACCAAGTGCTTGAAGTTGACCCTTCATTGCTTACCAAGAGAAAATGGGGGAAAAATAAGTTATAGATGAAATTGTTTGCACTCTCCTTGAAAAAAAATGTGTAAATGGGTGTGGTGAGGTGAAGAGTCTCATTTTCATGTTTTCCAAGTGTCATAGTTCCCAAGGAAGTTGTAAAAGTGCCCATTTCTCTCTCTTTGGCCAAGAAAACTACCTTTTGTCTGAATAACCTACAATTTTTAGTTAGTGATAGTTATTACAAACCTCATAGGACACATGGCACATGATACCACTCTTTTACACTTGTACATTTCCCAAGAAACCCATAAAAAGCATTAAATGCACCATTTTGACCCCTTAGAAATACTTATAATGATAAATGGACCTAGAGAACACTGAACCAAAGCTAGTATAGCATCAATTGACACTAATTGACCTATGAAACACCTTATGACAAAATATTATACCTCCTTATATGTCTAAAAGTTGAATTTTTTACTAGGGGTGCCTTATTTTTACCTAAAAGTCAAAATTGGTCACCATTTCTTCCACATCTCACTCACCCCCTTGAAACTATCAAACTCTCAAAATACTTCAAAACTTATAGGTTTCTTCAATTTCACACACTTAGGCCTGTATGTGATGATTTAGGCTTCTAGGCCTAACTAGGATTTATAACTTATTTACAACATTTAATCACCTTGAAAAACCTATTAATAACTTTCTAATATTCATTAGGAAGTGTAGATATCTATTCTACTCTTATCATCTTCATTTTTTCTCCTAAATAGGCATGTATGCAGTCAATTAGGCCTCTTGGTTGTAGGTGATCATTTAGGATTATCTAAGCTAGTTTTTCCTTCCATTAAGTGTTTTTAATGAAATTAATTTTTACCTTCATTTCCTTTTGACCTATACACCATCATGGTTCTTTAATAACTCATCACCAACATGCCCTTTTTTCCTTTGTTTGCTAACAGGCCTATAGGTTCAAATTAGGCCTCAATCCTCATATTCTTATGTTTTTCCATTTTTATCCTAATTTATAAATTATGGTCAATGAAATAAATATAAATCAATCATTAATATCCTTTTATCTCATTCTATTGGCTCAAGACCTTCATAATCTTTCCCTTGGACTCACACAGTCCATCTTAAGCACACAGTCCATTGAGACAATGTAAAATGAAGTCTAAAGGGTCTTTATTAGATGTTTGGATTCTTATAAAGGTTTTATATTACCTTTATAAGGTGTATTTTAAGTCCTTAAAGACAAAATTATGTTAATTTCTTGCATAAATATGATTGTATTGCTTTCATTACTTATTTACATGCTTGGTACCCATTACATCCCATTTCTTCATTATTGGCTTGATAAACCTAACTTCAAGGCTCATATATGTTATATAATAGGTATTATAACATAATTACATGACTTAAAAATTATATATATACTTCCTTTACATCCATTTAGGCATAAATGTTGACCTATAAGCCGGTAGACCTGTAGGTTAGCATTACCAGTCTTCACCTTGCTTTGAAGAGATGCTTTGAGGTTTTCCATATATCCATAAATTAGAGAAGTGTTTGAAATATATCCAAAGTTTTTTTTTATTATTTTAATTCTCCTATTTAATCATGGATTTCACATTTTATGGCCAAACACTTCACTTTCATGCTACAGACATGTGATTTCTCCCATACTTGTAACTTGTTAAGGAGTACTAAGTTTCAAACCTCTTATAGTCTAATATATGTCCTTTATGTTTTGTTTATGGTAATTTAAAAGATTTATAAGATAATTATATGTTTATTTAGGTTTCTTGAAGACCACTTGAGGAAATAAAACAACCAAAACCATGCATGTGGCTTTCTAGTAGGTCTACAATTCATTCAATTGGAGGCTTTATTCTTCTTGATGATAGCACATGTGAAAAATGTATTTTAAAATTTCTTGATGGATATAATTTATCCTTTCAGGATACTACATAATCATTAACTTTCACCAATCATCTCAATAATGCCTTTAAAATGTCTAAAATTGAGCCTATGGGATTTGAAGTTTCTTTTGTACACCCCCAACTTATTAGCGATTATTCATAGATTTAAAGGGCTTAACAAAAAAAATAATTCTATAAAGTTTAATTTCATTAGGGTTTCATCCTTTGTATAATATCTTGTATTCTAACTTTATCTCTCCTCCATGAACTGAGTGTAAATTGGTTGCCCTTTTCTTGTTGCGAAAAAAATTGATGGAGAAATGGAGTAATTTTTTGCATTGTTTGACTCTAAACCTATATTTTTACATGTATTTAGTCTTTATAATACCATGGGGCTGTATAAAATATTTTATACCTTACCCACCAATAGAAAGCCTTTGAAAAATCCCACCAAAAGACATGTTTTTCTCAAGATTTTGATTATTCTAGCCTTTGGAACTTTTGAGGGTGGTAAACCAGGTGAATTTTCACCTTCCCCTAACATATAAAAATTTGGAATACATTTTAAAAACATTTAATACCCTTCTTTTCCTTTATATCTCTCAAAAACTCTTCATTTATGCACTGAAAAATGATGAATAATAGTTACAAAGGAATTCTAGCATTAGAAAGTAGTTATACGAGACATTTGGAGTATGTGTATGGTCAATTAAAAGTATGATGTCATGACATAGGTTTTATATGGCTTAAAAAATCCCTTTCCCAAGGATAAAACCTTTATATCTATTATTTACTAATAAGTGTCATCTTTTACATTGGAAAGCATAATAAGACTAAAGTAGTATAATACCTTAATCTTGTCAAAAATATCTTAAACTCTCCAAATTTCTTTATAAAACAATGTAATTAACTTAATAATTTTCTTCTTTGACCAATTTGACCATCTTTAGACCATGTTTGTTCCTTGTAGGGTTACCACCTTGTCTCCTTGGGCATGCTTCCACATTGACTTGATTTCTCACTTATCTTAACTTTTTAAAACTTAACTTAAATAATGCTAAACACATAATGATGACCATACATAATGACCATTTTATGATAAGACAACATGATTTGACTCAGCTACCAACTAGACCATCCTAAATAGCCTTATAAGATATCAAGGAAGACACATTACCTATCATCCTAAATCATTATTTAATAATACAAAGACTTCATAATAGATATCAACAAAGTTAAGATCAAGTACATCAAATTTTTGAATGATCATCATTCATGGTAGCCAAAATTTAGCTAACAAGAGCCAAATACAACCAAGTGGTTTTTGATTTGTTTTATCAAATTCTCTACATGTGAGACATGTTTGTTAAAGGCTTTATTTGGTATATCCAAATTCTTATATTAACTAAAGATAAGTAACATTAATACATGATCCTTCATCTACTAATAATTTTTGAATAAGGGTGTTATTAATTAAAATTTTAATAAAGAGGGGTGGATCATCAACTCAAAAAATAATTCATTGTTAATCTTATCTTCTTCAATAAATTCTATAAATGATTTAGAGAATGTAAAAATGGTTTCAATTGTATGTACTTATATAAGTGAAGGATCTTTGGAAAGCATTTGTGAATAAATTTATGGTGGTTCTTTGATATCTTGTAATTTTCACATAAGTAATTTTTTATTATATGGAGAAGTATAAACTAGCTCCATGAGGGGAATTTCATAAGGCATTGAACTAAGTTCTTCCAAAAATTCTAATGTGATTTAGAGGATGAAAAACGAACATGAGGTTTATGAGGTATAATGTTTTTCATAAGAATAGGAGAATTAGGTTGGGGTTCTAGTTGTGGAAGTGTTTCCTCATTTGATTCAAAAAATGTGGGTGCAATAGTTGTAGTATATTTAAGTAATTATACATCGATGGAAGGTTTCTTAGGTTTAGTGAGAGGGTATGTGTGAGCAGGTTTTCATCTATATCTAACTTCCAATGCATTTATATATTATGAATTTATATAATTTTAATTTTAATTAGCATAAATTTCACAAATATTATCATTCAAATGTTGTATGTTAGGGGTAGAAGATTACTTTTGAGGTTTAAAAGATGTGGTCTTGGTAACCTATTTCTTTAGGGAAACTTTGACATAATTAGATCATAGCATCATGGTCAAATGTGTCTCTACACATAAAATAAATAGCAAATTTTACAAGCCCATGACATGTTTCATGTGAATGACCCACATCGGTATGAAACCAACAAAATTTACTAGGGTCGTACCATGAAGGTATGACATTATAATAGGTAAAGGGTTGAGATGGAGATAATAATTTCTTCATTTATGGGACTTTTAATAATGGGTGAGAATAAATTTGATTATCTAGTTTGACTATTCCTATTTTATTTTGACGAGTAGCACTTGTAATTGCATTAGTTAAGGTTTTTAAATATTCTTTAGTTGATCTATGACTTGGCTCAAATTATTTCATAAAGAAACCTTACCTTTTTACTTGATCAAATGCTGTGATTAAATTTTATGGAGAAAAAAATTAGACTTTGTGCTGAAGTGAAGGTGTTAAAGCAATGATATATAATTTAAAGAGAGTATCATCATTCATGTTATGATAAATGTTTTGAGCTAATGATTTCCATCATTTGATGAAATCATGAGTTGATTCTGATGTTGATTACTTAACATTGATGAAATGACTAAGACAATTTTCCAAAAAATCATTTTGTTGAAATTCCTTTACTAGAGATTTAACCAAGTCTTCTAATTATGTAATGGAATGTTGAGGTAGTTTATTATACCATTCTAAAACATCACCTATAAATTTTTAACTAACAATTTAGTTGAAGCAAAGGTATTTATTTGGATCCATTCCTTATAGATATTACCAAATGCCTTAAAAAAGATGTAGGGTCTTTAGTTCCATGATATTTAATAGTTGGAAAAATGTTTCCAATACAAATGGAGATAATTAAAGGAGATAAAGTTTCATTTTGGATATTTTGGAGCATCTTACTATGCATGATAGGTTATGTAATGATATTCTCATTTTTATCTCTTAGATGAAAAATTAAATTTTGATTATTTTGAGGTAATATAAGAGGATGTTGATTAGTCATTTGTAGTAAATGATGATGCATTTGAAAAAATTTAGAGGTGTTTGATGTTTTCATAATATTCATTTATTATACTATTTGTACAAGGATATGAGTACTTTTAATTAGATTATTAGTATTTAAAGGTGGAATATTAAGAGGAATATTAGTGTTGGTAGGAATGTTAGTGTTTATAGGAGGAACACTCCCATTATTAGGGGTATGGATGTTTCCTATTAAAGGACTCATTTTAGTGTTATTCATTAAACTTGTATTAATTGCTCCAATGGTGTAGTACGGTAAGTTGGATAAGGTAGTATCCTAAGAATTGTGGAATGGATCAAAACTATCCACATCATTAATTTGGGTTATTTGAACCATATTACAAACAAGAGATGATGGATGGGGAAAATTACACCAAGAATGATTATCTTCTTGGGTAGAAAAAGTAGGTAAAAGGGAATAACCCATATATCATCTAAATGGGTTAAGGTTATCAACAAGTATTTGGATAGGTGATTTCATGATGTTTGAACAAGTTAACAAGAAATTTAATAAAGTGTATCTTATGTTTAAGGATGAAAATTATGAGAATAAGATGAAGTCGGCTAAATATTGTACAAGATTGACCAATTAAGTTTTAAGGATACATAGAACTATGTCAACCAAGTACCACACAATCAAACAAGGAAACTATAAAAATATATCAACTAGGTAGTACAGAGTCATATAGGTTTATATAATTGAAAATAAAGAAATCTATAAAATACTATGTCGAACAAGTTGACTTAGTTTTATATTAAGACAAAAAGAATAGTTTTTAAAATACAAGGTCGAACATGTCAACTTAGTTCTGTAGGAAGAAAAACAAAACAATCTATAAAAGACTTGGTCAAACAAGTTAACTTAGTTCTATAGGAAGATAAACAAAATAGTATGTAAAAGACTGGGTCAAATAAGTCAACTTAGTTATGCAAGAAGGAAAAAAATTATAATGATCTAGATCTAGACAATTTAGTTTTAGTGATAAAAAGAAAATAACTAAACACACAGGCAACTAGGTCGATATGGTCAATCTAGTTAAGAACATAACACAAACCCTGTATCAACACTAGCTAATACAAATTTAAAATAAAACATATAATATAAAATGTTAATCAATAATAGTGAATTTTAAAAAATAATTAACTAATTGCATGAAAAGAAGATGAGGAAGTTATACCAAAGGTTTTGATTGAAAGTGTACACTCCCAAATATAGTTGTTTGTCTGTTGGATAATGCCAACCCAATATTTTAGATCATTGACTATGGAGAAAGTACCATTCCCATATCTCACTAAACCTAGTTTCAAGGGTAATATGTAAGTAACTTATTAGTGTTAACCACTAAATAATGCACCACACAAACAAATGGATGATTGGATTCCTAAGGTTCAATAAAGAGGAAGATCCTAGGCATTTCCAAAATACCATGAGGTGGGTAAAAATTAAAGACCATGTTTAGATTTTTACTATGGATATGAGTATTTTGGAAATCCCCTCATGCTACTATATTTTTGAATGATATATAAGGACCATAAACAAAGTATTGAGTAACCCTTCACAACAAAAACTAAGTAGTTTGAAAACTATTAGAACACAGTTTCTATGGAAAACCAAACAAAAAGAAAAATAAGAGAGAAAATCAAAGTTTTGAAATCTATTTTTTATTTTTTTAAATGTAAATAAATAGGTAGCCAAATAAAATGTAAAATGAATTTAATTAATATTAGTATAGGTAATTCCCTTTACTTGAACTAGGAAAAACATAAACATAACAAAGTCAATCTGGTTGACTTAGTTAAAAAAATAGAATAGAAAAATGTTAAGTTGGTCAACTCAATCTATTGAAAGACAATATAAAAGATACATAGTCGAGTGAGTCTACTTATATTTATAGATAGAAAACAAATAAATTTAGATTATTGTAAATGTATAGTTTTATAGAACTAAAAAATTGGTAAAAATGATACCAAATTTTTTTTGATGAATCACTACTTTATGCGGTGATCTTAAGATAATATCCAAGGAATAAGGGGTATCCATTCCACCAAAGTCACCTGAGGCACGATCATGGCCTCATCCCTTTTTGTGTGTCAGGTTTTGCTAGAAGAAAAAATTGATCCTTAGTGGGCTCTTTGTGAGCCAAACAACTTCACCAATTGAACCAACATATTGAAATTTGAATTTTTAAGACTAGCAACAAAATGAAATTACATAAAATTTGACAAAAATTAATTACTAATTTTTGTAGAGTGAACCTGGTAAATTACACAGAGTTGATAAAGCTGATGTAGTAGTTTTCTTATATTTGTTAAGTTATTTTAAACTATGTTGTCCAGATGGAATTTTGAACCTACAAAGGTCAAAACAAAATATTTAAATGGAGTTGAGCTAGTTTACTAAGTATAAATAAAATTTGATAAATGATAAAAATGATTAAAATTATGTTAGTCAGATCGACCTAATATTTTGGAAGGAAAAAGAATAAAATAAAATAATTGAGCATATTGATTAAGTTAAATGTGAAAAGGTGGGAAAATAAATTGCAATGATCAAATTGATGTAGTTTTTCCAAAACTAGAAATTCTATATAGAGAAAACCAAACAAATTTGATAGATAGAAACCTATAAAATATGCCTAACTAAGTTGACCGGGTCAACAAAGTTATAAAAAACTTGCACACATAGCCAAACAAAGTCAACTAGGTTGACTAAGTATAAAAATTTACATATAAAATATTTAACTCAGTCGATAGAGTCAATCCAGTTGTATGTAGAGAAAAATTTTAAATTTTTAAGGGTTAGATTCACGTCAGGTTCACTATAATGTATGCAATCAAAATTAGATAGTTCGATAACTTATCCTACTCAATAATATTCAAGATCGGAGAAGGTAATCAACTAACAAGTATACTTTGGAATACGTTTAAATTGGGTCATGACCAATAATGGATCTACTAAACCTACACTAAGGATCTCTTATCACAATATGGAAAATAAAGGGTTTCCAAAGACTCTATTTAAATACCATCTTGTGATAATCCTAGCTAGGTCTTATTATTGTAAATAATATTAAGCAAGCTAATCTATTAAATAACTATGCAAGCTAATCTATTAAATGTATATGTAACCTAATCTAGTGCTCACCAAAACTTATGACACAAATGGGGAACATAATAAAAATGTAAAGAAAAATCTATTTATAATATATAAATTATCTAAGCAAGAAGAAATACAATCCAATTTATATATTTAAATTGACAAAGTCTACTTATCAAAATATGAAGGGCTGAGAATATACTTAGCTTTGTTGAATTGAATCCATCATACCTAAATCTCTACCTTGGCTAATGGTGATTTCCAAGAGGTTGTTGTGGGCTTGTGGGTATCACAATGATAAATCAACTCTAGGCTACAAGACCTCTCCTATGCATCTAGGACTTCTACAAGATAAGTACTACTTATCTAAGGTACAAAACCTAAGAAATGAAACATATTATTGATTGTATAAGTAGATTTGTGAGCAATAATGATGTGAAATTGATTGATACTCTATTATAAATGAAATGAAATGAAGTATATATAGCCATGGATTGACCCTAAACCCTCTCAGTATTTTAGCTAATGCAATCATCGTGGTCAACCTTATTAGGTGGGAAATAGAGTTTTTAGCTCTCAAATTGTGTTAACTTAAGCTAACATAGTTCCATAACATGTATTAAATCCCAAAATTGGGTTAACCTAGGTGACCTAGTAGGAGACATGGTAAAAAGAGATTTTTTTTTTAGTTAGGAACTACTTTAGGTGGTGAGTTACTTAGGCAAATGTATAAGTGGCATTTCAATACCTAGGGAAATAGATAGGAGTAATTATTGAGAATATGTTCTAAGTTATGCATAAATTTGTCATTAAATTATCATTTATTTCATTTTTATTTTTCTTGATGTTGAGTTTATAATCCATGTACTTGAGAGAACCTAGTGAGGAGGCACAGGCTTGGTAGCATGATGAGTTAAATAGTATAAGACTAGGGATTTGATGGGTGTAAGTGTGTGAGCAAGGTATGAGGTCATTTGACATGATAATTAGGTTTTGATAATAGTACAAGAGGTTTCAAGGTATGATCATGGTCTAATAATGATTGGAAGTTCAAGGCCTAGTGTAAAAAGTGACCTAATGTGGCCTAATGAGGGGTTAAAATCATTTAAAAAGGTTCTAGAGCTCTTTAGAGAATTGAAAAATGTGTGAGAGGTTGTTTTAAGTTTTTTAACCAAGTTTGAGGTCATAGCCTAAAGTAAAAATCATGAAAATTGGTCTTAAAGTTTTATGTTAGCACAAAATGGGGTGTTGCAGACTTGAGAAGGAATTTCTTATGCTCATTAGCATGTGAAAAATTTTCATGAGATCACAAGTAGTTAATGTAAATTTTGTAAGGTTCTTAAATTTAATTTTCTAGCTTTAGTTTTGGAGTTGAGGGGCAATCCTTTATGAATGATTGCTAAGAAGGGAAACCAGTCAAAACCCTCATAATGACCCGATAGGAAACATCTTATTGGTTATGGATTATAATGGTTTTTCAACCCATTTTTATTTTTTTAACATGTAAAGGACTCTTATAGGTTTCTCTAAGTAGTTTTGGTTTGTCATAAGAGTGAGTAGAAGCTACAGGAAACCCATTATTTATTAAAATTTTGATGTACTAAATATGGTTAACTAAGTAAAAACATGAAAATGGATGGAGGATGATGTGTGAGACTTTTAATTTTTTCTCATGAAATTTTATGATCAAGTTTTATACCTAAAATTTTCTAAATCGATCATGGAAGTTGGCCTATCACTAAAAGGGCTTAATGAGTAAGATAGTGAGAAAACTAGGCAGTAGTGAGAAAGAGATTAGGGATGGATCCAAATGCATGTGGTAATTTTTAAATACTTATACCTCATATCCCCTTTGTATATAATTTGTTTTTATGCACATAAACATGCTAAAAGTTATTCTCAAAGCGATATGTCTAACATAGTGAAGTCTGTGTACAGTGAAGATGTGAGATTGGTCCATAATACCAATATTGATATTAAAAATTATAATATATGTTTTAAAATATTATATAAGGATTATAAATTTTAATTTAAACCCATTTTAATATCATAAAATTTTCCCATAGGTGTTTTAATACTTGATCTTCTTGACTATGTTTTTGGTGCTATAGGTAGTTTTCTACGTATGAGTGATAATGTTGTTCCTGAGTATTTTTTATTAGATTTGATGAATAAAATTCACATTAAGTTGTTTCTTAAGTCTCATAGGTTCATTTTAACACATTTTTATTTATGAGAAACTTTTATGAAGGTGTGAAAATTCAAAAGTCTTTAATTGGGTTCTTAAGGCCTATGTGTAGTTTTGAGTGAGCATATGAAGTTGATCAGTTAGAGGTATTTTAATCTATTTTATGAATTATAATGAACATTATGTTGAACCTTAAGTAATTTATATTCTATAAATATTATTTTTTAATATTTTTATGTGTCAAAGTTGAGTGTATGATTCAAATTTTTAAGATAGACATTTTAGCAGTAAGAAGGCCTAATGGTGAGTAGACCTAACTATGTAGTTCAAAGAGGGAAATGAATTAAATTGTGTTGGGTAAATAATTTCAGATTATCATAGGTATAATTTAATTTTTTTATGAAGTTTTTCATATATTTTTTTAGGCTCAAGGTTTTCCAAGGAGGCCTAAGTGAAACGTGTGCTTCGAAAAGGCCTAATTGCATTAGGTCTCTATTAGACCTAATGGTGGTTTTGGCCCTTAAAGGTAACAAAAAACCTATGTAATGTTTGTTACACTTATTAAACATATTTTTATATATTAAAATTTTATCCAAGTATGGTGAGGTTTTTAGCCAACCAATATGGGTAAGAGCAAGAGTCAAGTATAAAGAAAATGTCTAATAAGCCTAATTTGACTTGTTAGAATATTGAGCATATGAACGAATGATATAGAATTTTAAAAAAAATGTAAAGGGATTAAAGGTAAATATATATGTGTTTTTAATATTCCATGAATATATAACTATGTTTCTATAGGTAATGAGCAAGGTCATTTGACCTAATTCTACCAAGGGAAGGGCTAGTTGAGTAATAAGACCTAATAGGTTATTTGAGAGAGATAAAAGAGTGAGAAGAGAAAAAATGAGGTAATATTTATTTGGGTGAGAAAAAAGTGTTAAAATTTTATCATAGTTTTAAGTCATTTGAGTTGGTACTGAGTTACCTAGGGGGTTGGATCTTCCTTGCAAATTGGTGTTTGTTAAAGGACTAGTTGAGTCGGTGCTTGACTAGTGAGGGGTTGGTGTTCCTTATGGGGTTGGTGCCTCACTAAAAGTTTGATTCATTTATTATATGACTATATTTAAATATATTCATTAGTGGTTTTTACCCCCCATGATGGTTTCCCACATAGATATTGTTTTCATGTGTTATATTTCCACTTCTTGGTCATATGAGTGATTGTTTGTTCATTAACATATCTATAGATCTATTTGTTTGATTAATGGATTATATATGGAATTGAAAGAAGATTTTTCACACTAATTCACCCCCCCCCCTTAGTGGTTATACCTATAAGGTATCATATCCTAGTCCCTTATGAAAACTTAATAGTCTAAGGGAGATCTTTAGAGCACATGTATGGATTTTGATCATCAAAGTGTTTTCTATGATTGCAATGAGGATCTATCCATAGTCATTGAAATAGCTTGTGAATTTTCAAAAGATAATAATCACATAAAATAATTCACCCATCTTATAATGAAATTAAATACTTTAGAGGCACAAGTTGAGTAAGATGTAATTTGTGATCTAGGAATTTGACTCAAGAGAGGATGGTTAGTATTGTGTTAGTTTCAAAATGAAAACAAAATGAAACAAACTAACTAACTAGCATAACATCTCTAAGCATATACACTAGGGATATCTTAGTTAACAAACATTAATAAAACACACAACTAAAATTCAAAAGAAACCTTCTTTTACATCCCTTGGATGCTCTAAAATGCTTGTTGTCGTGGCTTACTCGGTTTGTGCTCACGAAGTCCTCATCAATAGAAGCTTGGCTACCTCCATCTCTCTTTGTAACCTTTGGCTTGTGGTTTGGCTTGGCATGGAATAAATTTTTCATGGTAACACTAATTTCTTGAATCTTTTGGAACTATTTTTGCATTATATCTTTGCATAATCAAGACTTAAAATTTATGTGGTGAGGCCTCTTATTTATAGATTTTTGAGAATGTCTAGAATCAACCTAAATTGTCCATCCTGAGATTGAGATGTGTGGTTGAGGATTAACTCAATTTTTAGAATTAAGTTTTTAATTATCCTCATCATGACATTGGAATAAGGGGCAATTAAGAGGCATGGAGGGCATCATGGAAGACATTGATGAGGCATAGAGGGCATGAATCCTGGTATTTATGGCATTTATGGCCTAGGGATGTCTTCTCAATAAACTAGGTCACTTGATGATGTAAATATTCAATAGTCATTTCTAAAAATAAGTATTCAACAAGTTTCCATAATCATGATTAAGCACTTTGTGCACAAATTACTCAAATTGATCATAATGCCTTGTTATTGGTCCAAAATTTGATTGGATTAGAATTTTAAGGTGTTTTTAGATGAGATGGAACCATATTCCCATTTAGGAATTTACCAATAGCAAATAAAAAAGGCGCATATCTTATGCAAAATATTTGATTAGAAAGGACAATCCAGAGCATGTGGGTGCAAAATTAGCATTTTAACTCAGAATGATCTGATCAAAGTTAGCTAGCCCATAAATTACATTGCCCCATTTAGGGATACCCTAGCCAAAATCAGCACTTGAATATGTTAGGTTCAAAGCTTTTAGCATGTTTTAGCATTTTTAGGACAAATTGTACATTTTGGGTGAAAATTGGCCAAAAGCCTGATTGGGGTTTATCAGTGGCTAGATTTAGGTGTGTACAGTTTGCCCTTGTTTGGGAAGATGTTGCAAATCATAGGCAAAGTAATGTCTTTTCAAATAATGAGAGATGGCCTATATGCCAAAAAGAAGATGATGGTTGAAGAACAAAGCTCTAAATGGTTTTGGGAATCCTATGATGATGCCCCCTTGAGGGAGTGGCTATCACATTTGTTGATGGACAGTCCCTCAAGAAGAAATAAGAAGAAATGTGGAATTAACCCACGGTTGAGATTAATCCAAATGAGAAAATGCTTGCATGAATTGATGTAACAAGGATGTTGATTTTCCCAAAAGTAGTTATATTTAGGAATAAAAGTCAAAATAATGATTTTCCTATAGGAAGTTATAATCATTACGAGGACTTGAATTGGCTAAAGATGATGGTGCCCCAGTTAGGGCTGATTAGTAAGCATAACTCAAGGATATAACCTAAAATAAAGATTAAATATGATTAGGCACAAAATGATGAAAGAGATGGATAAAGGAATGAGATTGATCAATAGAATGATTTAGTTGTACCTAATAATGAGGAGATGATCATCCTGATTAATAATGATACAACTAGAATGGTCAAATGAGTTATATTGATCAAGGGTGGGATGGAAGGATTTTCTAAGGTGCCAAGGAGAAACTTCTATAGCTCCATTTATTGTAGACCTTCGTGAAGCTAATTTTTGCTACAGCATATAATGGTAGGCTTCATGATAGAATTCCATGAAGACTTGGCCAAAATATACATAAAGACTAACTCCCAATCTAATAAACACTTGAAAATAATGCACCAATGATAAAAACCATGATGACAATGTTAATTGATGAATATGGATGGACTCAAGAATAATGTGCTCAAGGAATCACCCAATGAAGACATATAGACTGAGTCAAGGCAACAGTGCTAAAAGTAAACAAACAGGCAAGCAAATAAACAAAAAAACAAATAAATAAATAAACAACCAAACAACCTAAAATAAACAAACAAATAGAAATCCTGAAAACAAAAGCAAAGGAAAGCATCCTAACAATGACCATGCCCCAGTAAGGTAGATCAAGGATAACTGAATAGGCTTGACAAGATAAATATTTTTGGATTTTTTGAAATGCTATGAATGTTTTTGGCATTTTGAGGTATCTTAACTCATTAGAGAATGACAAGATACCTACTCATAAAATGGAGAGAGAATTTGGCATAGGTTACTCACAAAATAGTGAAAGCATATGGAAAGGGCGACTGAGATGACCTCAACATGAATTAAGCACGACCTACAAAGTCACAAAATGACCTCAAGTGATATTAATTCCATCCACATAAAAGGTAGGGAAAAACAAACTAGATCCCAACAAGTTCTCAAATCTAGCAAATGCCCAGTCAAATGAAAATAGTAATGGTAAGGTGATACGGTAATGCATGATAAAAAATTATTGCCTCTAATTTTCCCATAGGTGGTTATAACTAGGATAGAATAACATAATTTAAAGATACTAATTTTCCCATAGGTAGTTATAATTAGTAGCAAGACTGGTGAAACACTGATTTGCCTGTAGGTGGTTATAATCAGGCTCACATAAACAAACTTGATACAGGATGGAAGATATCTTTCCAGATCAACTATCACACTACTTTTATAGATTATCATTGAAACACATATTGGATTAATTGTTGAAAACTGATTGAAATCCCCCCATAAAAGGTGTGGGAAGAACCAAAGGAACCAAGATCAGAATAAGATTGGGTAGGATGACTAAAAATAGGATTTGGTATAGATAGGAATGGAATGATAGGATGAAATGTCATTTCTTACGATAATGATGGTTTGATAAATTAGATAAAATGGTAAGAGGGTTTCCCCCAAGTGACAGGGTGAATGGCTGGGTATATGTGATAATGGCAAATGGATTTATAACAATGGTAATGGTATGACAATGAAATGGCATTGTACATGAAATGGTATGGTATATGTTTTTGGCCTAGGTGTGGTTTTTGGAATATGATTATATTGTTCTTGTTGAGATGGAGATGCACATCCTAATCAATAAATGATACAAATAGAATACTCAGTCATGTTAATTACTATCCCACACCTCATTTGAATAGCTGCTCTATCAAAAATGTCCTATAGATTTGGTTGTCAAGAATGCTTTTGTGATCTTCATTGGTCATTTCTTTTGATTCCTTCAAGCATCAAGATAAGGTATCATTATAGCCTCTACAAATAAAAGTGAGGCTATAGATGGTAAATAAAGAAAAATAATGGATGGTAGGTTTGATTATGAAATGGAATGGTTGATGATAATGGAATGTATAATGGTGAGGAAACAAATATAGATCGGGACTTTTAGTCACATGTAATATTGTTGATGTTAGATTCAACATAAATTTAGTTGTGGTGGGGCCAAAGACTTGTTCTCTTGATAGGACTACCAAATTTTTTGGTTGTTTGATCTTGAGAGTAGCTACCATCTGATTAAGTTATAGATTGGAAGTGATTTTTATTTTATCTTCATCAAGTAGTGAAGAACTTTTGTGCTCAGCTATTGGTGCCTCAAAGAGGTTTTCACTAATGATGTTGTCTTTATTTTATTGTAGTGCCTCCAAAAAGGTTTCACTAATGAACATTGGATTTTGACTTTGATTTTATTTTAGTGCTTCTAAAAAAGTTTCACTAGGAGAGTATTCTTATGCTATATGAATGTGGTCTTAGCCTCCTTGCTCTTCTTTAACTGCTATGTCACCATGGATGTAATTCAACAAAGTGTGATTCTATAGATCCTAATCAACTCTTGTGGGAGATGGAATGTCAATAATATGGATATCTTGGTTGATGTTTATGGCATGTGGAATGGTAATGGAATGGGGAGAGGCTGCACAATCCTTAAAGAAGATACTAGGATAACTTATATCAAAGCTAAAGTACTCATCCTCAAAAACTATAAAAGGATCACAAATGTATTCAAATTGATCTACAAGGCATGCGTAACCAATGTTATAATAGCCATGAACATATTCTTCTTTTGAATCTAATTCTAACTCAAAGGACTCTAAATCTGATGTTGAGACTAATGTTGATTTTGATTTTGATGTTAAATCCAATGTCAGTCCAAGAGTATAACTTGACTCTAACTCTGATTCTTCATCTGATGGGTATCTTTTTATAATGTTGTCTTGTTGAATGTTTAGTTTTAGACAAGTAACAACCTGTGATGGCATAATGGACTGCATAAAAATTGGTTTATCAAAGTGATAATCCTCTAGGATGGTAAATAGGTTAAGATACAACTCCTTAGAGACTAGTTTGTCAATAAGAGGCTCTTAAAAAAAAGCACATAGTTGAGGTAATGATTTGCCCAAAGGTGGTTATAATCATTAATAAGCGACTCAATAAAGATTGGCTCATCAGAGTGAGACTCCTTGATAACTGATGTAAGATTAATAGGCGATTCATCACAGGTTAACTTATCACAAATGGTTGGTTTAACAAAACCATCTTATATTTCTTGGTTCTCTTGGCCTTAGTTGCCAATGAGTTAGATAATACCATTTTCAAACACATCTTGGTCTTTGAATGATTGGATGGATTGAGGTTTGGATGGGATTGGTACTAGATGAGTAATGACTTATGGTTTGATAATGGTAGGGCATTAGGGAGCATGATTTCTCACATGAGCTAAAGAATGAACTCCTAAAATGGTAACGATAGGGCATTGTGGCACTTGATTACCCACACAAGCCAAAGGACTAAGTCTTGGAATGATGAAGGGGCGTTGTGGAGTTTGGTTGCTCACACAATCTAAAGGACTAGGTCTAGAAATGGTAATGGTATTCTTTGGATATTATGGAGCTTGATAGCTCATATAATCCAAATGAGGGTTAGGGGTAGATGATGATTAGATAACAAAAGGACATCATGAAACTTGATTGCTTACACAAGCAAAAGCATCCAAGTCTTCCTCATAAACCATATCATCTTAGTTGTGAGTTGTCTCATAAGTTGGTTCTTGACTATGTTCCATGTATTGATTATTGAAAAGAAGGTATATATTTGTATCCTAAACAATATTATCTATAGTTGGGTATTCAAAGTCTTCTTTACAAGCCTCTTCATACCAATCAAGGTCTCAATTTGGATCGTAAGTTGTTTCATGACTTTGTTCCCATAAATGATTAATATGAGGTAGATATAAATATATCTCACAAACCATATTAGCATCATTGGGGTCTTGACTAAAGCCATAAAAGTCATTTTATGTGGCCATTATATCATAATTTGGATTTCAATTGACTCCACCATAAGTATAGCTAGAAATATCCATGTAAATGATGAAATCTCTAAAATAAAAAGGCTTAGAGTTCCACAAACTCTAGAAAACTATTTCCAAAGGACAAATGGTTCAAGCTTGGTCAAACTTGGTTGAAAGGGTGGATTTTTATCGCCAATATGGTCTAAAAGTAGAGCTATATCTCCAAAATGATTTATGCTAAGACTTGGCATAAAATAACCTAACATCAAATGTTTAATGTCAAATGTCATATGCATAAAAGGTCAAGCATTTGAATAAAAACTAGCATGTCAAAGGTCTAAGCCAAAGTGTTCCAAACAAGGTTTAAACTAAGAAAGGGAGAAGTTGAGTTGCTAGGTCTTTTGTCCAAACATGGATTCAAAATCTAGGCTCAAACAAATAGGCATGATGTGATTTGATTTAATCTAACAAGTTTGGAAATAACTTTGACATAAACCTGACACATGGAATCAAACATAAACATGATCAGTTGGTATAAGGCATAAGACAAAAGACTCTTTGAAGAAAGACTATGTTTTCCAAAATAAAGGCACAAATAATGATAAGGATAGGTACTAAATAAATAAACCATCAATAGTTTTCAAATTTGGGTAATTGATTAATTGAATTTATGAAACCCAAAAGAGAAATATTTGTGTATTAGCCCCATAAATTAAAGCCTAAATATAAATCAATCAATGTTTGAATCCAAACTTGACAAGGCTAATTGAAAACTCAATGTTGAAAACTAGTATTTGACCAAATAGGCTAGACAATATTGGATAGCATGACAACACAAGACAACAATCCAAATGGTATACATGACATGGTTTCAAACACTTGGTTTTTGATATAAGGTGAAACAAGTCTTGAAATAAATTGAGTAGTCTAATGGCATAAGCATGCTCAAATGATGTGATCTATGTTATGTTTCAAAGACTTAAAACGCTCAAAAAAATTTGACATGATTTGGGCAAAATAACGCTACCCTCCATAACTCAAAGGACATACATAAACAAGTTTAGCAAAATTTTCAAGGCACAAGTGTGGTATAAAATATCCAACATAATGCCTCTTTAGATAAAAGAGTGACGTATAGACAAATTGGTTTTGACATGGCTTATACACAAACAAATAAGTTTTAGTCTCAAAAATACCAAGATAAATGACCAAAATACACTAAGTATAATCATCCAAATCCTAACAAGGGTATGGCATGTGGGGTTGACTAAACTATCAAGTTTTGAACGTCTTTAGGGGAATCAATTATACAATGACTTTCACATAAAAAAATGTAAAAGACACACATGAAAATTATGTAACCACAGTATTGGCTAGTTTTAAAAAGGTTTAATTATTTTTACAATCACTACATCCCATTGATTTTTTAGTGTAGTGCGATGTCCAAATGTAGATACATCTCATGTGCAACTCCAAAGGAGTAAGTGAAGTTAATGCCAAGAGATGAAACCCCAAGTCAAAGCTTCCCTAAAGAACTCATGAGAGGTAATGATGTCCCCCTCGCAAGCCAAGTTTGCATGAAAATAAAAAAATAAGAGAAAGACTTTAGGGTCATTTTCAAGGTCACCCAAACTTTGATGAGTTTCTAGGGAGTGTTTTAGATGACATTTTTTATAAGCCTTGGAATAGGCTATTTGTAATAGGAATGGTGCTTTTAATTTCAAGGGTTCCCTAAAGGGGACAAATGGAAGAGCATACACGTGGCATCCCTCTTTTTTCCAAACAAAATCTAACTTAAACAACTAATTAAACACAAAAATACTGGAAAGGTGAGTTCATTTTTAAGCCCAAATTCAAAAAATGAGGTGGTGTTCATTTGACCCCTTGGTCTTAGTTTTAACTTTGAAGACATTCACCAAAAACATCTAAATTATTTATAAAACACCCAAAACAAGGTTCCTAATTGATTTTTAATCATGTAAAAAGGTGATTTAAACATGTTTTGAGCAAATATCTAGTTTGGTGTTGTAGCAAAAATGTTTGCATGTCCTTTAGCTTTGAAACTCTTTTTGGTTTGAAATAATAAACTTTGGAAAAATAGCTCTTAGGTCTATGTTTTTAGAAAAACACAATGATTGACATCAGTTATTACAACTGACGATGGTTACTTTTGCTAACCGGCGTCGGTTAAGCTATGCAACTGATGTCGATATTATCTATCAACATCGGTTACTATGTAAAACCGTGGCAAACAAAAATGGCAAAATAAAATTAGAAAATCAATTTACAAGAGTTTTAAAGGTCCAAATAAATATTTTAGAGTTGAAAAATGATCTTTTTTAGGTGTGATATGTGTCTAGTCCCACCGGGCATGCCATAATGTGATCTAAGAATTTGAATCAAGAGAGGATGGTTAGTATTGTGTTAGTTTCAAAATGAAAACAAAATTAAAGAAACACACTAACTAGCATAACATCTCCAGGCCTAGACACTAGGGTGAGCTTAGTTAATAAACATGAATAAAACACACAACTAAAACGTAAAAAAAAAACCTTTGTTTACCTCCCTTAGATATTCCAAAATTCTTGTTGTAGTGGCTTGCTCAATTTGTGCTCATAAAGTCCTCATCAATGGAAGTTTGGCTACCTCCATCTCTCATTGGCACCTTTGGCTTATGCGTTGGCTTGGCTTGGAATCAATTTGGCATGGTAAAACTAATTGCTTAAAGTTTTTGGAAACATTTTTTCATTATATCTTTGCATAATCAAGATTTAAAATTCATGTGGTGAGGCATCTTATTTATAGATTTTAGAATGTCTAGAATCAACCTAAACCGTCCATCTTGATATTGAGATGTGTGGTTGAGGATTAATTCAATTTTTGGAATTAAGTTTATAATTATCCTCATCATGAAATTATAAGAAGGGGAAATTAAGAGGCATGGAAGGCATTGATGAGGTATGGAGGGCATGAATCTTGATATTTGAGGCATTTATGGCCTAGGGATATCTTCCAAAGAAATGAGGTCACCTGATGATGTAAATATTCAATATTCATTTCTAAAAATAATTATTCAACAAGTTTCCATGGAATTTTTTATTATGCTTTGATTTGAGTTAATTAGCCCTTAAGCATGATTAATCACTTTGTGCACAAATTACTCAAATTGATCAGAATGCCTTGTTATTGATCCAAAATTTGACTAGATTAGAATTAGAAGGTGATATCAGATGTGTTAAAACCATATTCTCATTTAGGAAGTTACCAATATAAAATAATAAAGGCATGCATCTTGTGTAGAAGATTTAATAGGAAAGATCAATCCAGAGCACATGGATGCAAAATTGGCATTTTGACTTAGAATGATCTAATCAAAGTTAGTTGGCCCATAAATTGCATTACCCTATTTAAGGACACCCTAGCCAAAATCAGCACTTGAATATGTTAGGTTTAAATCTTTGAGCATGTTTTAGTATTTTTAGGCCAAATTGTGCATTTTAGGTGAAAATTAGCCAAAATCCTAATTGAGGTTTATCAATGGCCAGATTTAGATGTCTACACAATTAAGATAAGGACTTATCATAAGTTTGAGGAGAGTATAAGAAATATTAACAATATTTTGAATATTCAAATATCCTTTTATGATATGACAAGTCTTGGATTTAGAGAATAACAAAAGGAGTTCAATAAGAGTGTTTCTAAAAGATATTGATTAGTTAAAGAATGATGAAGCTAGTAGCATAAAGACCTATGCATAAGTACTCAAGTTTGAAGTCAATCATCAATAAGCCAATAAGGGTTTTGTTCTATCAAAGGATATAAAATGTAGTGGTATATCATCCTATGATCGTCAAAAGACAAATAAGGTTAAACCATCATAGTATGTGGATCCCTTAATTGGTTATTGTTTCTCTTGTGGTAAATTTAGACATAGAGCTATTAACTATAGATGGAGAAGTAGAATCTAGTGTTATAACTACAACCAAATAGGACACATTTCAAGAGAATGTAAAATAAGATCTATAAATAAAATTAGTCATGTTGTGAATATATGGAGTCATGATACTAAAGAAGGGGTCAAGAAATCAGACCCTATAGGTAAATTGAAAGAGATGCAAGAATCTAGAAGAGAAGAATCTATGATAGCCCAAACTACTTTTCATACTCAGAATGAATATTTGAAGTGGTACATAGATAGTAGTTGTTCAAGTCACATGATAGGATATATAATCAAATTCATCACTTTGAAGAAGAATGTCATAGGTTCAGTAAGGTTTGGAGATAACACATTTGCTAATATAATTGTCAAAGGTGCTTTGAGATTGAACAATGGGAAGACCAAGAAAGAAATTATTTTATATGTAGATGGCTTGAAACATGACATGTTGAGTGTAAGTCATTTATTCACTTAAGGCCATACCCTAATGTCTCATGACAAAGTATGTGAGATAAGGGGAGAAAAATCAAGAAGGTTGATTACTAAAGCCAAAAAAAATAAGAATAATATTTATGTGCTAAATGAAATCACAAAAGAGAAGTGCTTCATGATAAAGGTAGATGAAATTTGGTTATAATATAGAATGTTAGATCATATGAACTTTGACAATCTAGTTAAGATCATCTCCAAGGGATCTGTGAAGAATATGCCTAAAATATCTAAACTTATAGATGCTCTTTGCAAGGCATGTCAACATGGTAAGTGGACTAAGAGGAGATTCAAATCTAAATAATATTATACTACTAGACCTTTAGAAATAATTCATACTAATCTATGTGGTCTTACAATGATTCAAAGTATTCAAGGTGATAACTACTTCATGTTACTTATAAATGACTTCACAAGAATGATTTGGGTATCATTCTTGGAGGAGATGTCAGAAGCTTTAGGTAAGTTCAAAAGCTTCAAAGATTTGGTTAAAAATGAGAAGAAAGTGAATATCAAGTTCCCAAGGTATGTCAAATGAGGAGAGTTTTGGTCAAATGAGTTTTATTATTTTTGTGAGGTCAATGGAATAAGAAGACACTTCTCAGCTTCTAAAACACCTCAATAGAATAGGGTGGTTAAAATACAAAATAGAATAGTTCAAATCATGGCAAGGACCATGTTGAATGTGTCTAAGTTATCTGATTTCTATTAGAGAGAAGCTATGAGTACTATAGTTTACACTTTGAACAGAGGTCAAATTAGAATCAATGGTGTTAAGATTCCATATGAATTATGGAATGGTAGACCTACAAGTGTTCAACATTTTAAGGTATTTGGGAGTAAATTTTATATCAAGAGGGATGATGAGGACTTAGGTAAGTTTTATTCAAGGTTCGATGAAGGCATATTCTTTGGATATTCATTAGTAAGTGTTTCCTACAGATGTTATAAATGTAGACATCCAATTCCTAACACCATTTATGTTGAAATTGTTAATCCTACTCAAATGCATATTTTAGGCCAAAATTCATTAAAAAACCCTAAATGGTTCAAAATTATCATTTAAAAGTGACAATTTAGGTCAAATTATCCCTAAATAGAGCAATACAATTTATGGGCCAGCTAACTTTGATTAGATCATTTCAAGTCAAAATGCCAATTTTGCACTGGGGTACCCTAGATTGCTCTTTTCTAAAAAATATCTTACATAAGACATGTGTACTTGTTATTTAGTGTTGAAAACATCCTAAATGGGATAATGGGTCCAAACATATAACATTGACTTCAAATTCTAATCTAGTCAAATTTAAAGCTAATAACAGGATATTTTGACTATTTTGATTAATTAAGGGCCAATTTCCAAATAATTGCACAAATGTTTATTAAATTTGTTTAAGTATAATTAATCCAAATCAAGAGATTAAGTATATTTTCCATGAAATTTGTTGAATATTTCTTTTTGGAAATTGATTTCTATTAATTGCATCATCAGGTGACATTATTTTTTGGGAAGACATCCTTAGGCCATAAATGGCATAACTATCAAGATTATGGGTCTCCCATGCCTCATTATGACCCTTCATACCTCTTAAATGCTCCTCTATCCCAAATATTGATGAGAATATATATTTAATTTAATTACATAAATGAATTAATCCTTAGCCACACATCTTCATCTTGAGATAGAAGGTTTAGGTTGATTCTGATCAATCTCAAAAATCTATAAATAGAGAGGCCATGAACATTTTTAATTTTGATTTATGCAAAGTTATTATGTTGAATTTTCTCAAAATCATTTACATTTGACCATTGATTTTAGTTTTAAGCTTCATTGATAGGCTAGTTTAGTGATTCTAAATCATGAGCCTAGGTTTTACAAAGAGTTCTTGAGACATTGGAGGCATTATCCACCATTGTTGTTAAAGACAAGAGCTCTTGATCAAGGGAGAACATGTTTTTGAGCCAATTTTGGAGGATGGATTCACTTTAAAAGTTATAGGTTTCTTTTTTTCTTTCATTTGTCTTTCATTGTCATTAGCAATTCCTGCATGAATAGATAGGCTTAATTTGGTTTACTCTTATGGATTTTTCCTTTGATTTATTGGACTAATGTTTGACTAATCATGTTATGTAATACTCTCTACATTTTGGCATGTTTGGTGGGACCAAAACCCATAAATTTTCTCACAAATCCTCTAAAAGCAACTCACTAATCTTTTCCATGTAGGATCTTGGAGTTAGAGGCCCAAAGAGTGAAAATTTAGCTTAAAATCCCATTTTTCTGATAATCACATTTTTGTTTCTAAAAACCTCAGTTTTGCTCTCTGGAATGATATCATTGTTACATAATTGTGATTTTGTGTAAACAAAAATTTTATTTGTTAAATAGTGATTTCATGGACTTAAGTAGTGATATTATCATCCAAAGTAGTGATATCATCTTTCCAGGCAGTGATATCCTTCTTTTGGGCAATGATTTTATCATTTTGAGTAATGATTTTGCATAACAATGATTTCATCATTCAAATAGTGATTTTGTATTTTTTTTCCTTTCTTCAAATAGTGATATTGTATCACTCAAAAATAGCAATATCATCGTCTAGTCTAGTGATTTCATTTAAAATAGTGATATTGCATTTTTTTGTGTTTTTCTATTGGACAGTGGCAATTTTTTAGGAAATAGTGATATTGACTGGGTAATTTTGATTTTTTAACAAAGACCTCAAATTTTAAAGTTGTTCCTTCTATTTTCAAATTAGCTTCAAAGCTAAAGGATACTCTAACATTTTTATTGCAATATCAAGGCTGGAAATTTGATAAAACATGTTTTAGACCATCTTTTGCATGATTTTAAAATGAACTAGGAACTTTGTTTTAGTACTTAATGAAATATTCAGGTGCTTAAGATGAATGTTTGATATTTATACTTTCAAATTTTTAACTTAATACCAAGGGGTTAAAATAACACCACTCAATATTTCAAATTGGTGCTTAAAAATGAACTCATCTTTCCAAATTTTTGTATTTAATAGTTGTTTGAACTAGTTTTTGTTTGGAAAAGAGATGGATGTCACATGTATGCTCTTCCACATGTCCCCTTTAGGGAACCCTTGGAATCAAAAGTGCCCATCCTTATTACAAAAATCTTGGTCCAAGGCTTAGAAAGAATGTTGTCTAAAGCACTCCCCAAAACTCACAATAGTTTGGGTGATCTTGAAAATGACCCTAAAGTCTTTTTATTTTATCTTTTTGTATTTTTCATGTAAACTTGGCTTATGAGGGGGACTTCATTACCTCCCATGAGTTATTTATGGAATATTTGACCTAGGATTTCACCTCTCAGCACAAACTTCATCCACTCCTAGAAGAATCGAAGGTTTGAGTGGTTAAACCACCTTCTAGTGATGGAGTTGCACACAGGATGCATGTACACTTTGGACATCGCACTACACTAAGCAATTGATGGATGTAATGGTTAAAAAAAGGGCAAGATATTTTTATAAAAATATAAGTATCATAGACACCCAATTACATGTTTTTTTTTGCATCATGATGTGAAAGTCATTGTGTAATTGATTTCCCTAGAAACATTCAAAAACTTGCTAGTTTTAGTTGATCTCACTTTTCCATACCTTGTCAATTAGACTTAAGATGATTGTTTTTTGTCATTAGCTTACTTGGTCTTGATTTGTATCTAATTTTAATTTTTAACTCAACAAACTTAAACAAAGCACATTGTCCTTAATTTTCTTGAGCAAGGGAGGCGTTACGCTATCCAATTGGAAAATTTTATCTTTTCCTTGTTTAAATTATTATCAAAAGCTTTTGTATCATGTCATCCACTTTGGTGTAGTCATGCTACCCAATTGAGTCTATACATTTTACCTAATTTGTTTAAAATCCCTCATTTATAATTCACATTCAAAATTGAACCTTTTTGAGTTTTAAGGGTTGGTGTGTTAAATTGGGTTTGCCATTTACACACTAAACTTGTTCTAACTTGGGTTAAATTTTCCATTTAGATTTAGGGCCATTTATTAGACTCAAAATCACATTATCATCTTGGTGGAATTAAGTCATCTTACATATCATTCACACTTTGAGTTTTAGAACATACTTTATCCTACTAGAACCATGTGGTGACGTTGTGCCACCCATTTGGCCCTAGCTCTATACTTAGTGATTTGTGCATGTTTTTACATCTTGAGTTGCTTAGTTCCTTTTATCTTATTCATAATTTGGAGAGCTTTCCTCTAATTTTATAGCTTCAACTTATCAAATTTGAAACTATATTTTACGGTATAATTGTATCACAAAGATCTAGACTTTGGTGTACTAGTTTTCACCTTTGATCTTTGATTTACCTTACCCTCTTCCAATACATATGATTTTAGCTTCACCAAAATTTGAGTAAATTCATGAACCAAATATTCTAATTATGTGTGCTACCAAGCCATCCTCCTTTATAGTCTCTTTGGTACCTTAGTTATTTGTTTTAAGGGACCCAAGGCATACTTTATTTGAACATTTTCAAAAAATTGATCTAAATCTAGTTAAACGTAGAGCACAACTCTTTTTAGACATGACTCAAAGGTTCACTTGTAGTGGGGCCTTCTTATGCCCTTTAGCTATGAGGATGAGAAATTTTATGATGGTCAAGATAACCATGTTATTTTTTATGACATCCCCTTAATAGTAGGATCTAAATATGTTTACAATGAATATCAAGCCCAAGGAGATCAAGATGAATCACTTATTAGGTTGAAAGAATCAGGTGCTAGACTACGTTTAGACTTTCTTGTAGAATAATTGCATACCTTAGTTAGAGAAGGAGAACAACGATGGAAAGAGCAAGATTTTACACAAATAGACATACCTTCTTCTAAAAACTTAAAATAAATACAAATAGAGTCAAAACCCACAAATCTAGATCTTCTAGCCAAGATCATGATAATAATTCATGATATGTAGATCAACTTGTTGCAGACTTAACTGACTCATTAGTTGCCACCTCAATTCATAATGATGCTTTAAGAGAAATGGGAAATGTGTTCAAAAGTATGCAACAAACATTTGATGAAAACATAACCATAGTGGATCCATATAACCTAAATGAATAGTTAAAGTCACAAGAGATCTTACAAAATGTTTCATTTGACATAGAGCATACATTCTTTAATCATCAAAAACCTCTTGTTACTTTACAAAATTAGAGACCAAAATATTTAATTTAAATTGAGTAAATCCCTCAAAAAAATTTGGCTAGTTCATTCCAGCTAACATAGAGGTTGGTAAACAAACACAGAACTATCCCAAATCAACAAGGCACTAAACAATCAAATTTAAGGAATGTTTTACAATATAAGAATCAATGGCATATTTTATTGATTCAAGGAGTGAATCAAAAACAAAGCATGGATTGAAAGGTATACCTTCCCTATAAATCCACACAAAACCAAGGGCACATTCCACCCCAATAGCATCTTATCCAATCCACAAATGCACCAAACATGTAAGAGTGTAATTTTATGAAGGAAATTATTCAAATATTGGATATGAATAATAGAGTTAAAAAGTACAAATTCAATGAGATATTCCCATATCCATTTTATTTATCTATTCTCCAAAACCCCTTTCCATCTCATTTTGAGGCACCCAAATTTGACAAATACAAAAGAAAGGGAGATCCATGTGAGCATATACAGGCATTATATGTCTTATGTCAAGATGTTGCTTATAGTAGTGAGTACTTACTTTGACTGTTTCTTTAAATTTTAACAAGACAAGCTTTAGATTGGCTACTTAAACTACCCAAGGGATCAATTACAAATTTGAACAACTTATCAAAAAAGTTTGTTAACCATTTTTTGTATAACATAGAGAATGAATTAACTATTTTTGACTTGTGCAAAGCCAAACATCATCATGGTGAAAGTTTTGTTGCATATCTACAAAGGTGGAGAGCATTGGCAAGCCAATTTCAACAGAACTTGCTAGACAAATAGTTGGCCAATATATTTGCATAGATTTTGCATCTTGAAGTCATGCATAATCTATGATTAGCTTTCATTAACTCATTCAAATAAATTATTGATAAAGGAATGCAGATTAAGAAGGATCTTATTACTAAAGGCCTTATCAAGATTTTCATGTAGAGTCAGGAATCTAATCAGATTAAATGACCAGTTCAAATGGTTTCATAGGATAAGCTTAAGGGCTTTAACCAAAATAAGAACATAGTTGGAAATGGGGTGACAAAAATAAGGCATGTATAAATGGTGCAATCTATGCCTCCCCCAAATGTATAAATAACTCCCCCAAATCCACCACCTACTTTGCAGAGACAACCTCTATGAAGGACATTTCATAATAATTTTAGGGTCTTTATCAAGTTAGGAGAGTTAGTTAAGATAGTGTTATAAAAGCTCATCATGGCTAATTTGATTATATGGCTAGTATCAAGGCCATTTCCTTGAGATTAATTAAAACTAAATTGGTACAAAGAGAAAAAATGGTGTAACTTCCATTGTGTTATTGGTCATGGTGTACATCATTGCATCTAATTATGACACATTATTGAGGACTTTATTGAAAGTGGTGAATTGTAAATTAAGTTGGCCCCTAATCAGGACACAAATTAGGATATGGGAATCTACAAAGACCCATTTCCAAGAAACAATCAAAACCAAGGTCAAAATTAAGGATAGAGGTAGAATCAGAACCAACATTAGGCTCAAAATTGTAATAAGCATAATAGGGATCATAATGCCCATACTAATAATGTGGCTTATAACAACATGTCTTATGACTATAACAATATTGTGGGGTACATTTTTACTACCCATATTTCCACTATTACTGTAAAACCACTTGGATAATCTCATGTTCCTCACAGTATACGACCCATCATTATAGGGTCAACACCCTCTCCCCCTAGTAATACAACATCGAGTTTGCATAATCACGTTGTGACTCCATTTACATGGGTTACTAGTTCTAAATAGTAGTACCCTTATTTTAATTATAAAGGATCCTCATTGACTCAAAACTATAGCAATATAGCTAGAGGCTCATGAGTCATCATTCAAGGCCCTTCACCTTCCTCTTCTAATTATAATTACTCCTTGCCACCACTAGGTTGTGTAGTCACAATTAGATTCCCATGAGTTACCATCCAAGGCCCTTCACCCACTTCTTTTAGGAAACCCAAAGAGAACAATATGCTAATGGTTTCAAAGCCAAATATTATGCCAACAAAGACTAAACTAGCTCACTCTATAATCAAGAAGACTTATGGTTTAGCAGACCAATTGACCAAAACCCCTACATAGATTTCCATATTAGAACTCTTGTAGATATCTGATGTCCATATAACTATCATGAATAGCCTTTTGAAGGAATCTACTATGCCTAATGATATTAACCTTGATCAGTTCTAGAACCTAGTTAGACATTTATCTTCATTTTGGCAAATCACATTTGATCAAAAAGACATGTCCACTCTTGGCCCAAACCACAATAAACCATTATACATTGAGATAATAATTGCAAATAATAAGATCAAGCAAGTTATATAGATAATGGTTCAGGGATAAACATCATATCTCTCAAGTTTTTATGATGATTGGGCTACATAGATAAGGACATTCAGCTAGAAACTATTACAATCAAGGCTTATGACAATGTCAAGGAGTTTTCAGGTACAATTTAGTTGTCAGTCATGGTTGGGTCTAGTTCTCATCATAAATTGTTCCATATTATGTATAATGAACTTAATTGTAACATGATTCTTAGTCATCCCTAGATCCATGAAGTAAAGCCAGTCCCATCTACTCTTCACCAATGCCTTAATTTTCCCCATGATGGGATCGAGGTTACTATTCCCACTAATCAGTAGCCATATTAATATTGCAAACATCTTGAAGTTGAGTTTCATAATTATAACTATTTCCTAGGTTCTAAGTTTATTATGAAGAATAACAAAGCCACCATTTCCCATCCATCTCCATCTAATTATATCGACCCTGGTGATTTAGCTTCTACTTCAATCGATCCATTTCCTATAGCTCTTCCAAAATAGTTTGTTATTAAAGATGTGGGTATTTATACATACCATCTTGAGGACATCCTCCATATTGAAAAATTTATTGAACCCCCTAAATCATTTGGAAAGCCTAAACCATCCAAGACTCCTAATAGACCCAACCAAATTTGATAGCTAAAGAAGAAACAACAAAAACCACCTATGGTTTTTGTACTTGCAAACACACCAAAGAAAGATCAAGAGGCTTTTATCAAGGGAGATTGGTTATATTTAAAGGCCCTACTAATTGCTTTCAAAATTTGAAGTATCTTATTCCTAACTAAATAATAGATCATCTTGACTATATAGGTAAAGGCCTTGGCCCACAAACGCAAGGAATCTTGAAGCCCTTATCAGCTAGAGTTATCAATTAGAATCATGGTCTCAGATTCATACCACCAGAGCGTGACCTCATGAATTTTGATAGTGACTCTTCTAAAGTGACTAGTGATGAGACTCCTAATAGTGATACAACATCTTATTATAGCCTTTTTAATGAGCTTGTTGACTCATATTTATTTGATTTAAAATCTATATTAACCATAATGCCCATTAGAGCTTCCCATCTTGAAGCAAGAACCTATCTTAGTGGTGTTTCCCTTCCTGAAGTAGGACATTATATATTTACCATTGGAACTTCCCATCCTAAAGCAAATCTTCATTGTTCCCTATGCATTTTCCATCATAAACTCATATATTGGGACTAACAAAATTTGGTCATATACCTTAATAAGTTTCAAAATGAAGTCAATTATAGAATACATGGGCCTACAAGATGGATTGCCTATTGGTGATCACAAATAGGGATTTGATTTTCATTGGATCCTTCTACCTACTTTGGAGAGCAAGAAAACTTTCTTGTTCATAATAAAGAACAAACATCAAGATCTTCAGGTAAAAACCTCTTTGAGGCACTCATCGATCAGGGAAAAAGTAAAGAAAAAGACAAGCCTTTAAGTGAAAACAAATTTAGTTACTCCTAGGTGGGAAAGTTTGTTCATCCCCTCAAGACACAATAGGTCCATCTATACCAAGTTCTATAGATAGTACAAGTATTTCTTCATAACAACATCAAATGTTTGAGCATCTTGCTCTTAATTTTCTAGAGGTTTTTACTACTTGGGCTTTACCAAAGATGGTAGATTTTGATTCTTCATACTATCCAAATATTTGGGAAGAAAAACAAGAAGATATGGTAAAATAATATGATCTTGATCATACCTTACCTACAATTCTAGAAATTGGATCCACACTTCATGTGTAAAACATGATAGAAGTGAACTTGCAGACCTATGAGGATCCCAAAATTATTTATGTTGGAGCTTCCCTTATTGAAGTAGAACGTGAGCATATCATATCCATTTTTAAGGATTATATAGACATATTTGCATGAGCATACTTTGACATGCTAGGCTTAGACCTTGATTTGGTTGTGCATCACCTTGTTTTCCATCCTGATGCCAAACCAATCAAGCAAAATTTGAGAAAGATGCATCCATACATCACCTTATCAGTTAAGGTTGAACTAGAAAAGTTGTTAAGAGCCAATTTTATTAGACCCTTAGATTACTCTGAATGGGTTTCCAACATAGTTTCAATAAGTAAAAAGACCCCAGGTACATATTTGTATTCATTGTAGAGATATCAATAAAGCATGCCCCAAAGATGATTTTCCTCTATCTAACATTGACCTGATCATTGACTCAATTGTTGGGTATGAGATGTTGTCCTTAATGGATGGGTTTTTTGGTTACAATCAGATCAAGATAGCCCTTGAAGACTAGTACAAGACTATGTTCACCACTCTGTGGGGGACATTTTGTTACCAATTCACGTCATTTGGCTTAAAGAATTTTGGAGTAACATATCAATTTGAAATGACTATCATCTTCCATGACATGATGCATGACATTGTAGAGGACAATGTTGATGATATATTAGCAAAATCATAAACAAGAGTTGGACATCCTAATGTTCTATGAAAAAAATTTGAGAGACTTCATGAATATAAAGTCTATTTGGATCCTAAGAAATGTGTCTTCAGAGTCACATCAAGGAAATTGCTTGGGTTTATTGTATCACAATGAGGGATTGAATTTGACCTTGTAAAATTCAACACTATTATGGAAATGCCTCCACCACACAATCTTAAATAGTTGTAAAGCCTACAAGAAAAGATCCAGTCTATACACAGGTTCATTTCTCAGTTGGTAGATAAGTGCCATCCATTTACTCATCTTTTGAAGAAAGGGGTAACATTCCAATGGGATGAATATTGTCAGATAGCATTTTCAAAGCTTAAGACATACTTGGCCAATATACCAGTCTTAAGACTGCCAACATAGGGAAAGTCACTACTTCTTTATATATCAGCCACAGAACATGCACAAGGGGCACTTTTGGCCCAACATGATGATCATGGTACGAAACACATTCTTTGTTAGTTAAGCTACACATTGGTGGAATTTGAACATAATAATACACCTATTGATAAGGCATGTTTAGCTATGGTATTCACCACTCAAAAATTATGACATTATATGCTAAATAAAAAAACTATTGTCATAACTAGAAAAATTGAATATGAGCGCTCTTTCAAAATTTGAATTAGCTGGTTCGTATGTAGGTAGGAAATTGATTAGGGAGAATCTGGAAGGAGGTACAGACCCTGGAGGAACTATAGAGGGTGTTAAGAAGAATGTTGGGTCAGATTCTTTAGATGATGTGGACAATGGAAAGTCATCGTGTGTTTATGATCCTTTTTATGGGGTCCGTGGTCCCCCATATCATGTGGTGGGGCAGGATCTTGAGAAGGAGAAAGATAATGATGAGTCTAATAAGGAAAAGTCCTCAGAAGGAATGCAGGTATGGATCTTAGAATGAAGGACTTGGTCATCTTTGTTTGGCAAGAAACCTACTCAAAAATCTCTTTTCCCACCGGTGACTGCTAAGTCTTGTTGGGAGAAAGGTGAGTTTAAAGTTTTTATCCCAGATCCTTTAGTTGATTTTTTTGTGTCTTCCATGGAATTCACCCTAGTGGGAAAATTTTTAGGAGCAAGACCAGATCTAGAATCTCTTAGAAAAATAGTTAAAAGGAATTGGATTATTAGAGGAGAGGTAGATATTGCACCAATGTTGAATGGTTTCTTCTCGTTTATCTTCAACTGTAAGGAAGATATGAATATGGTTCTTAGTGGAGGATCGTGGTTTTTTGGTAAATGCTCTCTCACTATTAAAAAATGGGAGCCAAACATGGATCTATCAGATTCTTTTTTCTTAACCACTCCCATTTGGGCTAGACTTCCTAGTCTCCCTTTAGAATTTTGGCATGAGGACATATTTAAAGGAATTGCCAATTCTTTTGGTGAACTTGTGGCATTGGATAATGCTACGGCTTCTAGAACCAAACTTCAAAGTGCTAGACTTTATGTTAAAGTGGTAGATCTGAATCATCTCCCAGAAAAGGTGGAATTAATATCCAAGCTTGGTGAAAAAACTCAAGAATTTTTTTTGAAGATTTTGTCATGTCCCTTTTTTTTAGTGGACATCATCAGAGTTGATGGTTAGCCTATTATGCAACCCTCATAGGCTAATAAGATGGATAGAGGGTCATGGTGGAGCTTGGCTTGGCTTTTGTTCAGGCTCTTTCAGACATGAATTAAGGGAGATATTAATATTTGATTGATTTAATCAAATATTAATTATTTGGTCTAATTTTAAAAACCCTAATTCTAATTTAAGAAACCCTAAGTCTAATTTAAGGAAATCTAATTTTAGCAAGCACACCTTTGGAGGGTATAAGAGTTTCTCATGGGAGAGAGTTTGTATTCATGATTGATTATTGATATTGATTCTTGTTAAGAATTCTTCTGTGAAGACTGAGCCAAGGGTTCTAGGATTCCATTTGCATTGAAGAACGTCAACTCTTCATTGTGTGTGATTCATAGGTTGTGAGAGATCAGCCAATCTATTTCCAAATTGAGAGATAACTTCATACAAAAGTTATCACAGTGGTTTACAAGTTTGAGAGATAACTTCATACAAAAGCTATCACAAGGGTTCACAGGTATTGCTTTATTTTTGGTTTTGATTCAAGAATTATCCAGATATAGATCTTTTGTATTAGCCCATAGTTCTTCAGATCAGGATCAATCATATAGGTTGTGCTATATTGGTGACCATACGAAGTCTATATAGATTCGTGAAAATCCATACGCATCAACGGAAAGATCAGACACTGACATTGGCATGAATAGACCTATAGAGACTGACATCGGCTGACCTCTCACTGACGTCGGCAGGTTAATGACCCCAGTCAACTGACGATGGTAGTATAACCGACGTCGAAGACTGTGTTTTTGACATAGTAGGCCGAGACATACCAGATCTAGATTTCTTTCCCAGTTTGCGGAATACTCAGGCTATTAAGGCCATACTTTCAATATTCTTTGTATACTTGATAGAGGACCTCTATTATAAGCATATGAGCAAATAAATAAGAGATTATACTGTGATTTATTTATCTATTTGAAGATATTTTGCAAAAATATAGAAAATCAATTCAATAATATTTAGTTTCAAATTTCAAGGGAAACAGGGGATATTACAGTGGTATCAAAGCTTTTTGTTTGTCTAGATATCCCTATTGGAAGGGGATATTACAGTGGTATCAGAGCTTTTTGTTTGTCTAGATATCCCTATTGGAAGGGGATATTACAGTGGTATCAAAGCTAATTCCTACCATCCTGAGGGTTTATAGATCTTATATAGCCATAAGAGTTGGGACCACATAGGTATAACACACGCAGTAGAGCCTTGCTTGAAGGTACCTAGGTGTTAGATCAGCCACCGATCATCATGAGTGACAGACATGAGGGTAGCCCACCTAGGGGCCACCAACATAATGATGATTTGGGTACCAGAAAAACCTACCATGAGATGACACAGGCACTACAGGAACTTACTACTATGATAAGGAGGATGAATTCACCTAATAGATAGAATGGGGAACAAGGAGATAATAGGAGTGTTACAGTTAATCAGAGACCCCAGTAGGCCCACTCTAGAATAGTGGATAAACCTACATGTCCTATGTTTGTTCAAGAGGAACCAGAAGTTCCAGTAGTGGAGGAGGTAGAGGATTCCCAATTTGTAGATGTTCTCATGGGTGCAAGCGATGTGTGGGACTTATTATCTCCTCATGTTCAAGAGAAGATGTCCTTTGATCATTTTATTAATCTAAGGAGAGAGCACTACAGATTGGTTAGACAAGGTGGGAGACCTAGACACTAGAACAACGATTTGAAGCATGCTACGAGCAGGCTCACACTAGTGATGTTTGATGATAGTGGTAAGGTGACAGCATAGGCCTGGGTTAGTAAGCTAGATACATTTCTCACATTGTGACTAATGGCTGAGGGAGATGCTATCAGATATGTGACACTACATCTTGAGGGAGTAGCTCATGATTGGTGGCACCACGGGATGGTGACACTCCATCATGATCGGATCACATCTTATTAGGAGTTTGTGGATAGGCTGGTGGAGCATTTTGACAGGAAGGATCCAGAATCATATTTTTGAGAGTTGGCATAATTATGCCAGAGTGGCAGCCTAAAATCTTACATTGGTGACTTTCAGAAGTTATCAGTTATGGTTCCTGACATTTCAGAGAGGCAACTAGTAGTGCTCTTCATGGAGGGACTAACAGAACCATTGAGAGGTTGGATCAAAGGCTTTGATCCTCTTTCATTATAAGAAGCTATGAAGAAGGCACGTAGTATGGAGATGGCAGCCCCATCAAGTAAATTTAACTCTAGAGGTACTTCTTCATCCCGAGACCATCAATGCTCTAACAGAGATAGAGAGGGATTATATTTCAGCAAAGATAAATCAGGTGTTAAGAATGATTCAAAGGCCAACCTAACAACATCACCTTTGGATCGAGAGGCTCTTAATGATCTACGCAAGAAAAAGCTTTGCTTCTACTGCAAAGGTCCATATGATGCCACTCATGATTATCCTTTAAGGCCTAAGGGCAAGGCAAATCGTGTGATATGGGCATATTATGAGGATTCAAAATTAGAAGATTTTGAATAGAAGAATAATCTTGAGGAGCCTAAGGCAGAGGTAGATTTAGAGCTACACATATAGGAGGCACGCCTATCCAGCATTCAGTCGGATGATTCATTCAGACTCCGTGGGGTTTTGGCAGGATAGAAGGTCATCACCCTTCTTGATACAGGAGCCACACATAATTTTATAGATGTTAGATTTGTGGAGAAGCATGGACTCACTACCAAAGATTTTGAGGGCATTAAAGTTAAGGTGGCCGATGGTCACACTCTTAGGTGTGAGCGGATGATTAGAGACCTCCCATTGCGATTGAACAACTATGAGTTCAATGCTGATTATTATGTGGTGAACATGGGGGACATAGACTTAGTCTTGGGTATGAAGTGGCTTCATTCCCTTGAGGAATTCACTCTTCATCTTAAGGACATGGAGGTTCATTTTGATGTTGGTGGGAAGACACATATTCTTAAGGCAATACGGGGCAGCAACATCAAAAATATGTTCTTTCATCGAATGGAGAGGCTCATACCACACGATATGGGAGAGTGCGCTTCCAAGTGCACATTGGCACCAACATAGGAGAGACATGTGGATGAGCTTTGTCTTGAGGTGAGTTCAGTTTAGGAGTTAGCACATGTGGTAGGGACTCAGCTTTCTGTTACAGGTAGGTCACATGTTGATGATATGAGTATGTCTAGCATTCACATTCCAGATTCAGATATTATTTAGGTGAGGAGTTTACTTTAGTTCCCAGTTGATTTCCATTCTTGGATTGGATGTTGGGATTCTTATCTTGGTACTAGGGATGAGGTGGTGATATTAGATGAGAGTGGTGATAGACATGGCTTGGAGTTAGCATTGATTGACAGCAGGGTAGATCATGACTACATTTGGGATCCAGGTGGATTGATTGGTTTATCATTCATCAATTACTTGAGGGCAAGCAATTTCAGGAGGGGTGGATTGTCATGTCCCTTTTTTTTAGTGGACATTGTCATATTTGATGGTTAGCCTATTATGCGACCCTCGTAGGCTGATAGGATGGATAGAGGGTCATGGTGGAGCTTGGCTTGGCTTTCGTTCAAGCTCTTTCGGACATGAGTTAAGGGAGATATTAATATTTGATTGATTTAATAAAATATTAATTATTTGGTCTAATTTTAAAAACCCTAATTCTAATTTAAGAAACCCTAAGTCTAATTTAAGGAAATCTAATTTTAGCAAGCACACCTTTGGAGGGTATAAGAGTTTCTCATGGGAGAGAGTTTTTATTCATGATTGATTATTGATATTGATTCTTGTTAAGAATTTTTCTATGAAGACTAAGCCAAGGGTTCCAGGATTCCATTTGCATTGAATAACATCAACTCTTTATTGTGTATGATTTAGAGGTTGTGAGAGATCAGCCGATCTATTGCCAAATTGAGAGATAACTTCATACAAAAGTTATCACAGTGGTTTACAAGTTTGAGAGATAACTTCATATAGAAGCTATCACAAGGGTTCATAGGTATTACTTTATTTTTGGTTTTGATTCAAGAATTATCTAGATATAGATCTTTTGTATTAGCCCATAGTTCTTCAGATCAGGATCAAGCATACAGGTTGTGCTATATTGGTAACCGTATGAAGTCCGTACATATCCATGAAAATCCGTATGCATTAGCAGAAAGATCAAACACTGACATCAACAGGAAGAGACCTACAGAGACTGACATCAGCTGACCTCTCACCAACATCAGTAGGTTAACGACCACAGTCAACCGATGACAGGAGTATAACTGACGTCGGTGACTATGTTTTTGACACAGCAGGTTGAGACATACTAGATCTAGATTTCTTTCCCAGTTTGTAGAATACTCAGGCTATTAAGGCCGTACTTTCAATATTCTTTGTATACTTGATAGAGGACCTCTATTGTAAGCATATGAGCAAATAAATAAGAGATTATACTATGATTTATTTATCTATTTGAACATATTTTGCAAAAATTTAGAAAAGTGATTCAATAATATTTAGTTTCAAATTTCAAGGGAAACAGGGGATATTACAGTGGTATCAGAGCTTTTTGTTTGTCTAGATATCCCTATTGGAAGGGGATATTACAGTGGTATCAGAGCTTTTTGTTTGTCTAGATATCCCTATTGGAAGGGGATATTACAGATTTGCCCAACTCATGCTATGCTTGTAAGAAGCAGGGGCATCTAGTTAAAAATTGTCCTTCCAAAGGTAAAAATCATCCTAGAAGTGTTTTGGATGGGAAAAAAACCAAGGTCCAATTAAATAAAATATGGAAACTCAAAGAAGATCATCGCCAAGAACAAAAGAATAATGAAGATTCAAAAGTTCTACATGCTGAAGTGGATAAAGAGCCATCTTTTGAAGATTCTAATGCTTTATATGCTGAGGAGGATAAAGAGCTTTCTTTTGAGAAAGTAAACTCTCAAAAAGGACATGGCATGCAAACAGAGATCATAAAATCTAAACAAAGAACAAAGGATCTGACAGATCTATCAAAACAAATTATTGTCTATCAAAGCATAGAAGACCGATGCAGAGATGTAGATGACAAAATTATGTTAGAGGAAGGTGAATTCTTGCCTAAAGATGGAAATAAATCAAAGGAGGGAGAGCTTCTTTCTTCTCAAACTAGGGAGATCCAGGTGTTATCTAAGGCTTATAATGACTCTCCTTTGGATGACATCCCTCCTATATAAGTTGTGAAAGATAATGGAGAAAACTCAAAGCATAAACTAAACCAAAGAAAAAGAGTTGAAAAAAAGATCAACACTAAGGGGGTGGAAACTAGAAACAGCAAAATAGATCAGCAAACTAAGGTGAAATCTCTTGCTTTAACTCTGAATAAATCTGAAAAAGGAACTGAACAGCATTCTAAGGTGAAATCAGATGTTGGTTCTCTGGACAAAATTGGAAGAAGATCCACTAAGAAAACCAAAGAGTTAGAAAGTATGTAGAATATTACTGATGGTAGGTAGGCAACTATTCTAGATTTTACCCCTAAAAAATTAGATATGAAAATCATAAGTTGGAATATTAAGACGCTGAATAGTATTCATAAAATGGATATTGTTAGGAATTTTGTTAGAGAACAAAAGCCTGATTTTCTCTTGCTCCAAGAAACTAAGATGAATAAAGAGAAAGTGGAACAGATTAAAGATTTTTAAAATTATTCTATAAATGTTAGTAGTTCAGAAGGTGCATCAGGGGGAACTCTGATGTTATGGAAGAAGAATTACTATTTTGGAACTATTATGATTGCTAGTAAATATCTCATGATAACCAAAATTAGTAGTATTGATCAGGAGGGTTGGTATATTGTAAATATTTATGCTCCTAACATTAAGAACCTAAAGAAAAAGGTCTGGGAGTTGGTTTCTAATTTTAAAAGTAAGGATTATTTTGGATGATGGATTATAATGGGAGACTTCAATGTGCCTCTATATGATCATGAGAAAATGGGAGGTAATGCTACCCAGATGGAAGGGAGATTGGATTTACTGGAGTTTATAAATAAAGAGGGTTTAATGGATATGGAACTCCATGGTATTCAGTTTACTTGGAGTAATAAGAGAGTTGGTAATGAATGTATTCAGGCTAGGCTTGATCGTGCTCTTATTTTTCCTGATTGGACAAAAGAATTCATCTACAAGTTGGAGGCTTGCCAGAAAATTGGATCAAATCATTTTCCTCTCATTTTCACTGCTTCTAAAATTAATCTCAAGAAGAATTTTCCTTTGAGATTTGAGATGTGGATGCAACACCCATAGTTTGAAAGTAAATTAGAAGAATGGTAGAATATTGATATTGAAGGCACAGCCCTCTTTAGATTTGCTTCTAAACTCAAAAATGTTAAAAGGGAAGTTAAAAAATGGAATAGGAGTAGCTTTGGAAATATCTTTGAGAATAAAATTGCTATTAAGGAGGATATTCTAAAAATACAGGAAAAAATTTAGAAGGAAGGATATACTCCTGACCTCCTCATTGAAGAAAATGAAAAGTTGGCTCAATATCATGACATCATCACTAAAGAAGAAATCTACTAGAGATAAAGATCAAGGTTGTTATGGTTGAGTGAAGGAGATAAAAACAAAAAAAACTTCCATCTATCCACTCTAAAGCATAGAGCTAAAATTCATATATCACACCTAAAAAAGGGAGACTTGAAGATTATAGAGGAGAAGGACATCAAGGAGGAAATGGAGACTTTTTTCTCTTCCCTAATGAAGGTTGATCCTAACATCAATTTGGATAGTTAGGCTGAAATCCTTGGAGTGATTCCTTCTCTGGTTTTGAACGAACAGAATAAAATGTTAAGCTCAATTCCTAAGGATGATGAAATTTTCAAAGCTGTTTGTTCTTTAGGAGGAGATAAAGCTCCTGGTCCTGATGGATTCCCCATGTTTTTCTTCCAAAAACTATGGAAATTCATTGGTAAAGATGTAAGTGATGTTGTGAAGGAATTCTATGGAGCTAAACAGATGGTTAAGGAAGTAAATTCTACCTTTTTGTGCTTGATTCTGAAGAAAATTGGTGTTGATTCTCCTGATCAGTTTAGACCGATCAGCCTTTGTAATTCTTTCTATAAAATTATTTCCAAAGTTCTTACTTCCAGACTTATTCAAGTGATTCCTTTGATTATTGCTTATCAACAAAATGGATTCATCCCAAGGAGACAAATTCTCAACTCTATCATCACTACTCATGACAATATTCACTCCTTGTCTTGTTCTAGCAATCAGGGGTTCATTATGAAAGTTGACATTGCTAAAGCCTATGACAAAGTTGATTGGTCTTTCCTTTCAAACAGTCTATTAGCTTTTGGCTTTGACCAAAAGGCGGTTGGTCTTATTTATCAATTGATTTCTACTTCCTCTATTGCTATTCTGGTTAATGGAACCTCATCTCATTTTTTTTATCCCTTTCGGGGATTGAGACAAGGTGATCCTTTATCCCCCATCCTTTTTGTTATTATGGTTGATTGCTTGGGGAGATATATTGGGGAGTTGGTTCATAAAGGCTTATATAAGGGTTTACAACCTTCTTCCAATCCTCTAATTTGTTCTCATGGACAATTTTTTGATGACACCATATTTATGGGTAAGGCTGAAGTCAAGGAAGCTAGAAATTTGAAGCAAGCTATTAACTTATATTCTTCTGCCTCTGGTCAATTGGTTAACTGGATTAAAAGTGTTGTGTTTTTTATCAATACCCCTATCCAGAGGCAAAATAAAATTGCTAAAATCCTTAAAATGTGCTATAGGATCTCTCCCCTCTTCTTACTTGGGTCTTCCTCTTGGTCTAAAGGCCCCTAATTCCTTTTGGGAAGATCTTATTAATAAATTCAGCAAGAAACTTGTGGGATGGAAAGGAAATATTTTAAGTCAGGCAAGTAAGTTAACTCTTCTCAAAGCTTGTCTTCAAAGCATACCTACTTATGCTTTAAGTCTTTTCAGAATTCTTATTAAATTTGTTGAGTCTATTGAAAAAATTCAAATAAATTTTCTATGGACTGGTACTAAGGAAAAAAGGAGAATGCCTTTAATTGCCTAGGATCATGTTTGCAAACCTTTCAGTGAAGGGGGATTGGGAATTAGAAAAATTAGAGATATGAATAAAGCTCTTTTAGCAAAATTGGGATGGAGAGTTTACCATGACAAAAAAGAGTGGAGTACCATATGGAAACATAAGTACCTCTTCAATGCTAAATCCCTTCCTGATTTCTTTTCTTATCCTGATGTAATTCATCCCTCTTCCATATGGGGGGTCGTTCAAGGGACCAAAAATACTTTAGAATAAGGATGTTCTTGGAAAATTGGTAATGGACTTAAGGTGAAATTTTGGGATGATGTTTGGTTAAAGGATTATCTGTTGTTTGGAGATTTTCATGATAAGGATTTAGTTGATCAATGTAAATAGAGATATGGTATACTTGTTAGTCATTATTGGCAGAATGATTCATGGGTGAATTTAACTGATGTTGATCAAGGCTTTAGTAATATTCAATTATCTCTCAATGCTATCTCTCTTTATCCTTATCTTGAGGATAAGATTATTTGGCATGATGATCCTAGTGGTCAATTTAAAGTCTCTACTATATTTGTTTCAAAGGAAAAGGTTAATCAATCTTTGTGGTCTCATGCCTAGATTAAGGGGCTAAACCCCAAAATTAATATCTTCTTTTGGACTCTACTTCAAAATAAAATTCTGACCCTTGACAACTTGCAAAAAAGAGGAATAAATGTGGTTAACAAGTGTATTTTATGCAAAAATGGATTTGAAGATAGAGACCATATGTTTTTGAACTACTCTTATACCCAGCAAGTTTGGACTGAGATCCTTAAATTTTGGGGTATAGTATGGGTCCATCAAAATAGTGTGGAACTCTCTTTTAAAAGCTGGTGTTGCCCCTCTAAGAATCCTGATGTTCATTTTCTCTGAAAATTAACTCTCCCTCATCTATGGTGGGGTATATGGAAAGAAAGGAACAATAGAATATTCAAAAGTAAAGAACTTCCTTGATGGGTGCTTGGTCAGAATATCATTAGAGCCATCAAGGAGAATTTTAAATCACAGAGGGATCTTGATCAAACCTTCCAAATTGATAGCCCTTTATGATCTGAAAGGCCTAATTTGAAAATTGATAATCCAAGATCGATCATAAAATGATATGTTCCTCCTAATGGATGGATCAAAGGGAACTTCGATGGAGCAACTAAAGGAAATATGAGAAGAGCGGGATGTGGAGGGGTATTGAGAGATCATGTGGGAAATGTAATTGATGCTATTGTTATCCCAATTGGTAAGTCGAATAGTCATATTGCTGAAGCTACTGCAGCCCTCTACACCATTAAATTAGCTATTGATCTGGGATTTTCTAAATTATGGTTGGAAGGTGATTCTTTGAATATTATAAATATCCTAAATAATAAAAATTCAATTTCATGGTCTATTGAGGCTATGGTTATGGAAATCAAGGCCTTAATTCAAAAATTTGAAAAAGTGGCCATATCCGATACATATCGAGAGGCCAATGGGGTAGCTGACTGGATAGCTAATCATGTTATTCAAACGGGGCATAAGGTGAGGTGGCTTGATGCATTAAATAAGCATGTTGATCTCAAAGCACTTATTAATTATGATGCCATCCGTTCTAAAGAGGGAAAGATGTGTTTGGATTAGTAAGTTAATGATTTGGTGGAGTGGGCTTATGGTAGATAGATTATCTTCCCAGAGTAGGTACATTCATGAGAATGTAATGTGGTTATTGCATGTGTCATCATATTGGTGAACTCCATTTCAAGTAACAAATAACTAGTTCCATTTTAACCCTTCTATTTTTAGTGTTTGGGCATTTTTGGTCTTTTGTTTGCTCTGCAATATGAAAGGTGAACCACGGAAGCAAGAGCCCAACAAATGTGAATACTGGAATGCTAGACAGGATGTATGGAAGATTCTTCAGAAAGGCAAGGTGGTTAGTTATCTGGAGCGTTTGCATGGATGTAAACCCCACATCACTACTGCCTTCTTCAAAAATTGGGTTGATGACAGAGTAACTCTTCATGGAGTCACTGTGAAGCTTACTGAGGATTTCATTGCTGAGGTCATGGGGCTTCCCACGGATGGTATTAAGTTCTCAAAATAGACCAGTATCTCCAATGCAGCCTATAAAAAGTTTCCAAAGACGGATGCAGAGGAGAAGCAATTGGAAAAGAATGGAGATTTCTTTGATTTGGAGCATCTAAAAGGAATTTAGAGAGATGTGTTATGCTACATTCGTGAGTACTTTATCCTTGATGGTAGGAGTAAAAGAGTTCACAAATTTCATTTTGTTTTTCTAAACCATTTCAGGAATAAGGATAGAATTTCTTTTCCTTTTTATCTGCATTTTTCGTTGCTTCAAAGCTTGTTTGCCCATAGAAAGGAGTCTCGACCCATTTTACATGAAGGTCTGATACTTATCATAGAGAGTTTTTGTAAAAATAATTCCATAGCTTCGAATCCTTATTCTTAAAAAATAAGGATTCTCAGTCCACAAAGTGTAAAAAGGATGAAAAAGTTAAAGGGATAGAAAAGGCAAAACCAAAACCCTCCAGTTCTAAAAAATAAATTGTTGAAGAGAAATTTGAGTTGGAAAACATTGAAAGTTCTGAGAAGGATGTCCTAGAGGAAGAGGAAGGAATGGATGATGGGGAGTTTAGTTCTAATTTGGAAGGATATCCAGAAATTAAAGGAAAATTTGAGAAAGGGAATGAAGGGGATACAACTGAGGGAAACTCAGAATAGAGCATTTCTAATCATGAGGATAATTAGACTGTGTTGGGGGGAGGTGGTAAAGATAAGAACATTTTAATTGATGATTTAGTTTCTATGAGAGAGGAGGATCATATGGTTTTGGTTTTTACTCCTGCTATGGAGATTGAGGAACAAGAAAAGGAGGACCCTATTCAGCATGAAGACCCTATTGAGACTAAAGAGGAGGAACAGATGGAAAGGGAGGAACAAAATGAAAAGGTTGATTCCCCTCCACATGATAATACAAAAGACATTCATGACTCTCGATAGAGGGACACTAAGCTTTCCTTCCTGCATTCTGCCAAATTTAAAGCCAATTCTATTCTCCAAGTTGATTCGTTGATCTATAATGAATTAATGGGGCTGAAGAAGAAAGTGAAAATAATGAAACACAATCAGGAAGTTGATCAGATCAAAATCAACCATTTAGAGATGCAAATGAGAGATATCCCAAATAAACTTAAATATTATGAGAGTAATCTTAGAACGCTCATCAAGGAAAGCAGAACTAAGATGGAGCAGGTAACATCCAGCATCTGTGCTGTTGCAGCTAATCTTGGAAAAAGAGCAAATGAAGAAATAATATCCTTAAAGGGTCCAAGTAAAAGGACCAAGTAGAGCTCAAGGAAGAAAGCCCTGTAAGATGCTGCTACTTCAGTTGATATCTCCATGCAGGATACTGCTCTGATTGGAAAGGAGGCTATTAAGATGATCCTGGAATTGCAATAGAAGACTAGGGTCTTCTTTGTTGATTTTGTTCTTATCCAGGTCCTTAATTCTGGATGTTTTAACTAGTTTTTGTTTTTTGTCCTAATACTTGATTCTTAGTCTTAAACTTATTTTGAGTTTCCAGGTCTCTGTAAAACCTGGGTACTTCTATTGGTTTAGGTGTATGGTTTCAGGTCCTTGTAAAACTTGATTTTGTTGCTATTTTTTAGTAGGTTTTAGGAATGCTCTTCTTGGTGGATGTAATTTCTTTATCTTTTTTATTTTTATTATAGGGTTTCAGGGTCCCTTCAAAACCTGCTTTTACCTTAATCTAAAACAAAACTATTGTCATCACTCAGGTGGATCTTCTCAAGTTCCTCTTATCTAAAGAAACTCTTCAAGGATGCATGGCTAAATGGGTTATGATCCTAAGTGAGTTTTATATTGAGTAATAGAATCAAAAGTTAATCAAAGGTAAAGTAATTGTTGACCAACTTGTAGAATCTCCTATTAAAGATACTCAACCTCTCAAATTTGACCTTTCAGATGACTCTATCATGATGATAAAACAAGCACTACAAGAACCTGAATAGTGGACACTCTATTTTGATGGATCCTTCACGTCTCATGGATCCAAAGCCATCATATTTTTTATCATACCATAGGGGTATTTGATTCCCAAAGCATTCCATATACAATTTCATTGTATAAATAATATGGCCGAGTATGAGGCCTTGGTTGCAGGGCTCCACCTTGCTATACAATGGGATATTCAAAGCTTAAAGGTCTATGGAGATTCATAGTTAATCATCAATCAGACCACTAATCATTATCAAAGAGGAGATGATAAGATTTTTCCTTACAAGCAAATTGTTGATAACCTCAAAACACATTTTAAATCTGTACAGTTTGAACAAGTTTCAAGAGTCAATAATAGATCCACCAACACAATGGAAATAATTGCTTATATGATTCAAATGTATGATAGTGCTAAAGAGTATCAGTTCTTGATTGAAAATCTTTTTTAGCCTATGCATATTATAATAGATTTAGAGAGATTATGATCCATTTTTGGTCCTAATCCCCCACCTAAGTTACCTTGGTACCAAGACTTTTATAACTATTTTCATAGTCATGTCTTCCCCATCAACATTTCCAACACCTAATAGAAACTATTCCTTCATCGCTTAAATTGTTATACTCTCTTTGGAAGCATGATTTATCATAAAGGCTATGATAGAATGCTTCTTCATTGTTTATCTTTGAGAGAATCTAAGCTAGCACTAAAGGAGGTTCATGAAGGAATGTGTGGAAATCACACCAATAGTGTATTCCTAGCAAAGAAGCTCTTTAGAATAGGGTATTATTGGCCCAAAATAGATACTAACACTTGAACCTATGTGATTAAGTGTGTTCCTTATCAACAACATGGTTATTTGATATATGTGCCTTATTTACCACTATAACCAATCACAATACCATGGCCATTCTCAACATGGGGTCTCGATCTCATCAGGGAAATCTAACCCAACATCTTCAGATGGCCATAAACTCATTTTGACTACAAATGAGTATTTTACCAAGTGGATTGAGGCTATCCCTCTCACTTATATTACTGTTAAATAGATAGTCAAATTCATTCATTACCATATCATCTATTGATATGGCATCCCAGTCTATATTATATCCAATAATGGTAGATCCTTTGTGAACCAAGATGTGAAATCTCTTTGTGCAAAATTCAAGATCAAGCACAAAAAATCAACTCCATATAACCCATAAGTAAATGGACAAGCTAAGGTATCAAACAAACCCATTATAGTCATCTTAAAGAAGATTGGCAATGATGTTGGCCATAATTAGCACTTACAAATCTTTCTTGTCCTTTGAGCTCATAAAACCAATCATCGAACCCTAATTGGAGCCACTCCATACTCCCTTAATTTTGGCACTAAATATATTATCCTGATTGAGATTGAGATACCATCATTATGAATATCACTAGAGCACATTGAAGATGATGAAGACTATAGAGCCTCACGACTACAAGAATTAAAACTTCTTTATGGTAAGCATTTGGCTACCCTAACAAACTTGCAAGCCTATTAGAATAGATTTTAGAGAAGCTAAAACAAGTGCATTCTCCCTCAAGAGTTTGAGATTGGTGACTTGGTTTTGAAAGAGAACCAAAAGAACATGAATGTTGAATGTAAAAAGAAAGGTAAGTTTTAGCCTAATTGGTTGGGACCCTATATTGTCATGGCAAACTATGGATCAGAGGCATATTGACTGGCTAAACCTAATGGTGAAGAACTTCTTAAGCCCATGAACATCATACACCTTAAGAGGTTTTATGCATGAATAGCTTGGAACTATTGTCTACAAGACCCCTGACTTGGGGGAAACTTCTGCTAGAGTAATTTTATCCTACCTTGAACACATTTTATACTATCTTAGCCTGCTCTTCACAACTCTGGATAGTGAAAAGATTTCAATCATTGGCACTTTGAACACATTTTATCCTATCTTGGATGTTCTCTTTTAGAACCATATTATTTATCCCACTTTAGACTATTTATGTGTTGGACCCTATTCTTTGGACCGTTCTCAAAATAGAACCATATTCTTTGTTATGTCTTAGGCATGTTGTAAGATTGAACATTTTTTCCCTTGACAAACTATTATCTTGATTATGTCTCAAGAACATTATGAACATCCTCAATACCAATTCTACAAAGCAGTTCAGCCAGAATAGTATTTTGTAGCTTCTTCAATAGGCAAGTGAGCAAGAGCATCTTTTTAGTTCTAAACCTTTGCTACACTATTATAGATAGGTGAATGTAGATACTTATTCATAGTTACTTCATGTTGCACACTATTATATATTAAATTTTCTTCTCTTTATAGGCATTTATTGTCTTATCAGGATCCTTACTCTCATTGATTTGTGAACATGGGCCATTGCAGCTGGCTTTGTTATTTTATTGGAACCTCTACTCTTAGACATGCATCTCCTTAACTATATGGTCCCCCCTTATACATATTTTATCCCAAAAACATTAGAAATACTTTGGAAATAACAAAAATGTCATAACATGATCCATAAAAGAATAAAAACATTATCTCACACTTCTCTACATTTGTACATTCCCATCCCACCATGTTATGCTCTTTCCATTTTGTAAGAAAAGAAACACCAGTTCATCTTGTCCCATGTACTTTCCATTTTGAAAGATCATTCTTTTTCATCCCATCAACTCATTGTTTGTAATACCATTCTCATTTATTTGTCATATCTTCCATTTCTTCTATAACATTAATCATGTTGGTCTAATCATCATGTTTCTTCTATCCCATTTCCTCGGAGAACTACATTTAGCCTAAAGTTTATTTTGGAACAAGCATCCATAAAACTATGTAGGTAGTGTCCACTTGTCTTTTACATCTAGAGTCATATCAGCTAACCCCTTCCTTTTCTTCTCTTCCCCCATTTATTTTATCATTATTCCTCTTTAATTAGGGAAAAATTAGTGTGTCATTGTTCTTTGTTATGTTGAGGTGGAAACTAATGACTCTACCACATGTGCATGAACATTTGTCTTTAAAACACACTAACTTGGGTTTTGTTGTGCTTTCACACCTCTCCTTTTATTTCTTCTCCCTTTCTCTTTTTATTAATTCTTGTCTCATCTTAGTTTTGTGTTTTTTTGTTTGATTTTGATTTTCTCTTTTATGTTTCAGAACATCTTGATGATTCGAATGGATCTTGATTAGTTATATTTTGATCCTTTGTTATTAAGTTGTTCTTGGACCTTTTTGTTTATTTGACTATTGTTGGTGTCTTATTTTTCTTGTTTGATGTTGCTTTTCTCTTTTGTGTTCAAGAATGCCTTGATGGTTGACATGGATCTTGATTATTTATATCTTGGTCTCATGTCATTACTAAGTTCTTATTTTTTTGTTTTTTAAACATTTTTGTTCCTACTTAAGTCTTGATTGATCATATCTTGATTTTAAGTTAGGTTCATTTATGTTTATATTTTTCTTTGTCTTTGATTTTTTGTTTACATGTAAATAGCTATAACTCTAGTTTTGGTCATTGTTTTACCATTATCCAAGGTATTCACATTTGAACTGGCTCAGTGCAATTTGAATATTATGCCATTCTAAGTTATTCATACTCATGATGCCTAATTTATTTTGATATAGCAATAACTTGTGCTCAAGTTTCAAAGTCTTAATGTGAACATTAGCTCTGATGAGTAATTCTCAAGAACACTTTGTATAATCTAAGCTCATGATATGAAAATAGGCATCTAGGTATTGTGTATTTTAACACTTAACTCTATGCTTAGACGTGCATATCTTTGCATACATTGTGAGTCTAATCAATTCTTGGTCAGTTTTCATCATTCCTTATTCCATTCTCTCCCAAAATTGGATGAACTACATTGGCCTGAAGTTCATGTTAGAACATGAGTCCATGGAACTATGTAGGTAGCATCCACTTGTCTTATACATCTAGAGTTAGCTCAGCCATCTCCGTTCTTCTTTTCATCTCTCTCATCACTTTGTGCATTCTCATATGCTAGGTTTTATATGGATTTCTAAGCCATTACACCATCACATGTACATTTCTGCCCACTCACTTTAACCAATCTTTTGGGTTATATCCTTAAACTATTTTTTTCCCAATTGCCCATGTTGTGGCCCAACATCTGAACAATATCAGAATCAAATCATCTCTATAGGGGAAAACCATTATTTATCAGCAATCAAAATTAGCTCTACTAGGGCACAAATATCTTATCATAATCAAATCTACTCTACTGGGGCACTTCTTACTATCTTCTCTTTAGAGACCCCATTCTAGTGGTGCTTTCCTTCTTAAAGCATAACATTCTCTCCTCTAATTCCAAGCTCTCCACACTACTGCCCATGATGGCAATATTTTAGTGTGTAACTTGTCCTAAAATTGATCAATGTCATAAGTGTGTAACTTATACTCTCAAATTGGGTATGTTTATAGTGTGTCCCTTACATTTATAGATTATATATTTCCCATTGCCCCTATCTTTAGGGCCTATTATACCTCTAATTATATTTTGATCATTGATGGTAATCATGTGTGTAAGCTTTAGCTCATCTGGATGTGATCTATTCCATGGATTAATCTCTTAGTTTTTCTCTCTTTTCAAGCATCCATTCTTCTCTTTCATCAGGGTATGTCCTCTCAAGGGCACATCCTAGGTCATTTCCAATTTCTTATTAACTTTTTTTTTAAAAGATGTTTCTTCATCTGAATGTCTCACTATGCTTTCTCAAATAGGGATAAAATGTAGACATCCAATTCTTAACACCATTTATGTTGAAATTGTCAATTTTACTTGAATTACACTCAAATGCACATTTTATGCCAAATCCATTAAAAAACCCCTAAATAGTTCAAAATTATCATTTACAAGTGCCAATTTAGGTCAAATTATCCCTAAATGGGGTAATGCAATTTATGGGCTAGCTAATTTTGATCAAATTATTTTGAGTCAAAATGTCAATTTTGCACCTAGGTGCCCTAGATTGCTCTTTTTTAACAAATCTCTTGCATGAGACATGTGCCCTTGTTATTTGTTTTTGACAACATCATAAATAGGATAATGGATCCAATACATATAACATCAACTTCTAATTCCAATCAGGTCAAATTTCAAGCCAATAACATGACATTTTGACCATTTTGATTAATTGAGGGCCAATTTCCAAATAATTACACAAATTTTGATTAACCTTGCTTAAGGATAATTAATCTAAATCAAGATCTTAAGTGGATTTTCCATGAGAGTTGTTGAATATTTCATTTTGGAAATTGATTTCTATTAATTGCATCATCAGGTGACATCATTTCTTGGGAAGACATCCCTAGGCCATAAATGCCACAAATATAAGGATTATGGGTCTCCCATGCCTCATTATGACCCTCCATACCTCTTAAATTATCCTCTATCCCAAATATTGATGAGTCTAATTATGGATTTTAATTACATAATTGAATTAATCCTTAGCCACACATCTTCATTTTGAGATGGATAGTTCAGGTTGATTCTAATCAATCTCAAAAATCTATAAATAGAGAGGCCATGAACATCATTTTAAAGATTGATTTGTGAAAAATTATTATGCTAAATTGTCTCCATAATCATTTTCATTTAACTATTAATTTTAGTTGCAAGCTTCATTTATAGGCTAGTTTAGTGATTCCAAATCATAAGCCTAGGTTTTACAAAGAGTTATTGAGACATTGGAGGAGTTGGCCACCATTGTTGTTAAAGACAAGAGTTCTTGATCAAGGGAGAACATGTTTTTGAGCCACTTTTGGAGGATGGATTCACTTGGGAAGGTATAGGTTTCTTGCTTTCTTTTATTTGTCTTTTATTGTCATTAGCAATTCCCACGTGAATAGATAGGCTTAATTTGGTTTACTCTTATGCATTTTTCCTTTGTTTTATTGGTCTAATGTTTGACTAATCATGTTATGTAATCCTCTCTAAAATAACAAGAGCTTGAAAAAGATAGTGGATAACATAAATGTGAAGGTTGATGAGACAGAAATTATATTATCAATCAAAGAATGATGAAGGAGCAATAAAGATAGATGAGGATGAATAATAAACTAAGGAAATAAATGACATAAAAGGTTCTTCTAGGTAAATTCAAAAGGATCATCCTAAATCTTAGATCATTAGAAATAAAAGTGTAAGTATACAAATAAGGAGAAGAATGGTGAGTGATGTTAATCAATAAAATAATGCCTTACTTTCAAATTTTGAACCTAAAAGCTATGTATAATCAAGTGAAGATAAGTTTTATTTAGATGCAATGAATGAAGAGTTAAATCAAATTGATAAGAATGAAAATTGGGAGTTAGTACCTAAGCCTAAAGATAAAAACATCATTGGTACAAAATGGGTATTCAGGAACAAATTGAAGGAGAATGGAGAGGTCACTAGAAATAAGGGTTGAATTATGTGAAAAGTATATGCTCAAGTATAATGAGTGGACTTTGAGTAACCTTTGCTCATGTAGTAAGGTTAGAGGCCATTAGGATGTTTATTTCCTACGCAGGTTTCAAAGGCTTCAATATATACCAAATAGATGTCAAGTAAACTTTCCTAAATGGGAACTAAGAAGAATAAGTATAAATTTAACAAATTGAGGGTTTCTTATTAATTGATAATAAGGACTATGTTTGCATGTTGAATAAGGCAATTTATGGTACAAAATAAGACCCTAGAGCTTGGTATTCTATACTAGACAAGTACCTTTTAGACCAAGGTTTCAAGAGAGGAGTTATATATAGTAACCTATATATCAAGACTAAAAATGATCATCAATTGATAGTGGTAGTATATGAGGATGATATCATCTTTGGTGGAACTAATGAAAATATGGCCCATAATTTTGCAGAGGTGATGAATTCATAATTTGAAATGTATATGCTTGGAGAACTATCCTTCTTTCTTGAAATTCAAATCAGTCAATCTAAAAAAGGTATGTTCATTTCATAAGTCAAGTATGTAAAAGAGATGTTAAAGAAGTCTGAAATAGAAGATTATAAGGCTGTAAGTACTCCTATGGTTATAAGATTCAAGATAATTAAGGCAGATGAATCCTCAAGGGTTAATCAGATAAAATATAGATCTATGATTGGGAGTTTGTTTTATACTACTACCTATAGACCTGACATCATATAAGTAGTAGGTTTTGTAGGATGATTTTAGCAAATCCTAAAGAAATTCATCTACAAGCAATCAATAAAATACTTAAGTATCTCAAAGGATCTATAGTGTATGGTTTATGGTACCCAAGGAATAATAAGTTTGATTTAGTAGACTATACAAATACAGATTGGGTTAGGAGTCTAGATGATAGAAAGAGCACTAGTGGAGGATTCTTCTTCTTAGGTAAGTTCCTAGTCTTATGGTTAAGCAAGAAACAACTATCAGTGGATTTATCTACTTTTGAGGTTGAGTACATTGCAATAGCTTCATGTTGTACTCAAGTATTATGGATGAGATAAACCTTGAGAGACTACAAGGTAGAATTTGATTGTCTTATTCCTATTTTTTATGATAATACTAGTACCATAAGTGTTTTAAATAATCCTGACATGCATTTAAGGACCAAGCACATCCTTATCAAGTATCACTTCTTAAGAGAATAGGTGAGTGAACAAATTATTAAGCTTGAATTTTTTTCTACCAAGGATTATATTGTATAGTTCTTAACTAATCTTATTCCAAAGGATACTTTTGAACATCTAAGATAATAATTAGGTGTGATTCATGTTCCTAGCAGTCATTGAACTAGTCAAAATTCTTAGGGGGACTAATAAGGAGTTGTTTTAGCTCCAAAGAGTGTTAAAAAAATGAATAAGCTATGAGGTCAAAAGGGGAGTCATATCAATTTTTCAAGAAAAAGTTATCTAAGGTATGTAATGAGATAAGGGGATTTTTTTGATATGATCTTTCATTCATGTATATTGAAGTGTTATTTTAAGTAGTGCTTTATCATTAATATCAAAGGGGGAGATTGAAATGCATTAGGGAGATGTATCCCAGTAAGAGAAGCATCAATGAGTGGTTACCATCAATGAAAAATGGGGATATTGTTGAGAATGTGTTATAATTTATGCATAAATATGTTATTTATGTCATTTTGAGTTGTCATTATTGTTTTTGATGTTGAGTTCATAAGCCATGTACTTGAGAGAACCTAGTGAGGAGGCACATGCTTGGTAGCATGATGAGGTAAGTAGTATGAGACTTTGGATTTTATGGGTGTAATTTCATGATCAAGGTATGACATAATTTCAAATGAGAATGAGTTTTTGAGGATAGTATATGAGGTTTCAAGGTATGATCATGGTCTAAGTATGACTTGTAATTCAAGACCCAGTGTGCAAAGTGACCTAATGTGGTGTAATGAGGGGTCAAGATCAATGCCCAAGGTGCCAAATCTCTTTATATAATTTAAATTTCTAAAATTTTGTGTTAAGTTTTTTTACCAAGTTTGAGATCATATCTTAAAGGATAAAGTATGAAATTTGGTGTTAAGGTTTTTTGTGTGCATAGAATGGGGTGTTGCAAACCTGAAAAGTAATTTATTATGCTCATTGGCATGTATAACCTTTTCATTATATCTTGATAATTTCATGGAAGTTTTTTAAGGTTATTATCTTGAATTTTTTATCATTTTTTTTAGATTTTAGGTTCAATCCTTTATGAATAATTGCTAAGAAGGGAAACCAGTTAAAACCCTCCTAAAACCTTCATAATGACTCGATAAAAAATATATTATTGATTATGGCTCAAAATAATTTTTTTGACCCATTTTTTATGTTTTTAACATGTAAATTAATCTTCCATGTTTCTCCAAGTGGTGTTTTTTGTCATAAGAGTGAGTATAAGATTAAAAAAACCCATTATTTCTTGGAATTTTGATGTAGCAGATAGGGTTGACCAAGTCAAAGCATGAAAATGGACGGAAAATTATGTGTGATTATTTTATTTTATTCCCATTAAATTTTTAATCAATTTTTCTACCTAAAATTTTTTAAATCGGTCATGGAAGTTGGCCTATCACTAAAAGGGCCTAATGAGCAAGACAATGCGAAAACTAGGTAGTGGTGAGAAAGAGATTAGGGATTGGATGCAAAGGATTAGGGATGTATAAAAATTCATGGGGTAATTTATAAATACCTATACCTAATTTACCTTTTATTTATATGTTTTTTTTAATGTACATAAACATGCTAAAATTTGTTCTCAAAGTGTTCTGTCTAACACAGTGAAGTTTATGTAGAGTGAAGATGTGAGATTGGTCTATAAGACCAATATTGACATTAAAAATTATAATATATATTTTAAAATATGATATAATTATTTTTAATTTCAATTTAAACCCATTTTATTATCATAAAAATTTTCCCACTGGTGTTTTAAGACTTGATCTCTTTTACTATGTTTTTGGTGCTACAGGCAGTTTTCTATGTATGAGTGAGAATGTTATTCTTGAGTCTTTTTGTTTCAATTTGATGAATAAAATACACAATAATTTATTAATAATTACTCATAGGTTAATTTCAACACATTTTTATGCATGATAAACTTTTATGAAGTTTTTAAAAGTTAAAGGCCTTTAACTAGGTTCTTAAGTCCTATGTACAGTTCTAAGTGAACATATGAAGTTGATCAGTTAGAGGTATTTTTCCTTGTTTGATGAACTATATTTAAAATTATGTTTAACATGAGGTAATTTATATTATATAAATTTAATTTTTATGTTTCAAATTTGAGTGTATGATTCAGATTTATAAGACAAACTTTCTGGTAGTAAGAAGGCCTAATAGCGAGTAGACCTAATTATGTGGTTCAAAGAGTGAAATGATTTAAATGGTGTTGGGTACATAAAGTGATATTATTAAGGGTATAATCTAATTTTTTATTAATTTTTTAATCCATTTTTGTATTCTCAAGGTGTTCCAATGAGGCCTACGTGAAATGTGTGCTTAGAGAAGGCCTAATTGCATTAGGTCTGTATTAGGCCTAATGGTGGTTTTGGCCCTTAAAGGTCATGACCAACCTATTTAATGGTTTTTAAACTTATTAAATGTGTTTTTTATCTATTCCAAATTTTATTCAAGTATTTTTACGTTATTTACCAACCAATATGGGTAAGAGCAAGAGTTAAGTATAAAGAAAAGGTCTAATAGACCTAATTTCACTAGTTAGAATATTGAGCATATGAATTAATGATATAGAGTTTTGGAAAATATGTAAAGGGATTTAATATAATTATATATTTGTGTTAAATATTTTATTAATATATAACTATGTTTTTATAGGTGATGAGCTAGGTCATTTGATTGAATTCTACCAAAGGAAGGGTTAGTTGAGCGATAAGACCTAATAGCCTATTTGAGAGAGATAGAAGAGTGAGAAGAGAAAAAGGAGGTAATATTTATTTAGGTGAGAAATATAATTTCAAATTTAATCATATTTTCAATGTATATGAGTTTTTTTGAGTTACTTATGGGGTTTGAGCCTCCTTACAAGTTGGTGCTTGTTAAAGGACTAGTTGAGTTGGTGCTTAACTAGTGAGGGGTTGGTGTTCCTTATGGGGTTGGTACATCACTAAAAGTTTGATTCATTTATTATATGAATTTATTAAAATCTATTCATTATTATTATTTATCCTCCATGATGTTTTCCTTCATATATCTTGTGTTCATGTGTTATATTCCCACTTCTTGCTCATATCAAAGATTGTTTATGCATTACCATATCTCTAGATCCATTTGTTTGATTAATGAATGATATATGGAATTTATATAATATTTTTCATAGTGAATCCCCCCCCCTAATTTTTTATACCTATAAAAATTGGTATCATATCCTTTTCCCTTGTGCAAACTTAATAGTCTAAGGGAGATCTTTAGAGTACAGGTATGGATTTTGATCATGAAAGTGTTTTCTATGATTGCAATGAGGATCTATCCACAGTTATTGAAATATATTGTGAATGTTGTTTAAGAGATAAGAATCACATGATAGAATTCACCTATATTAGAATTAAATTAATGAATTTAGAGGTACAAATTGAGTAAGATGCAATTAAGATAAGGACTTATCAGAAGTTTGAGGAGAGTACTAGAAAGCTTAACAATATTTTGGATAGTCAAAGATCCTTTTATGATATGATAGTCTTGGATTCAGAGAATAAAAAAATGAGTTCAATAAGAGTTATTTTTCAAAAGACATTGATTAGTCAAGGAGTGATGAAGCTGGTAGGATAAAGACCTATGCAAAAGTAGTCAAGTTTGAAGTCAATCATCAACAAGCCAAGAAGGGTTTTGCTTTATCAAAGGATATCAAAGGTAGTGTTGTATCATCCTATGATCATAAAAATATAAATAATGTTAAACCATCATAGAATGTGGATCCCTTCATTGGTTATTATTTATTTTATGGTAAATTTAGACATAGAGTTGTTAACTATTGATGAAAAAGTAGAATCATGTGTTATAACTACAACCAAAGAGGACACATTTCAAGAGAGTGTAAGAAATATCTATAAATAAAACTAGTCATGTTGTGAAGATATAGAGTCATGATACTAAATAATGGGTCAAGAAATTAGACCCTATGGGTAAATTAAAAGAGAAGCAAGAATTTAGAGGAGAAGAATCTATGATATCCCAGACTGCTTTTCATACTCAAAATGAAGATTTGAAGTGGTACATATATAATGGTTATTCAATTTATATGACAAGAGATATAAGTAAATTCATCACTTTGAACAAGAAAGTCATAGGTTCAGTAAGGTCTAGAGATAACACATCTACTAATATAATTGGCAAAGGTGATTTGAGATTAGATAATGGCAAGACCAAGATAGAAAATGTTTTATATGTAGATGACTTGAAACACAACATGTTGAGTATAATTAAAATATGTAATTATGTACATACCCTAATGTTTCCATAAAAATTATGTGAGATAAGGAGACCAAAATTAGGAAGGTTGATTGCCAAAGCCAACAAAATTGAGAATAATCTCTATGTGCTAAATTAAATCACAAAAGAGAAGTGATTCATGCAAAAAGAAGATGAAATTTGGATATGGTATAAAATTTTAAGTCATATGAACTTTGAAAATCTAGTCAAGATCATCTCCAAGGGATCTATGAAGAATATGCCCAAAATATCTAAACTTGTAGATGCTCTTTGCAAGGCATGTCAACATGGTAAGTAAACTAGGAGGAGATTAAAATCTAAACAATATTCTACTACTAGACTTTTATAACTTTTTCATACTGATCTATGTAGTCTTATAAGGATTCAAAGTATTCAATGTGATAACTACTTCATGTTGCTTATAGATGACTTCACAAGAATGACTTGGGTAGCATTCTTGAAGGAGAAGTTAAAATATCTAATTAAGTTAAAAAACTTAAAATATTTGGTTGAAAATGAGATAAAAGAGAAGATCAAGTGTCTTAGGTATGTCAAAGGAGGAAATTTTTGGTTAAATGAGTTTGATGAGTTTTGTGAGGTCAATGGAATAAGAAGACAATTCTCAGCTTCTAAAAAACCTCAACAAAATGGGGTGGTTGAAATAAAGAATAGAATAGTTCAAGAAATGGCAAGGACCATGTTGAATGAGTCCAAGTTATCTGATGGCTATTGGAGAGAAGCTATGAGTGCCATAGTTTACACTTTGAATAGAGGTCAAATTAGAATCAATGATGATAAGATTCCATATGACTTATGGAATGGGAGACCTACAAGTGTTAAACATTTTAAGGTCTTTAGAAGTAAATTTTATATCAAGAGGGATGATGAGAACTTAGGAAAGTATGATTCAAGGTCTGATGAAGGAATTTTCTTAGGATATTCATCATTAAGTGTTGCCTATATATATTATAAAAATAGGTTGAAAAAGATAGTGGGGAAAAAAATGTGAAGGCTTATGAGACAAAGAAATCATATTCTCAATCAAATAATGATGAAGGAGAAATAGAGATAGATGAGGATGAAGAAGAAACTAAGGAAAAAAAAGGACACAAAAGGTCCTTCTAGGTAGATTCAAAATGATCATCCTAAATATTAGATCATTGGAAATAAAAGTGCAAGTATAAAAACAAGGAGAAGAATGGTGAGTGATTTTAATCAAGAAAATACTAACTTAATTTAAAAATTTGAACATAAAATCTATGTAGGATCAAGTGAAGATAAATTTTGGTTAGATGAAATGAATGAGGAGTTAAATAAAATTGAGAAAAATGAAAATAGGGAGTTAGTACCTAGGCCTAAAGATAAAAGCATCATTGGTACAAAATGGGTATTCAAGAACAAGTTAAATGAGAATGGAGAGGTCACTAGAAACAAGGCTAGACTTGTGTACAAAGGATATGATCAATTAGGAGTGGACTTTTAGGAAACCTTTGCTCATGTAGCAAGGTTAGAGGCCATTAGGATGTTTATTACCTATGAAGGTTTCAAAGGATTTAATAAATACCAAATGGATGTCAAGTCAGTGTTCCTAAATTAGAACTTAGAAGAATAAGTATACATTTAACAACCTGAGGGTTTCCTATTGATTAATAAATAAGACCATGTCTGTAGGTTGAAGAAGGCCATTTATGGTCTAAAACAAGACCATAGAGCTTGATATGCTAGACTAGACAAGAACCTTTTAGACCAAGGTTTCAAGAGAGGGGTTATACATAGTAACCTGTATATCAAGACAAAATGATCATAAGTGATAGTGTTAGTCTATGTGTAATATATCATCTTTGGTGGAACTAATGAGAATATGACCAGGAATTTTGTAGAGGTGGTGAAGTCAAAATTTTAAATGTCTATGCTTGGAGAACGTTCCTTCTTTCTTAGACTTTAAATCAATCAATCTGAAAAAGGTATGTTCATTTCATAGGTTAAGTATATAAAATATATGTTAATGAAGTTTGAAATGGAAGATTGTTAGGTTGTAAGTTTTTATATGGTTACAAGATTCAAGATAATCAAGGAGGATGAATCCGCAAGGGTCAATCAAATAAACTATAGATCCATGATTGGTCATTTGTTGTATACTACTGCCTCTAGACCTGACATCATACAAGTAGTAGGTATTATGGTAAGATTTCAAGTAGATCCTAAGGTAATTTATCTACAAAAAATCAAGATAATACTTAAGTATCTCAAAGGAACTATGGAATATGGTTTATATTATGCAAGGAGCATTAAGTTTGATCTAGTAGCTTATAGATGTAGATTGGACTGGGAATCTAGATGACAGAAAGATTACTATTGGAGGAGCCTTATTTTTAGGTATGTGCCTAGTCTCATGGTTAAGCAAGAAATAACCATCAGTGACTTTATCTACTTGTGAGGCTGAGTACATTGTAGTAGCTCCATGTTGTACTCAAGTATTGTGGATGAGATAAATATTGAGAGACTATAAGGTGGAATTTGATGGTCTTATTCCTATTTTTTGTGATAATACCAATACCATAAGTGTTTAAAATAATCTTGTCATGCATTCAAGGAACAAGCACATCCATATCAATTATCATTTATTAAGAGAATAGGTGAGTAAATAAAGTATTATGCTTGAATCTATGTCTACCAAGGATCATATTATAGATATCTTGACTAAGCCTATTCTAAAGGCTATTTTTGAACATCTAAGATAATAATTAGGTGTGATTTATGTTCCTAGCAGTCATTGAGCTAGTCAAAATTCTTAGGGTGGATAATAAGGAGGTGTTTTAGCTCTAAAGAGTAAGAAAGAAGTGCACAAGTTATGAGGTCAAAGGAGGAGTCATATCAATTTGTCAAGAAGCTATCTAACATATGCAATGAGATAAGGGGATATTTTTTATATGATCTTTCATTCTTGTATATTGAGGTGTTGTTTTTATTAGTGTTTTTTCATTAATATCAAAAGGGGAGATTGATATGCATTAGGGAGATGTATCCCAGTAAGAGAAGCATCAATGAGTGGTTACCATCAATGACAAAGGGGGAGATTCTTGAGAATGTGTTATAATGTATGCATAAAGTTTTCATTTATGTCATGAAAGTGTCATGTATGTCATTTTGAGTTGTCATTATTGTTCTTGATGTTGAGTTCATAATCCATATACTTGAGAGAACCTAGTGAGGAGGCACAAGCTTGGTAGCATGATGAGGTAAGTAATATGAGACTTGGGAGTTGATGGGTGGAAGTTCATGATGAAGATATAAGGTCATTTGACATGAAAATGAGGTTTGGATAATATTACATGAGGTTTTAAGGTATGATCATGGTCTAAGTATGATCGGTAGTTTAAGGCTTAGTGTGTAAAGTAACCTAGTATGGCCTAATGAGGGGTCAAGATCATTTACCAATGTGTAAAATATATTGAGAGAATTTAAATATGTTTGAGATGTTTTTTTAATTTTTTTACCAATCTTTAGGTCATATCCTAAAGGAAAAATCATGAAAATTGGTGTTAAGGTTTTATGTGTGCACCGAATGGGGTGTTGCAGACTTGAGAAGGAATTTCTTATGCTCATTGGTATGTGAAACCTTTGCATGAGGTATTTATTAGTTTATGTAATTTTGGGAATGTTACTATCTTGAATTTCTTGGAATTAGTTTTGGATTTTATGGGCAATCTTTTATGAATGATTGTTAAGAAGGGAAACCAGTCAAAACCCTCCTAAAACCCTCATAATGACCCGATAGGAAATATCTTGTTGATTATAGATCAAAATATTTTTTTTGACCTAGTTTGATGTATATAACATGTAAATTACTCTTCCATGTTTTCCAAGCAGTTTTGTCTTTTCATAAGAGTGAGTAGAAGCTACAAGAAACCCATTTTTTCTTAGAATTTTGATCTAGCAAACAGGGTTGACCAAGTCAAAGCATGAAAATGGATGGAGGATGATGTGTGATAATTTTAATTTGTGACCATACCTAAAAAAATTATTATTGTCATGGAAGTTGGCCTATCGCAAAAAGAGCCTAATGAGTAAGATAGTGAGAAATCTAGGCAGTAGTGAGAAAGAGATTAGGGATTGGTTATAGAGGATTAGGGATGGATAAAAATGCATGGATTCATTTTTAAATACATATACCTAATATCCCATTTATTTATTTATTTATTTTATGCACACAAACATGCTAAAATTTGTTATCAAAGTGATCTGTCTAACACAGTGAAGTCTATAGAGAGTGAAGATGTGAGATTGGTCTGTAAGACCAATATTGATATTAAAAATTATAATATATCTTTTAAAATATTATATAAGGATTATTAAGGTTAATTTAAACCCATTTTAATTACATAAAAGTGTCTCCACAAGTGTTCTAAGACTTGATCTTCTTTATTGTGTTTTTGCTGCTACATGCAATTTTTTGTGTATGAGTGAGAATGTTGTTCCTAAGTCTTTTTGCTTATATTTTATGAATAAAATGCACATTAATTTGTTCATAGGGTCTCATACATTAATTTTAACACATTTTTATGCATTATAAACTTATATGAAGTTGTTAAAAATCAAAGGCTTGAGTGCAGTTCTAAGTGAGCATATGAAGTTGATCAGTTAGAGGTCATTTTCCTTGTTTGATGAATTATAAATGAACATTATGTTGAAATTGAGGTAATTTATATTATATCCATGTGTTTTTTTATTATGTTTATGTTTCAAATTTTAATTTATTATTAAAAAATTTAAGATAGACTTTCTGGTAGTAAGAAGGCCTAATGGCAAGTAGACCTATTATGGTGTTTAAAGAGTGAAATGATTTAAATGGTGTTGGGGACATAAGGTGATATTATCAGGGATATAATTTAATCATGTATGAATTTTTTCATCCATTTTTTGAGGCTCAAGGTGTTTTAAGTAGGCCTAAGTTAAGTGTGTGCTTAGAGAAGGCCTAATTGCATTAGGTCTCTATTAGGCCTAATGGTGGTTTTGGCCCTTAAAGGTAATGACCAACCTATGTAATGGTTTTTACACTTATTAAATGTGTTTTTTTATCTATTCCAAATTTTATCCAAGTATTTTTATATTTTTTTCCAACCAATATGGATAAGAGCGAGAGTCAAGTATAAAGAAAAGGTCTAATCGGCCTAATTTGACTAGTTAGAATATTGAGCATATGAGCGAATGATATAAAGTTTTATAAAATAGGTAAATGGATTTAAGATAAATATATAGTTGTGTTAAATATTATATTAATATATAATTATGTTTTTATATGTGATGAGTAAGGTCATTTGACTTAATTCTACCAAGGGAAGGGTCAGTTGAGTGATAAAACTTAATAGGCTATTTGAGAGAGATAGAAGAGTGAGAAGGGAAAAAGAATGAGGTAATATTTATTTGGGTGAGTAAAAAATGTTCAAATGTGATTAGATGTTCAATTTATATGATTTGGTGTTGAGTTACCTAGGGGGTTGGAGCCTCCTTACAAGTTGGTGCTTGTTAAAGGACTAGTTGAGTTGGTGCTTAATTAGTGAGGGTTTGGTGTTCCTCAATAAAAGTTTGATTAACTACTTATAGGAATATATTCCAAGATATTAATTAGTAGGTTTTATCCCCCATTATGGTTTCCCACATAGATATTTTGTTCATGTTTTATATTTCCACTTCTTGCTCATATGAATGATTTTTATGCATTACCATATATCTAGATCTTTTTATTTGATTAATGGATGATATATGGATATGAAATAGGAGTTTTCACATTGATTCACCCCCCCTCTTAGTGTTTATACCTATAAAAATTGGTATCAGAGTTAGTTCCCTTGTGCAAACTTAATAGTCTAAGGGAGATCTTTAGAGTACAGATATGGATTTTGATCATGAAAGTGTTTTCTATGATTGTAATGAGGATATATCCATATTCATTAAAAAAACTTATGAATGTTGTTCAAAATATAATAATCACATGGAATTATTCACCCAAGTTATAATGAAACTAAATACTTTAGAGGCACAAGTTGAGCAAGATACACTTAAGATAAGGACTTGTCATAAGTTTGAGGAGATTATTGGAAAGCTTAAAAATATTTTAAATAATAAAATATCATTTTATGATATGTCATGTCTTAGATTCAAAGAAGAATAGAAAGATTTCAATAAGAGCCAATTTCCAAAAGACATTGATTAGTCAAGGAGTGATGAAATTGGTAGAATAAATACCTATTCATAAGTAGTCAAGTTTGAAGTCAATCATCAACAAGCCAATAAGGGTTTTGCTTTATCAAAGGATATCAAAGGTAGTGGTGTATCATCCTATGATCATAAAAAGACAAATAAGGTTAAACCATGATAATATATGGATCCCTTCATTGTTTTTTGTTTCTCTTGTGGTAAATTTGGACTTAGAGATGTTAACTATAGATAGAGAAGTAGAATCATGTGTTATAGCTAAAACTAAAGAGGACACATTGCAAGAGAGTGTAAGACAAGATCTATAAATAAAAATAGTCATGTTGTGAAGATATGGAGTCATGATACTAAATAATGGGTCAATAAAGTAGAACCTATGGGTAAATTAAAAGAGAATCAAGAATCTAGAGGATAAGAATCTATGATAGTCCAAACTACTTTTCATACTCAGAATTAATATTTGAAGTGGTACATAGATAGTGGTTGTTCAAGTCACATGACAAGATATAGAAGAAAATTCATCACTTTGAATAAGAATGTCATAGGTTGAGTAAGGTTTTATATGTAGATGGATTGAAACACAAAATGTTGAGTGTAAGTCTAAATATTCACTTAAGTACATACCCTAATGTTTCATGAAAAAGTATGTGAGATAAAGAGAGAAAAATTAGGAAGGTTGATTGCCAAAGCCAATAGAACTGAAAATAATCTTTATGTACTAAATGAAATCACAAAAGATAAGTGTTTCATGAGAAAGGTAGAAAGTTGGTCATGGTATATAAGGTTAGGTCATATTAAATTTAATAATATATTAAAGGATATATCTAAGGTATCTTTGAATAATATGCCCAAAATATCTAAACTTACAGATGCTCTTTACAAGGCATGTCAACATGGTAATCAGAGTAAGAAGAGATTAAAATCTAAAGAATATTCTACTACTAGACCTTTAGAACTAATTCATACTAATATGTGTGGTCTTACAAGGATTCAAAGTATTCAAGGTGATAGTTACTTCATGTTTCTTATATATGACTTCACAAGAATGACTTAGGTTGCATTCTTGAAGGAGTAATTAGAAGCTCTAGGTAAATTCAAAACCTTCAAATCTTTGGTTGAAAATGAGATGATAGTGAAGATCAAACATCTTAGCTATGTCAAAGGAGGTGATTTTTGGTCAAATAAGTTTCATGAGTTTTTTGGGGTCAATGGAATAAGAATATAATTCTCAGCTTCTACAACACCTTGACAGAATGGGGTGGTTGAAAGAAAGAATAGAACAGTTCAAGAAATGTCAAGGACCATGTTGAATGAGTCCAAGTTATCTAATGGATATTGGAGAGAAGTTGTGAGTACTAAAATTTACACTTTGAATAGAGGTCAAATTAGAATTAAAGGTGATAAGATTCTCTATGAATTATGGAAGGGTAGACCTACAAGTGTTGAATATTTGAAGTTTTTTAAGAGTAAATTTTATATCAAGAGGGATGATGAGGAATTAGACAAGTTTGATTTAAGGCCTGATGAAGGCATTTTCTTGGGATATTCATCAGTAAGTGTTTCCTATAGATGTTATAAGAATATCTTGAAACATATAGTGGAGAGCACAAACATGAAGGTTAATGAGACAAAGAAATCATATTCTCAATTAAATAATGATGAAAGAGCAATAGAGATAGATGCAGATGAAGAAATAAAGGACATAAAAGTTCCTTCTAGTTAGATTCAAAAGGATCATTCTGAATCTCAAATCATTGGAAACAAAAGTACAAGTATATAAATAAGGATAAGAATGATGAGTGATGTTAATCACAAAAATACTACCTTAACTTCAAATTTTGAACCTAAAATCTATGTAGAATTAAGTTAAGATAATTTTTGGTTAGATGCAATGAATGAGGAGTTAAATCAAATTGAGAAGAATGAAAATTGGGAGATAGTACCTAGGCCTAAATACAAAAACATCATTGATACAAAATGGGTATTTGGGAGCAAGTTGAATGACAATGGAGAGGTCACTAGAAACAAGGCTAGACTTGTGTGCAAAGGATATGCTCAATTAGAAGGAGTGGAATTTGAGGAAACCTTTGCACATAAGTAAGGTTACAGGCCATTAGGATGTTTATTACCTATATAAGTTTCAAAGGATTTAATATATACCAAATGGATGTCAAGTCATCTTTCCTAAATTAGAACATAGAAGAATAAGTATACATTTAAAAACCTATGGGTTCCTATTGATTGATAACATGGACTATGTCTACAGGCTGAAGAAGGCCATTTATGGTCTAAAACAAGACCCTAGAGCTTGGTATGCTAGACTAAACAAGTACCTTTTGGACCAAGGTTTCAAGAGAGGAGTTACAGATAGTAACCTATATATCAAGACTAAAAATGATCATCAGTTGATAGTGGTAGTCTATGTGTAAGATATCATCTTTGGTGGAACTAATGAGAATATGACCAAGACTTTTGTAGAGGTGATGAAGTCAAAATTTGAAATGTTTATGCTTGGAGAACATTCCTTCTTTCTTAGACTTCAAATCAATCAATCTAAAAAAGGTATGTTCATTTCATAGGTTAAATATATAAAAGACATGTTAAAGAAGTTTTAAATGGAATATTGTTAGGTTTGAAGTATTCATATGGTTACAGGATGCAAGCTAATCAAGGAAGATGAATCCTCAAGGGTCAATCAAATAAACTATAGATCCATGATTGGGAGTTTGTTGTATACTACTACCTCTAGACCTGACATCATGCAAGTAGTAGGTCTTATGGGAAGATTTCAAGTAGATCCTAAGTAAATTCATCTACAAACAATTAAGAGAATACTTAAGTATCTCAAAGGAAATATGGAGTATGGTTTATGGTACCCAAGGAGTAATAAGTTTGATCTAGTAGCCTATATAGATGCAGATTAGGTTGGAAGTCTAGATGACAAAAAGAGAACTAGTGGAGGAGCCTTCTTTTCCTAGTCTAGTGGTTAAGCAATAAATAACCATCAGTGGCTTTATCTACTTGTGAGGCTGAGTACATTGTAGCCTCTTCAGTTTGTACTCAAGTATTGTGGATGAGACAAACCTTGAGAGACTATAAGGTGGAATTTGATGGTCTTATTCCTATTTTTTGTGATAATATTAGTGTCATAAGTGTTTAAAATAATATTTTCATGCATTCAAGGAATAATAACATCCATATCAATTATCATTTCTTAAGAGAATGGGTGAGTAAATAAAGTATTAAGCTTGAATTTGTGTCTACCAAGAATTAGATTGTATATATCTTAAATAAGCCTATTCTAAAGGCTAATTTTAAACATCTGAGATAATAATTAAGTGTGATTCCTATTCCTAGCAATCACTTAGCTAGTCAAAATTCTTAGGGTGGATAATAAGGAGGTGTTTTAGCTCCAAAGTGTAGGAAAGAATTGCACAAGCTATGAGGTCAAAGGGGGAGTCATATCAATTTGTCAAGAAGAAGTTATCTAAGGTATGCAATGAGATAAGGGGATCTTGTTGATATGATGTTTCATTATTTTATATTGAAGTGTTATTTCAAGTAGTGTTTTATCATTAATATCAAAAGGGGAGATTGATATGCATTAGGGAGATGTATCCCAGTAAGAGAAGCATCAATGAGTGGTTACCATTAGTGACAAAGGGGGATATTATTTAGAATGTGTTATAATATATGCAAAAAAAATTCATTTATGTCATTAAAGTGTCATTGATTTCATTTTGAGTTGTCATTATTGTTCTTGATGTTGAGTTCATAATCCATGTACTTGAGAGAACTTAGTGAGGAGGCACAAGTTTGGTAGCATGATGAGGTAAGTAATATTAGACTTGGGATTTTATGCGTGGAAGTCATGATAAAGGTATAAGGTCATGTTACATGATAATTAGGTTTGGATCATAGTACATTAGGTTTCAAGGTATGATTATGGTCTAAGTATGATTGGCAGTTTAAGGCCTAATGTGCAAAGTGACCTAATGTAGCCTAATGTGGCCTAATGTGGGGTCAAGATAATGTACCAAGGTGTAAAATATATTAAGATAATGTAAATATGTTTGATATATTTTTTTTAATTTTTTTACCAATTTTGAGGTCATATCCTAAAGGAGAAAGCATGAAAATCGATGTTAAGGTTTTATGTGTGCACAGAATGGGGTGTTGCAGACTTGAGAAGGAATTTCTTATGCTCATTGGTATGTGAAAACTTTGCATGAGATATTGATAATTTTATTTAATTTTTTTAATTTTCCTATCTTTAATTTATTGAAATTATTTTTAAAGTTCAGGGGCAATCCTTTATGAATGATTGCTAAGAAGGGAAACCAGTCAAAACCCTCATAATGACCTGATAGGAAATATCTTAATGATTATAGCTCAGATTTTTTTTTTTGACCTATTTTTATGTCTATAACATGTAAATTAATCTTCCATTTTTCTTCAAGTTATTTTTTTTTTCATAAGAGTGAGTAGAAGCTACAAAAAACCCATTATTTCTTGGAATTTTGATCTAGCAGATAGGGTTGACCAAGTCAAAGCATTAAAATGGATGGAGGATGATGTGTGATACTTTTAATTTGTGAACATGAAATTTTTTTATAAATTTTTAGACCTAAAATTTTTTAAATCAGTCTTGGAAGTTGGCCTATCTCAAAAAGGGCCTAATGAGTACAATAGTGAGAAATCTAGGTAGTAGTGAGAAAAAGATTAGGGATTGGTTACAAAGGATTAGGTATGGATCCAAATGAATTGAGTAATTTTTAAATACCTATAACTCATATCCCATTTATTTATAATTTTTTGTGATGCACACAAATATGTCAAATTTTTTTATCAAAGTGATATGTCTAACATAGTGAAGTCTATGTAGAGTGAAGATGTGAGATTGGTCTGTAAAACCAATATTGATATTAAAAATTGTAATATGTATTTTAAAATATTATATAATTATTATTAATTTTAATTTAAACCCATTTTAATGTCATAAAATTTTTCCCATAGGTGTTTTAATACTTGATCTTCGTGACTGTGTTTTTGGTGCTACAGGCAGTTTTCTGTGTATGAGTGAGAATATTATTCCTGAGTCTTTTTGCTTAGATTTGATTAATAAAATTCACATTAAGGTGTTCCTAAGGTATCATATGTTAATTTTAACACATTTTTATTCATGATAAACTTATATGAAGTTTTTAAAATTCAAAGGCCTTTGATTTGGTTCTTAAGGCCTGCGTGCTGTTTTAAGTGAGCATATGAAGTTGATCAGTTAGAGGTCATTTTCCTTGTTTGATGAATTATAATGAACATTATGTTGAACCTTATGTCATTTATATCATATAGATGTGATTTTTTATTATTTTTATGTTTCAAATTTTAGTTTATGATTCAAATTTTCAAGATAGACTTTTTGGCAGTAAGAAGGCCTAATGGCAAGTAGATCTAATTGTGTGGTTCAAAGAGTGAAATGATTTAAATGGTTTTGGTGACATAAGGTGATATTATAAAAGGTATAATTGAATAATTTATGAATTTTTTCATCCAATTTCTTAGTCTCAATTTTTTCCAATGAGGCCTAAGTGAAACGTTGACTTAGAGAATACATAATTGCATTAGGTCTCTAGTAGGCCTAATGGTGGTTTTGGCCCTTAAAGGTAATGACCAAAATATGTAATGGTTGTTAGACTTATTAAAAAAAAAAATTGATCTATTCAAAATTTATCCAAGTATTTTTAGGTTCTTTTCCAACCAATATGGATAAGACCAAGAGTCAAGTATAAAGAAAAGGTCTAATAGGCCTAATTTGACTAGTTAAAATATTGAGCATATGAATGAATGATATAAGATATAAAGTTTTATAAACTAGGTAAATAGATTTAAGATAATTAGAGATTTGTTTTTAATATTCCATGAATATCTAACTATGTTTCTATAGGTTATGATCAAGGTCATTTGACCTAATTCTACCAAGGGAAGGGTTAGTTAAGTGATAAAACCTAATAGGATATTTGAGAGAGATAAAAGAGTGAGAAGAGAAAAAGAAGGAGATAATATTTATTTGGGTGAGAAATAGGTGTTAAAATGTGATTAGAATTTCAATGTAGATGATTTTGTGTTTAGTTACCTAGGGGGTTTGAGCCTCTTTGTAAGTTGGTGCTTAACTAGTGAGAGGTTGGTGCTCCTTGTGGGGTTGGTGCCTCACAAATAGTTTGGTTCATTTCTTATAAGATTAAATTAAAATATATGCATTATTTGGTTTTATCCCCCATGATGGTTTCTCATATATATCTTGTGTTCATGTGTTATATTTCCACTTCTTTTTCATATGAATAATTATTTATACATTACCATATCTCTAGATCTATTTGTTTGATTAATGGATGATATATGGAATTGAAATAAGATTTTACACACTGATTCACCCCCCCTTCTCAGTGGTTATACCTCCAATAGTAACTTTTATTGGTTTTAATTGGTGGTATAGGGACTAACAGTCTTTTAAAACACCAAAGGTCTGCCAACCACTTTCTCAGTGCACCCTTTAAGGTGTGTACTCAGATATATTGAGATTCAATGGGTTACTACAAGAGAAAAAGCATCAATAATTGATAAAGTTTTAAAAATATTGTGTGTATACAGGCACTTTATATAGTTTGTTCATTTCCTTCTAAAATATGTTTGAGGTTAGGGCAAACTAGGCATAATCAATATCAGCATGATCAACCATGTTGTGCAACCTAAACCAAATGGGCAATGCCAAATTAGTTAAGTTCACTAAATTTTAAGCACTATTTTTATTTCTCTAATTTTTATTATCCATTGGTTTAGGCACTCTTCCATTATTGGGCCTCATGTTCCACTACCTATTAGTTCTTTGGAAGTTGAAATTTCTATTTTATGGTGGGTTATTCACATTTTGGTTGGTACTCTGTGGCATTTTTATATGCAAATTGACCATGTCATTCATCAATATTTGAATTATTTATTGTAAATTTACTAATTTTGGTTTCATTCTAGCATTTACTTGATTTTATATTTATAATTTTAGGTTAGCCATAGGTGTAGTAACATATATAAACACATGGGAAAATGATGTGTTTAGTTATAGGAATTGTTGACAGTTGTCTAATAATTTAGAAATGATAGGACAACCTATTGGTTGCTACTGAAGTAGCATAATCAATCATGTTAAGCATGGTATTAGTGTTTTTATATTCAATGAGAATATTTTTTTGGTTTTTTGCCTATGGTAATGTGTGATTCAAAAACATATAAGGCTGATTACTTGGCATGTAATTTAAGGGAATGAAATTATATATCAGATTTAGGTTTAAATGCATAGCTCTTAGGACCATATTCATCAATGAAATGTTGTGTTTAAGAGCATGATTTATCATTGAAATATGGTTGTAAGCACCCAATTATCCTAATTAAGGTAAAGGGCCAACTCTATATCCTTATGGAACCATTTATTGTTTAATGTTGATAGCTTCATTATAGGTTAAAGATAAGGATAAGAGGGACGATATGGTTCTTATAAGGAATATGGATGTGATTGAATCCAAATCTCTCAGTTTATTATGTATGGTAGTTGCTTCCATATACATGTATGGGTCTTTCAACATTTGGTAAATCTTATGTAAATGTGTGTTGAAGACACTCATTGGTTCATTTGTATACTTATAGGAAATTACAAAGTGGTGGTAGAAGATAGCCAAATCAATAGGAAACCTAAAGTGATTGATAAACATTTTTTTAAGATTATTCCATAAAGTAATAGATCTATTTGGAAATCTAAAATGCCTAATGTAAGTAACCTCTCCTAAAGAGTAAGGAAATAGGTGGAAAGCCACATCTTTTTGATTTTTTTTTAGATTAAGGCATATTTGAATGCATGAATATGTTCTCAGCTATTTGAATCCCATTAGGTATGGACATTCGATTGAATTTGACAAGATTCTTTGTCAAATCATGGGAAAGACCTAGAACATTCATGGGTCATTTTCCTCCACCTAGACAAGTAGTATTAGTTACCATTGGTTGGTTCTAAGGGGAAAAAAATGGGTTGATAAAGGAGACTATAATTGTAGGTGAGCTACTAGTTAAGTGTATTTGTCAATTTTTGGGTTTCCCTTTATTTTCTCTCAGTTTTCTATGTTCATTGAGCTTTAAAAACTCAAATTTAACACCTGGATACTTTGACCTTATGGGTATCCATTTGCTTTCTAGTTTAGCTTTCAGACTACCTGAGTGTGGGTAACACTCTAAGTGTTCAAGTTTTATATTTTTATTAAAATTTTAGTTTTATGTTTATTGGCATTGGTGGCCCTCCTTATAGTACCAATTATGTTGATGTGTTTTTTTTCACACTCCAAAGGTTCTACGTAGGTATTTATACTTTCCTTTCTTGAAAGATATTCATGAGAATCTCTCCAAGATTTTTATCTACCTGGTCTAGGTACACTAATCTTCACTCAATCGCTCGTTATGACCATTTTATTTTAATGGGCCTGCTGGTGTGAATACTTCAAACATAATTTTAATGGGTTTTGGGTACTTGAAAACTATGAGAGATAATGTAGGTTTATTATTTCATTTTATTAGGTTTCATGTAGGTGATAAAAATAGATAAATATGCATTCATTTGCCCAATTATAAAATCAACTTGTGTAGGGTTTCATTTACTATGATTGTACATTAAAAAAATTGTGTTCATTACATTTTTTAAACCATTCATAATTCAATATAAAATAATATAAAATACATACATAATAATCAAGATAGGTATGCATTCAGATTGCATTCATTCAAACCTTAGATTAACAACTTGATAAAAATAGCAAAAGAAGGGAGAAGGGGGAAGAAAATATTGAAATAATGATGAAAAATTTTATTCATGATTGTATGATCTCCAAAAATAACCCACTAAACCATCCAAAATCCATATAATTCCATTCAAAGCCAATGCAAGCTTCTCAGGAGAACAGACAAGGAAAGAACAACCACAACAACTGTATACACATGCAAGTTACAATAAAATGATCCAAATCTTATATTAATCAACATTCATAATTTTTATACACAAGTTTGGATTCAATTTCAATCAATCCCTCAAATTAATTCCAACATAATGGAAGGGAAGGAATTTAAGGGATAAATTACACTACAAAAGTTGAAAATTGCATAATATTGAATGAGGCTAGCTCTAAATCTCTTGTGGGAAGAAGAAAATTCAACCCTTTGGACATACAAATGACCCAATATATAGTAATGGGATTTCTAAGGGGATTTTTTTCCCTCCAAAATATTCTAAAAACCTCCATTAATGCTCCATCTACCTCCTTTCCTTCATTCTCCCTAAAAACTCACCACTTTCATTGTTCATTTTCTGAAAAATAGACCAAAAAACAAGTTAAATCAAGAAATTAAAATAAATGAATAGTAAAATGCACACAATAATGTGAACATGTTTTAACACAGTCAAAATTAAGTAAAATTGAAAGTATTATTGCATTTGATATGGATTCACCTTTCCAAAGACATAAATGGTTTTGAAAATAGACCATCGAGTGAGAAGTTATGTCAAAAAAACCAAAAATTCATCCTGACCTAATCAGGCTTTTGGGGGTATTGGGTATTTCTAAATGTTTCTTTTTTGAATTTTAGCCCTCTAGTTCTAATAATACTTTGAAATGCCAATATAATTGAGGGACACTTTGAATGGACTTGAAGACTTGATTGGTAAACTAAATTGCAGATAGAACTATGCATTTTAGGAAGGAAATCCAAATTTTGAATGGAGGGGGCTTAAGACCTAATCTGGTCATGGACCCTCAATTAACATTGTTTGGTTTTTCATCGATGGTTTGGGTGGATAAAATCTTATAATAATTATTTAGGGGTTTTATGGTGGAGAACCCTGATTAAAAAAGGACTTTAGTGTGGGAAACAGTCACCAACCTAGTCAGGACTTCCCCTTAACTAACAAAGGGGATGAGGCCTCAAGATCCTTGGTGACCTAGTCAGGGTTTGGGTCCTAATCAACATTGTCAATGAATAAATAAAAGGCCCAAATACCTAAGTAATGTTTGAAACCCACAAAACACTCTCACCCCTCTCAATGTAATCAAGTTTTTTACCTTGTTAAGAACTAAACTCATCCTAGCCAAAATATAGACCTAGTCAAAAAAAACCCTAGATATAAAAAGATCATAATATAAAGAATGCCCTAGACCTAATCAATTTTTAGATGCCTAATTATGTCTACAGGCCAAAACCTATTTCAAATGAGACCTAGGTAGGATTAAAAGTTTGATTAGAAATAGCTATGAAGGAAGAAGACCCCAAAGACCTAATTAGGGGTTAAAACCCTAATTAGGTCATGAAATTTAGAAGAATTTTAACCACTTTTAGCTAGACCTGTTTGGGTATTTTGACAAGTTTTTTACTTGACTTATTAATTATTTTCAATTAAGGAATGAAGGTCAAGGAGTTATTTCTAAGAAAAAGTGGAAAATATAAATGTAACAACCCCACAAGGTTTTACCAGAATAGAGAAAAAAATTAAAATTAATTATGCATATTCATCTAACAAATTTCACCACAAGCAATCTAACTAAGTGATATTTAACTAAATGTATTATATTAGTTAACCCCATAAGATTTATATATAATCCATTTATCTAATGTTCATAATGAAAATGACATAATAATTCATGAACAATGTTGAATAAACAATAAAGATTGCATTTATTTCATTAAAGTAATAATACAAATTCAGCCATGGATAATACAACATTACAACCACTATTGTATAAGTATAATGAATAAATAGTATAGTTTTAGAAATAATGAAATTTTAATAAAAAATAATACAATTACATAAAGCTTCATGGAACATGATTTCTCCACTAACTCAAGTATCTATATGTAATCTCAAGTGTAGTCTCTAGTATAGTCCTATTACAGGGAGGGAGAACATCATCCAAGTACTTTTCCACACCAACCACTGACCATCAATCCTCCACACTATCTCCCAACAAGGAAATGGCACTTATTTCATGTATGGGTAGATAATGATGGTGCAGGAATCCAGAGTGACAAACTAGAACTCGTGTGTTGTAAAATAACTAACACATGATGTGTACCATAAATAAATTCATTCTAACATGATATCACACAAAAATGTAACCTATATCAAACATATGAAATGATAATGTTTAACTATAAGCATTACTTTGGCCAAAGTTTTTAAATAGCTAATGATCTTTAGGATTAATCATCTTCATACACACCACTCAATCAGATTACACCTCGTCTTGCATTGATGGCATTAATTAAGCCACTAGAATCCATCCACTACTTATTTAGTGTTATAAATATGAGAGTTGGTTAACTATATAATAATATAAAAACTAACATATTCAATCAAAATATTTCTTATTAGTAGATAATAAATGTGTTAAGTATGAAAATATCAAATACATACATTTAGTCCATCAAATATAATGCAATGAATCTAATAATCATCTTATTTATTGTTAAATAAAAAAAATCATAAATAGTTCTCAATATAAACATACCATCCAGGTAATAATTATATCTAGACTACAAGTTACCTAATATCGATATGTAATTTAAAATGTTATTTCATAAATGAAACATAGCATTACTTAGCTTGTTTCTTTGTTCATTTTCCACAAATATAACAAAATCTAGTCATATAAAAACTTAATAAGATCTATATTTAAATAATTAAATGCCTTATTTTAATGCTTCAGCTATACAATAAACACATAATAAAGCATGCATATTACTTTGTTGTGTAATTACTGGTCATATATTTTGAATAGGGTATATGCATCTCTATATGGAATACATTTTTAGATTTACTATATAATAGATAAATCACATGTATACTCCATATGTTTATGCATACATTAAAAACACACAGATTTATGATTAATAACCTATTCAGTAGTCATTCAATCATGCATATGGTATACTTTCCATGTTATTTAGATCATTACATAATCTAACTGTACACATTCAATTATATTATTTCATCTCAAATCTTCATAAAACCAATCAATTCTAATTTAGTGGTTCAACTAAATATGCACATAATTGTAAAATATATATTGTTATCAATTCAAACATAGCCTACAAAGCTTTACCAATTCAATTGATTTGAAATACATAACTAATGATTTATAAATCTATTCAATTCCCTTAAACTCACATTCACAAACTAATCCAAGTTTATTCATTCTAAGATGCACAAATATCACAATATTGGGAAAAAAGTTTACACAATCGATTATTATATTTAGACCCCTATTTTATATAGTTTAATTTGAATTTATCAAATATTTTGTTTCTATTTCATACATATATAATTTTATCAAAGTATGTTAAATCTGTAATTCTATCTAATACTTAAGAGAACCTAATATAAACTTTTATATTAAATTTGAATACACAGCCAAAGTCAATTATTCACTATTAAGTATATATACAATATGCAGCCAACAATGTTTATACATTATCTATGTAAATAACTAAAATTTGATCTCTCAAACACCATTTATCACAAATCTAACTCTCGGTTATAATACAACCCATTAACAATATATCTTTCTAAATTTTTCCTATATAGACAATGTATACATATAATACTCATACATAATTTTGCCTAGCTGACTACATAACCAGAATTTAACATACACTAAAACCAGTCGACTTCCTATATCAAGCACAACTTTAATTCGACTCACAATTGCATGGATTTCATTGCATATATATATAAATGAATAATGATAAAACACAAATTTCTTTCTATTCTTTAAATAATTTTAATACATAATTGAACCCTATACCTAGGTTTAAATTGATTGTATAATCTCATAGACAATTCACATAATACCCAGCTCACAGTCATATGATTTTTATGACCAGATTAATTGTACATTAATAAAAATCCCCATATCCTTAATGTAATAAGCTGAAGGATAGTCTCAATCAGATTCATATATGTACTTTGTTAATAAATATATTAACCCTTTAACTTTATCTTGGTTTTCATCACTCCTAAAATACATAGATCTATCGCATACATTTACTCCAAGTTCATTAAATTTTTACACAATAAATAATGGTGTTCATCCTTTACAAGGTTTACTTGAAAACCTATAGTGCATAGCATGGGTTTATAACTATAGCCATCTATCTAGGGTTTAGGGTTATGTGATGGGTTTTGTGGATGATTAAGCATCCACAGGGTCCATCATTTAGCCCAATTTAATTTTCATTTAAAAATACTAAAAATAACTTAAACCCTTTTCTATAAATTCATTACCAAAATTCATCATAACAAATATATAAATATTAAAACAAACCTGACCTAGTAACAAAATCTTCAATGTCAATTCTAATGATTTGAAATTATGCCTTTTCTGCAAGCTCAAATCCTCTATTAAATCATCTATTTTCTAACCCTATTCTCCATAGCATCTCCTTCCTCTATTTTATCAAACTACATGCTACTTCCATGCCATATAATTATCCTATCATTCCACCATGATTAACCAATTCACAATGCACTAGCCATTTCACCATGCAAAAACCAAATAGAACTCTTATTTTCTTAGTTGGTATGATTATCACTAAGTCAATGCCTAGTTAACCCTAATTATCTTGAGATTTCCATCATTAACCAAAGAAAAAAACAATTGAAATATCCCCATTGAATTATGCATGTATCCATCTCTTCATTCAATACATTGATTTAACATAAAGTCTTGAAATTGACTTTATAAAAAATCTTTAAACATTATAATTTTCATGTAATGTTGACTAACAAAAATTCCACTAAACATAATAACCAACACCAATACATTATACCTTCAAACTAGAAGTTAGTTTCATAGGTTAAACAAATAACTATTGAGTTTAGTAAAGATTTATCAAACACAATGATGCCTTACTTTTATCATTAAGCAATAAAATTATCTTTATTGGATTGGTATTAAAATCTTATTGCCTAGGTACAAGGCTTTATAACAATCTTTACTTAATAACATTAATTGCATTGTACCATACCAACTAATGTCATTCATTAATGCTAACAAAGAACTTATGATTTACTAATGACTTTCTATGTGTTTACTCAACTATTATAAATGATAATAGTAACCTAATAAGCATCAATAATCACTTAATAACCCAATTAGATGTAGTATTAGAATATGTCTAATACCTACAACTATGAATCCAATCAAATCACTATTTATAGAAACACTCATCCACATCTTAAGATAGTAGTAATTCAAGTAAAACATGTATAAATAGTTACATATTCATTCAATCAACCAAGAAATATAATCAATAATTATTAATGGAGTACACAACCATATTAGTGAAATCACATAATCAACACAACATGATCATTGAATAGCAACAAGATCACATCAAACATATATAATAGAAATCAAAACGTACTATAGCTATCTAACTCAAAAATAATTATAAAACATGTTAATCTACTTTGATGTGTGTGTGGGTTTTTAGTCTTCCTCTTTGTTGTCCCCCAACACCTCCATCTACACCATCCTCTTCAATGATTCCCTCCCCTCATCATACTCTAAGGGATGGATCTATCCTACATCCACCTCAAAATAATGAAGGTAGTTAACCTTAAACATAAATATATCCATAAAATATTATTGTAAACTAACAAACATGATTATTAAGTATAGAATATGAAAGTACAATTATCTCATAGAAAATCAATCTTGTAAATTAAGCAACATATAACTATCCCATAATCAGCATATGACATAAAGTTTAATCTAATAGTAGTTAATCAAATAATAACCATAATAATCCATGGATAAAAAGGTTATTTAACATAGATAGAAATTAGGATGTGACATCCTTCCCCCTTAAAGCTGTTCATCATCTCGATGACACTTATTCAAACACAAGTTTTAAATTTAAAACATTATTCAGTAGAAAATAATATAATATGTAGTATCAAATCAAGAAAACAAAGATGGAAATAGCTTATAAAACTTATCATAGTCCTCCCAAGTGGTACTATCTTCAGAATATTGGTCCCACTAGACTTTGCACTATGACACTTCTCTATTATACAAACTAAGTTTGTGAGTGTTAATTATTCTAATTAGCTCTACCATGACCACCCCAAGATCCATAATCTATAAAGAATTCTAATACAACACATGTGAAGGATTAGTGACATACTTTTTAAGATAATACACATGGAAGACATTATGCAAAAGAGCTAGAGATAGTGGTAATGCAAGCTTATATACTACAAGATTGACCATTTCCAAAACCTCAAAGGGTCCCAAATATCTTAGTGAAAGTTTTGTTGACTTATCAAACTTAATCAAGATTTTTTAAGGCTTAACCTACATAAATAGTTTATCATCTACAAAAAATTGTCTTGTTATTCTCTTTAGATCAGTATAAATTTTTTGTCTATTATTGGCCTCAAATAACCTCTGCCAAATTATCTTGACTTTCTCTTCCATTTCTAAAATCATCTCAGGTTCAAAGACTACCATGTCCTTTAACATGTCCCAACTAATTGGTGTTCTACACCTCCTTCCTATAATACCTCAAATGGATCCATTTTCAACACAAATTGGTATGATTTGTTGTAAGTAAATTTAACTAATGGAAGGTACTCCTCCCACTTATATTTTTGATCCATGCAATATATATGAAGGAGATCTTCTAAAACTTTATTAACTCATTTTATCTGTCCATCAATTTTTGGGTGATAAGTATTATTGAAACTCAATTGCATACCTAGAGCTGAATTTAGAGTCAACCAAAATCTATCATTCATCCTTCGATCTTGATTTGAAATGATATTTTCTATAAATCCATGTAATCAATATACTTATTTTATAAATCTCTTCACAAGGATAGGTGCATCATCTATCAAGTTGCCTAGTATGAAGTGGGATGCCTTTGTTAGTTTGTTAACTACAACCAAAATCATATCATGTCAATCCCATGATAATGTCAACCCTTGGACAAAGTCCATATTGATCACCTACCACTTCCACTTCGATATATCATGTGGATATAACAATATAATTAGATGCACATGTTCATCTTTCATATATTGGCATTTCAAACAATAAAACACAAAATTCATTGCATCTTTTTTTATCCCTTTCTAGAAATAGAATCATCTTAGCTCAACCATGAACTTGGTTACTCTTAGATGTCCTGAATATGGGGCATTATACAATTCCTTTAGCACTGTGATCCTCAAATTATCTTTATCAATCACACACATCTTAACATTTTACCTCAAAAGACCATCATTCTCTAACTTGAATCCTTTATACCTAAGATTATAAGCATTCTCTAATAACTCTTTCTTAACATGATAATAGAATTCATCTCCTCGTGACAATTTGATTACATGATCTCAGAAAGTACTCTTGATAGTAGCCATAGCTACTATGTACCTTTTATATCTTAGAGCATCAGAAACACTATTATCCTTAACTTTTATATAATTAATATTAAAATCATAATTAGATAAGAACTCTAACCATCATATCTAATGATCATTTAGGTTTAGTTGGGTGAAAATAAGATTGAATCCCAAGTTATCAATCTTAAGATCAAATGGTTTCCCTAATAGATAATGTCTCCAAACTTTCAAGGCATGAATAATTACCATAATTTCTAGATCATGAGGGGAATAATTCACCCCATATGGCTTTAGCTTCTTAAACTTATATATTACAACTGAGCCATCTTGTATAAGAACTCCGCTAAGTTTATCCCCAGATACATCCATAATCACTAAGAATTGACCATTAAGATCATAAACTCTTAACACTGGTGCTCAAGTAATCCTCCTTTTTAGCTCCTAAAAGTCTATCTCACATTTTCCTAACCAAACAAAACTTTGATTATTTAGATGAAGAGAGGTAATTGGATTAGTTATCTTAAAGAAATTTAGAATTAATTTCTTGTAATTGTTCATTAATCCTATGAAACTCGTTACCTCATGCACTTTATTTGGTACTGGCCACTCCATTATGACTCATATTTTCATTTCCATTGAAATACCATTCATAAATATAATATGTCCCAAATATTGCACTATATTTGGAAAAATGTACGCTTGGATAACTTATTGTATAACCTATGCTTTCGTAAATGCTACAAAACTAGCTTCAGATGTTGCAGATGCTCTTCCTCATCCTTGGAGTATATGAGGATGTCATATAGAAATACCAATACAAAATGATCTATATAATATCTAAACACATTGTCCATAAGATTCATAAATGTTGTAGAAACATTTGCCAACCCAAATGGTAACACTGTGAACTCATAGTGTCCATATCAAGTTTTGAATGTTATTTTTAGAATATCCTCATCATGGATTCTTAGTTGATGATAACCTACTCTAAGATAAATATTTTAAAATATTATTTCCCCTCTCATTTAATCAAAGAGATCATTAATGCATGGAAATAGACATTTGTTCTTGATCATCATCTTATTCAACATCCTATAGTCTATACACAATCAAAGAGTACAATCTTTCTTCTTGATAAAGAAAACTAGTGTACCCCATGGTGACACACTTAGTTGAGTCAATATTTTTGAAAATAACTCTTAAATTTGACCCTTTAACTCAACCGATTTAATGATTGTCATTATTTATAATGCCTTAGACTATGGTTTTAATCTAGGTATGATATCAATCAAGAAATTAAACTCATGCTTTAGTGGTAATCTAGGTAATTCTTTTATAAACACATCTTGAAATTTCCTTAGAAAAGTATAATCATCAATGGATGGTTCCTTAGATTCCTCCATCTCATTTATATTAATGATAAATTCATGGCATCCCTTCTTCTAAATTTTCTTGAGTTGAATTATAGAAATATGTCTTAGCTTCAACTCCCTTTTCTCACCCTAAAGTTGTATCTAATTTCCAAAATCATCTTGACACTTAACCTTCTTCGAATAGTATTCAACCTTCTCTTTATGCTTCATAAGCTAATTTAATCCTAGGATCACATCATATGACCCTAATGGTGCAGCATAAAGATCCACTACTATAGTGAATTTAGGTAACCTAATCTTAGCTTTGATAAACACTTGTTAATTTTGACCTTTGACTCATTCCCATATTATAGTGACCATGCATTTACCATAACTCCAGATTTTATAAACAATTTACTAAGAATTCTAGGAGAAATGAAACATTCTCTAGCTCTCATGTTAATCAAAATAGAAACTAGATGATTAAATAAAATACTTGATAGTTATAGGGGTAAAGCTTGATACTCAGCTTGATGATTGTCAATAACTAGATGAATTCATTGTTAAAAATTACCCTACTGAGGATCATAACCTTTATTCTTAAACTTATCCTAAGAAAATTCTTGAGCTTAATGGTCACCTCCATAAATAAACCAACCTCTAACTGGTCTTTTCATGTTAGATTGTTAGTTTCCCTTAAAACTTCCCTTGAAACCATTACCACACTTCGTATTCCCTGAACCACTGTTGAACTTGGTGTTCTAATTCTTGAATTGACTTTTGGAGTCTCTACTCCTCTACTTCCAATTCTTATTTTTTAAAGTTGATTTAAAAATTCCAAACTTTTTCTTAAACTTATCTCTAACTTGGGCAAGAGATTTCAATTTTCATTCCTGCTTGACTACCTTCTCAAAAACTTGATCCATGGTAGATGGCCCATGTACATCTACTTAACCAATTTAGGGCTTTAATCCCATGATGAATTCCCTGATCTTAAACGTATCATCCACCCTATACTAAGGCATATACATAAAGATATTGGTGAATTTATCCCATTATTAATTTACCAATAGGTCTCCTTATTTAATATTTTGAAAATATGTAAGCTTTTGATCTAAGTATAATTATGAAACTATTGTGACCTAAAAAATGTCACAAATTATTCCCAAGTGGTGGTGGTGGTGGATTCAAGGTTCATCTCAAGCTTCTTATTTTCCCACCTAGTTGTTGCTTCACTAGCAAGATAATATGCTCCCTAGAATAATTTCATGACTTTAGAGTAATTTTGAATCTTGAAATATTTCTCCATCTCTATCAACCACACTTTAACTCTATCTCCTAATATATTTCCATCAAACTTGGGTGGATTAACCTTTTTCATGTCACGTGCCAACTCTATAGCTACTTGAGCTCTCACATCTTGTGGTACTTCCTCATGCCTCTACTCTTGAGGATGTTCCTGATTATTAAGATGCTCTTCAAGTTCCTCCTAATAATTCTCCTTTATATGGCCATGCACTTCTTATTATATGGCCATGATTTGGTCCCTATTCTCTTGCATGGTTGTGAGGATCTAATCCAACTTTACAGCTTTCTCAATGGTGATCTAATTTGGATTAATAGGGGGATTGGTATTTGAAGTACCCTCACCTCATAGTTTAATGTGCATCATTATTCTTTCTAATTAATAGGAGAATAATTTTATGTTAGCAAGCACATTAAGTCATAGAGTTTTAACCTCGGCTATGATACCAAAATGTAACAACCCCACTATATTTTACCATAATAGATTTTCAAAAATTAATTAATTATGCATATTCATCTAACAAATTTCACCATGATAAATCTAACTTAGTCATTTTTAACTAAATTTATTATATTAGTTAACCCCATAAGGTTTATATCTAATTTAATTAGCTAATGATCACCATGAAAATGATATAATAATTCATGAACAATGTTGAATAAATAATAAAGACTGCATCTATTTCATTAAAGTAATAATATAATTTTAGCCATGGCTGATACAACATTACAGCCATTGTTGTAGAAGTATAATAAATAAAAAATATAGTTTTATCAATAATGAAGTCTCAATAAATAAAAATACAATGATACATATCTTTATGGAGCATGAGTTATCCATGAACTCAAGTATCTATCTGTAATCTCAAGTGTAGTCTATGGTATAGTACTATTATGAGAAAAGATAGCATCATCTAAGTGATTTTTCACACCAACCATAGACCATCGATCCCCTAAATTGCCTCCCAATAATGAAATGGCCCTCCCTTCATGGATGGGTAGATAATGATGGTATAAGAATCCAGAGTGACAAACTAGAACTGATGTGTTGTAAGATAACTAATACATGATGTCTACCATAAATAAATCCATTTTAACATGATATCATAAAAACATATAACATATATCAAACACATGAAATAATAATTTTTAACTATAAACATTACTTTGGCCAAAGTTTTTAAATAGCTAATGATCTCCAGGATCAGTCAATTTCATACACACCACTCAATCAGATTACACCTCATCTTGCATTGATGACGCTAATTAAGCTAGTGGAATCCATCCACTACTTAGTGTTATAAATGTGAGATTTGGATAATTATATAATAATATAAAATCCAATAGATTCAATTAGAATATTTCTTATTATCAGATAATAAATATGATAAGTATGAAAATATCAAATACATATATCTAGTCCATCAAATGTAGTGCAATGAATCTAATAATCATCTTATTTATTCTTGAATAATAAATAGAATCATAAATAGTCATCAATATAAACATACCATTCAACTAATAATTATATCTAAACTACAAGTTGCCCAATATCAATATGTAACTCAAAATTTTATTTCATCCATGAAACATAGCATTACTCACAGCTTATTTCTTTGTTCATTTTCCACAAATATAAAAGGCCAGTCATATAATAACTTAATAAGATCTCTAATTAAATAATTAAATACCTTATTTTAATGCTTCACATATATGCTAAACACATAATAAATCAAACATGTTACTTTTTTATGTAATTACTGGTCATATATTTTGAACAGGGCATATGCATCTTTATATGAAATACATTTTTAGATTTACTATGTAATAGATCAATCACATGTATATTCCATACATTTATGCATACATTAAAAACACATAATTTTATTATTAATAACATATTCAATAGTCATTAAAGCATGCATATGGTATAATTTCCATAATCTTTAGATCATCACATAATCTAACCATACACATTCAATTATATTGTTTCATCTCAAATCTTCATAAAAACAATCAATTCTAATTTAGTGGTTGGGCTAAATATGTATAGAATTGTAAAATATATATTTTTATCAATTCAAAGGTAGCCTAAAAATCTTTACCAATTCAATTGATTTAAAATACATAATCAATGATTTATAAATCTATTCAATGTCCTTAAACTCGCATTCACAAACTAATCCAAGTTTATTCATGCTAAGATGCACAAATCTCATGGCAAACAAGTTTACACAATCAACTATATTGAGACCCATGTCTTATATAGTTTAATTCTAATTGATCAAATATTTTGTTTCTATTTCATAAATATATATATTTATTGAAGTATGCTAAGTTTTCAATTCTAGCCAATACTTAAGAGAACCTAATATAAACTTTTATATTAAATTTGAATACATAGCCCAATGCAATTATTCACTTTTAAGTATATATACAATACTTAGCCAATAATGTTTATACAATATCTATATAAATAACTAAACTTTGATCTCTCAAACACCATTTATCCCAAATTTAACTCTCAGTTATAATAAAACCTGATATCAATATATCTTTTTGAGTTTTGCCTAATAGACACTGTGTGTGTGTGTATATATATATTATACTCACATAATTTTTCCTAGCTGACTGCATAAACAGAATTCAACATACACTAAAACCAGTTGACTTCCTATATCAAGAACAACCTTAAGTCAACTCACAGTCACATGGATGCCATTGTATGATCGTATATATATATATATATATATATATATATATATATGTGTATATATATGTGTATATATATATGTGTGTATATATATATATATATATATATATATATGTATATATATATATATATGTATATATATATATATGTATATATATATATATGTATATATATATATATGTATATATATATATATATGTATATATATATATATGTATATATATATATATGTATATATATATATATACATATATGTATATATATATATATATGTATATATATATATATATGTATATATATATATATGTATATATATATATATGTATATATATATATATGTATATATATATATATACATATATGTATATATATATATATATATATATGTATATATATATATATGTATATATATATATATATATGTATATATATATGTATATATGTATATATATATATATGTATGTATATATATATATCTATATATGTATATATATATGTATATATATATATATGTATATATATATATATCTATATATATATGTATATATATATGTATATATGTATATGTATATGTATATATATATACATACACACACACACACACACACACACACACACACACACACACACACATATATATATAATGTTGTGTGTGTGTCTATGTATGTATGTATATGTGTTAATGTGTATATGTACCTCAAGTCATCAAAGTCTTGTAGGGTATATGTACACACACCTACATATATATTTTTGAGATAAATGAATAATGATAAAACCCAAATTTCCTTATATTCTTTAAATAATTTCAATACATAGTTGAACCTTATACATGGGTTTAAATTGACTATATAATATCATAGACAATTCACATAATACCTAGCTCACAGCCATGTGATTATTATGACTTGATTAATGGTATAATAACAAAATTCCCCATATCCTTAGCATAATAAGCTAAAGTATAATCTCAATCAGAGTCATATGTGTACTCTGTTAATAAAAAATTTAACCCTTTAATTTTATCTAGGGTTTTTGTCACTCCTATAATACACAGAGTTATCTTATACATTTGCTCCAAGTTCATTAAATTTGCACACAATAGAGAATGGTATTCATCTTTTACAGTGTTTACTTGAAAAACTATTATGCATAGCATGGGTTTATAACTATGGTCATCTATCCAGGGTTTAGGGTTATATGATGGGTTATGTGGATGGCTAAGTCATCTACATCAACTCTCAGTTATAATACAACCCAATATCAATATATATTTATAAGTTTTACCTATATAGACATTGTGTGTGTGTGTGTATAATACTCATACATAATTTTTCCTAGCTAACTGCATAACTAGAATTCAACATACACTCAAACCAGTTGACTTCCTATATCAAGCACAACCTTAAGTTAACTCACAGTCACATGGATGCCATTGTATGATCATATATATATATATATATATATATATATATATATATATATAGTGTTTTGTGTATGTATGTATGTATATGTGTTAATGTGTATATGTACCTTAGGTCATCAAAGTCTTATAGGGTATATATACACACCCCTACATATATATATATATATATATATATATATTGTTTTGTGTATGTATGTATATGTGTTAATGTGTATATGTACCTTAGGTCATCAAAGTCTTATAGGGTATATATACACACCCCTACATATATATTTTTTGAGATAAGTGAATAATGATAAAACCCAAATTTCCTTTTATTCTTTAAACAATTTCAGTACACAATCGAACCCTATATCTGGGTTTAAATTGACTCTATAATATCATAGACAATTCACATAATACCCAGCTCACAACCATATGATTATTATGACTAGATAAATGGTATAATAACAAAAATTCTCGTATCCTTAACATAATAAGCTAAAGGATAATCTCAATCAGAATCATATATGTACTCTAATAATAAATATTTTAACCCTTTAATTTTATCTAGGGTTTTTATCACTCCTATAATACACAGAGTTATCTTATACATTTTCTCCAAGTTCATTAAATTTTCACACAATAGAGAATGGTATTCATCCTTTACAGTGTTTACTTAAAAACCTATTATGCATAGCATGGGTTTACAACTATGGTCATCTATCTAGGGTTTAGGGTTATATGATGGGTTTTGTGGATGGTCGAGTTATCCACATGACCCATCATTTAGCCCAATTTATTTTTCATTTATAAATACTAAAAATAACATAAATCCTTTTCTATATATTCATTACCAGAATTCATCATAAAATATATATAAATCTTAAATCAAAATTGACCTGGGAATGAAATCTTTAATTCCAATTCCAATGATTCCAAATTTTTCCTTCTCTACAAGATTGAATCCTCTCTCAAATATTTTTTCTACCAATACTATTCTCTAAGTTCTCTCCTTCTATTTTATCAAATTGCATGCTACTTACATGCCACAAAATTATCCCATCATTCTACCATGATTAACCAACTCACAGTGCACTAGCCATTTCACCATGCAAAAACCAAATAAAACTCTTCTTTTATAAGTTAGTATGATTTTCACTAATTCAATACCCAATCAACCTTAATTATATTAAGAGTTCCATCATTAACCAAATAGAGCAATAATTGAAATATCCTCATCGAGTATGCATGTATCCATGTCTTCATTCAATGCATCGACTTAACATAAAGTCTTGAAATTGATGCTATAAAAAGTCTTTAAACATTATAATTTCCATTTAGTTTTAACTAAAACCAATTCCACTAAACATAATAACTAACACCAATGCATTCAACCTTAAAACTAGAAGTTAGTTTCATAGGTTAAACAAATAACTATTAACTTTAGCAAAGATTTGTCAAGCACAATGATGCCATCCTTTAATAATTAATCAATAAAACTATCTTTATCGGCTTGGTATTAAAATCATGTTTATTGCCTAGGTACAAAGCTTTATAATAGTCTTTATTTAATAACATTAATTTCATTGTACCATACCAACTAAAGTCATTTTTTAATGATATCAAATAACTTATGATTTACTAATGACTTGATACATGTTTACTCAACTATTATAAATGATAATAGTAACCTAATAAGAATTAATAATCACTTAATAACCCTATCAGACATAATATTAGAATCATTCTAATACCTATAGCTATGAATCCAATCAAATCATTGTTTATACAAACACTCAACCACATCTTAAGATAGTGGTAAGTCAAGGAAGACATGTACAGATTTATTCAATCAACCAAGCAATATAATCAGCAACTATTAATATAGTACATAACCATATTAGTGAAATCACACAATCAACACAACATGATCATCAAACAATAATAAGATCACATCAGACATATATAATGGTTCAAAATATTATACAACTATCTAACTCAAACAATAATCATAAAACATGTTAATGTATTGTGGTGTGTGTGTGGGTTTCTAATTTGCTTTTATGTCATCCCCCAATGCATCCATATACACCATCCTCTCTAATGATTTCCTCCCTCCATCACACTCTGAGGGATGGATCTATCCTACATCCACATCACAATAATGAATGTAGTTAGTCTAAAACATAAATATATCCATAAAATATTATTGTGTAAACTAACAAACGTGATCATTAAGTACAGAATATGAAATTACAATGATCTCATAACAAATCAATCATGTAAATTAAGAAATATATAACTATCATATAATTAGTATATGACATAAAGATTAATCCAATAGTATTTAATCAAATAATAACCATAATAATCCATGGATAATAAGGTTATTTAGTTTAGAGAGAAATTAGGATGTGACAATGAAACTTACTCACATGGACCTGGTGGATGAGATGGAGTAGGTTCTATACATTGAGATGGCATTGAAACCAAAGTGACACCTAGAGTGGACCAATAAACTTGAGTAATCCAGATAACACTTTTTCTAATGACCCTGCAAGTGAGATAAGTGTCTCAAAAATATATTTCCACTAAAAGATTAAAACATGAAAATTATCTGCATGACCATGGTCAATAGGATGGGATAGATCTCGAAGAACCAACAATCATGGAAATCAAAATTACCCCTCAAATCAGATTTAGGGAGATGAGAGAGAAAACATGTAAGATTTCCAAGCATGGATAAGTGTAGTAAGATCCACATATGAAACTTTACCATTTGGACTTGGTTGTCATAATGGGATGGGTTTTGGGAGCCCAAAGAGCATGGAAACCAAGATGACCTTTAGGAACAAGTTGAGAGACCTAATCAATCCAAGCTTCAAATGTAAATTGGGAGATCAAAACTTTTCTTTCATGCTAAGTGCCAAATACAATGTTGACTCACATGAATATGGTCTTTCTAACAGTGATGGTTTTAGGTCTCAGTTTGACATGTAAACTATGATAGACCACCAAATAAAATTGAGAGTGTTGAGACCAAAGATCCATGAGCATGAAAAATAGCAACTACAAAATCAAAAAGAGGTTCCTTGATTCTTGTAATAATTAGGGAGAGTTGAGTGAACAACAAAAAATGGTGACTCTATCAGAAAATACTCTTGAGTATTTTGGAATGATATAAAGGTGTTTATGAACCCAAAATATTTTGCCAAGATTTTACATGGAATGTGAATAGATTTGAGAGAGTATAATATAGGATTGGTTCAAATACCAAATTAGACATTCTCATTGACCTAGAGTGTGAAAATGAGTTAAATTACCAATTCTTATAACCTATAAGGATTAACTACTATGGATTTGATCATCAATCTAATGAATCCCACCTTGAGAATGCTTGCCTGTACATTTATTTGTTGATAGATATGCATCTATATCCCTGATGGAGTTATCTCTTATCCCACTCAAGGCCTTGCTCTACTATTGGCTAGGTGTTCATAACCCAGTAGAGATTGTCTAAATAATCCAGAATTGAGTTTTTTTATAAATTGATTTTTCTTTTCTTATTCTTATTTTCTATTTTCTCTTTTCTCTTTAATTTTCTTAGCATCTTAATTCTAGTTTGGGGAATACCATGGCAAGTGAAAGGAAAAATTATATATTTTTCACCCTAGATTTTACCCACAACAAGTTCATCTAGGCAAACCTAGAAAGATGTGATTTTTGTGCTCGGTTTTGAGGGAATATTTTCATTGACCAAATAGTTTACCCAAACTTATCCCAAATTAGATAAATTTAGAAAACACATGATAACTTTAATATTTTGAAACTAATTTGGAAATATAATATATCACCATAAACTACTCGGAGTACTTATGCACCAAATTATCATTCATGTCACTTACCTACATACCTATTATTCTTCATTATTTGACCAACATGGAACCTACAAGGAAAAATAGATGGGCCATACCAAAAAGAGATAAGAAATGAGGCTAGTATGACAATGAAAACTACGACAAGCAAACTAAAATAACCACAAAGTAGGAAAGAAAGTGAGAAACAAAGTATGAAAGGGAAAGAGAAAGTATTTACAAGAACTTAAAAAGATATTTTAAGCCTAGAAGTAGTGTTTGAGGAACTATATATTGATGGGTAGTGGAACCTTCTCACCCATTAGACACCTTAAAAAAATACATTCTCACCTATAATTTTGGAGATTTGGTAGGAGCTTAACCATAAGACATCAAATTTACCATGTTATCTTTTTTAATCATGATCCTTGTCGTAGAAAAGGATTGGATTAGAGATATAAAAGGATTTCACTTTCATTAATTTTTCAAACCAACATTTGATGACCTCTTGGTGTTTGATAAAATGTATTAGGTTTGTTTCATATTTTTATTTTGGTTTGATTAGGTTAATGAAGTTTGCTTTTATATTATCATCAGTCTCCAGGTAATCTCCCATGAGCTGTAACATGGTGATTCTCAGGTTTACCAAAAAGATCAAGTTTTGGATATAAAAAAGATGGTACAGTGATGTTCCTAAACCTAACTTCACTCTATTCATATTATACCATAATGTGAACTTTATAACATTATGTCAAACCTAAGGTTTTTGTCCAAGATTTTCTTGATTACATCTAGCAAGTTATTATTCATAGATTCAACTACCCTGTTACCCTATGGGTAGTAATTGGAAGAGAATTCTAGGATTACCTAATTTTCATAGTCTTATTTAGTAAATTGAAGAGAATATAAATTAGGGTCATTATCACATACTAGAGTTCTATGCATTCCAAACCTAGTGATGATATGTTCTTCTAAGAATTTGATTACAATGTTAGTTATGTAATTCTTGAATGTTTGTACTTTAGTCTAATGGGTATAATACTAAATTATTGTAAGAATTAACTTGTGTTCTATGGAGTAATTAGTATCGATTGCACCAAATAAATCCAATACCCATTTTGTGAATGGCTAGACCTTAATAACTAGCTACAATGGTAAGGAACATGTACGTTCTATGTGCACAACTTGGAAAGTATGATAGCTATGAGCATGAGCATAAACATATTTGCAGCCAATAATACCTTTCCTTGATTATATAATGAGTCATATCACTCTTTGAACCATGACCATCTCCATATTTCTTTTAGTAATCACTAAGTCCCAAACTATTTTTTGTTTGTTAAGGCATTTTAGATATATGTATTCGAGATTCCTTATATATAGCACACATGATTTGATCATGAATGTGTTCCTTCTCAGGTGTAAGGCTCTTTTCTAAGTGGAGTTAAAATGACTTTAACACTCATTTTTTATAAAATAGAAGACCAAATATTTGTACCAGTCATCATTTATTATATCTTGCACCATGTGTTGTTATCAAACTATTTGTGGGTCCACCTCAACCATGTATTTACTAAGTCCTAAACCTCTTCAAATTTTCATTAGTTGGATTCCTAGTTAAAACTCTTAGATAATGGTCATCAACTTACCTCTTCACTCACCTAACTCATTTTACATTAGCATGGCTTTTACTTTTGGGTTAAGCATAATTGCAAACATTTTACTATAGAGAATTTAATGTCTAGACTTTTTTAATACTTTTATTAAGGAAAAAGTTTATTTTCCAATGGTTTAATACTTTATTTTATCATTATAGAGTAAATAACTCATAAATTATATAGGTCTATTGTCTCCAACTTTTTTATTTTGTGTTAGAACAATAACACTTGAGTGTTTAAAAGTGAATGAATAGATGTAGAAGGGTTGTGTATAGTCAGGATTGATTAGCACCAGTGTATTTACAATTACCTTATTTATTTGAGTAAAATTCACTTGTACTTTATCCATCCATTCAATCTTCACATCCTTATTTAGCATGTTTTTTAATGGTTAGACTATCTCTACAAAGCCTGAGATGAACTTCCTTATGAAGTTGATCTTGTTGAATAATGACATTAGCTCTTTTCTATTAAAGGCAACATAATTTTCAGAATTTCCTCCACTCTCTAGGTCTATGTATATGCCTTATTTTGAGATGATGTGACCCAGTAAGTTTCCCTCTGTGACCCTGAATATAAATTTCATTAGGTTTAAGGAGATTCCATGATATTTTTACTTTTGTGACACTACTCTCAAGTGTTTCACATGGTCTTCTTAGTTCTTGGAGAATAAATTTAAGTCATCCATGTATATGACTATGTATTTATCGATGATATCCTTAAATGAAATAACCATGGCATGTTGAAAGGTATCACCTGCATTGATTAGGACAAATGACATCCTTTTGTATGCAAATATACCCCACTTTGTTGTGAATGTTATCTTGATCCGGCCCTCATACTTGACCATTACTTAATTATATATTGAGTAACCATATATGAATGACATCATTTTATATTCATTCCCTATATATAAGACTTCATCTACTGAAGACAATGAGTAATTATCTTCTCTGAGGCTTTGTTCAAGTTGTATAAGTATACATAAAGTTATATCTCTTAATTTTTCTTTTGAACTAGCACCAAATTAGCCACCCACATGGAGTGCTTGACATGTAATATTATCCTTACTTGGAATAACTTATAAATTTCCTTAAATATCAATGGCTTCAGTAACAAATTCACCAATATTTACCTCTAACAGAATGGTTTGACTCCCAGCTTAAGAGGGATGGCATGCATGATAATAGAAGTGTTAAACACTTTCAAGTCCTATTATCTCCATTATATAACATCCTTAAAGTATTTTAAGGATCTAAAAAAATCTTATTTATTTTTTCCAATACATATTGTACCTAAAAGTATGTTTTTTTATTCATTGGCATTTCCTAGATTGTAATATTGGTGTAGCATACTTTGTTAGTGTTTAAAGGGAAATACAAAATAAAACTAATCTAAGAAATCACTTAAAAATGAAAAATAATTTAAATTAAATTCAACCTTAAGATAGAGTGATAAATAAAAGGAACAATAACACAAACTTACAAAAGTGAAGTATCATTAGCCTTCTCGATTGTGATGAAAAGTGAATTATTTTAAATGTGGTTACTCAAACTTTATCTAATGAAAAATGGAATTGGGAAAAATTTTGGTATGAAACTAAACTTTTTATGTTTTTTATTTTCTTAAATATTCAATATCACTTCATTATCATAAGTTAGGATGATGAAAGTAATGGTTTGCATGATAATTTATAGGCATACAGGAGGTTGATCAAATAGTAGAGGATTATTTTAATATTTACAATTATTCAAATAATCAATAGTGAATAATTATTCCTCATCCATGAGGATGATGACCAATTCCACAAGTTGAGAGCAAAGGGGAGTTGTTTGAATGAGTCATCAATAACAGGTCAAGAAGGTTGAAATGTTATAAGATGACCCACAAGGTAGTTGAGGAAGGTGGTTGGATGAGTAAACACATGGTTTTACAAATGTGTGGGGTGTTTAGGTGAGGTTTAAAATCTATATTATTAATTAATTTTGGAATAAAAGTTGTGCATAATTGATTAATTCAATAATTACTCAATTATTCAAATTTTGGAGGGAAACAGTTTTTTGACACTAAATGGTGAAATTTAGGTGTCTAAATTTTCCCCTTTTTGGAATGGTGTTACAAAGTAAAAAAACTTTAAATAATAGTAAACAAAGTATATATTTCATGATTATGTAAAAAAATTGGCCCAGATAAATAAAAATGATTTAGATGATTCCCCCTCAAGTGTTTATGTAGGGAAGTAAATGAATACTCAAAATGAAGGAAGATGAGAAAGTGGTTATAATGTAATCTATGGAAAAATTGAAGTAATAAAAATTAACATAATTTAAAGATGAAAAAAATGTAAAATATTTCCCCAAATTTGTGAAAACTAGAGAATATATTGGAAAAAAAATATTTCCCATTTATTAAATATACACTTGGATGATGCTCAGGACTCAGAGGTCACATGAGCAAATGTGGGAATGATATGTCCCAATGATGGTAAGATGTGGCTTAGAAAATGGAAAAAAATGTAAATTTTGAAAAAGTTTACAATATTGATAATTGCAAGCAATGATAAATATTTTAGCACATTGATTAATTATTGGTCTAAATTTTTGAGAAAATTGATCATAAAATGTGAAAAAAATGGGATCGAGAGAAAAATATTTCAATAATGGGGCAGATTATATATAGGGGTAGGGGGAATTTGAAACTCATTTGGAAAATTAATTTTCTTTGTGATTGATTGCTATATTATTGTTTGACTAAATTTGCTCTAGGACTATGGAGAAGAATGGATTGTATTCCCATGCATCAACATCCCAGCAAGTGGTTGAGGAAACACTAAATGCCATAGAATAGTGGGCACATGGTGAGTAAAATTTCAATATTTTCATTAATGTTTTGATAGCATTTATTTTTTATGAAATTTTAATTAAATGATTTCATGATTTTTTCATTAGAAAATTTAGCAACTAAAGTAGTGAATTTGTTAAATCAAACTACAAAATCATCAAATTCTATAGATAAACCCTTAAAACTTATAGAAAAATAATTATGGTGGCATTAGGAAAGAGTATTAGTGAATTTATTGATTGTAGTGATGAAATTGTGAATTTTAATAGTGAAATCATCAAATGTAATAGTAAATTTGTTAGGGTTAAGGAAAATAGGGTGACTAGCAAAATTATAGACTGTAGCAGTGAAATCATTAACTAGTGAAATGAAATCATTAGGTGTAGTAGAAAAATCATTGGGGGAGATTTTGATTATAGGTAGTTATTGAATTAACATTTCTTGATAATAGATGGATGAGTGATAGAGGCACTAGATGAAAATAATGAGTATGTATGATAGAATTACATGCATTGGCAGGTAAGATGAGTGATTGATGAGGGATTTGACAAGTTAGCTGATTTTAGAATTAACATTCTTCTATTATTTGTTTTTATCATGACATATTAACTATGTTGAATACATAGGAGTAGAGGTCTAGAGCACTGACATGGATCACAAGGTTTACAGAGCATGAGTTTGGGGTACTAGAGGCTACATGACTATCCCTTATTACTGAGATGTTAGATATTCATGTAGATAGAGAATTAATAATAGCATTAGTAGAGAGATAACATAGTGATACTATTACATTTCACCTTCTTATAGGTGAGATGATTATTATGCTAGAGGATGTATGGAGGATCTTAAGGATCTTGATACAAGATAGATAGGTTTACTAGGGTTAGGGATCACAATCTATTATATTAAATAATATTTTTGGAGAGGATCTGATCCTGATCATAAGATAAGGGGTTGACATTGATACATGCATTGACCTAGAGATAAATGCATTGACTATGGTACTCATGGCTATTTTCAATGGCATTATGCTTCATGGCAAGAGTAGGATGATATGCCCCATTAGACTCCTAAATGTTTTTGGTGATATGATGGAGATGGGTGAGATATTTTCATGGGGTCCCTATATAATAGGATACCTATATAAATATTCACACCATGTAGTGTATATAGATGGGAGAGAGATTGCTTCATCGACACTTTTATAGGTGAGGGCATGGGAACATATTGTGGTGGAGCATCACGTAGGTCATATGATCATGAGATCATAGGATGAGCCTATTACATATGTATGGCATGTCATTATAGGTGTACATAGACCATATTTGGGGGACTTGGATTGGTATAAGAGGGTGATAGATGAATTAGGAGATGATCAGATTACATGGAGACCCTATAAAGAGATTAATTATTTAATGGGAAAATGGTGGAATTTATATGACTACATGATGACACATTATTATATCATGGGTGTACATTATTATGTTATTGATAAATATAGCCAAGATAGAGTGTTATGATAGTTTAGTGTTAAATAACATATTCCTATGGGACTACATGTGTTTGTGAGGCCAATGAGAAAGAGTTATTAGTGGGGAGCATGCATTGATTTCTAGAAGTACAGAGCATAGTTAGACACATTTATAGATAATTACATTTTCATAGAGGAGGGATGTGATTGATGTGAGGACAATATATGGTTATAATGTTTTGTGGGATAGATAGAGGCCTATAATATTGATATTACTATATGATCCTCCATAAACATGCAGATAAATATTGGTAGCAAGTTTGGCTAGGCATCCATGAGGGATGAGAATGGGTGTGAGGATTCATAGGGTAGTGACATCATAAAGAGGAGGTAGGAAGATATGGGATAAGGGCTAGGTAGGTGATGGAAATAGAATACCTAGAAGGTCTCCAACACAACTAGAAGATGTGGAGATTAGAGAGTATATTGGAGTGGACTTAGGAGAGGATACAAGGATGAGACCTATTTCAAAATATCTATTAAGAGGAGGGGAGACTCCTTTAATTATAATTTATAGTGATGTGGAGGGTGATGTAAGTGATATAAAGATGAAACTGGTTATAAATATGTAGATAGAGGGAGGAGATGGAGCCAATCCATCAAGGCCATTGAGATCATTAGAGGATCATAGACTTTTAGATACATTAGATGATGAGATTAGAGCTCACAATATCAAAATAGTATGTTTATAGGGAGAGGTTGATGGTTGGAAGAGTCTATTAGGTTTGATATTCGTAGACATCACATGACTATATGGAGAGGTCAATAGACTTTAGGTTGAGGTGGATAGGCTAAAAGGAGAGGGGTTTTATTTATCAATAATGTTATGTACATAATATTAAGCCACACATATTCTTAATGATACAAGACTGGATCATATATAACATTAGGATAGTTTTAAGCCTTATACAGGGTCATGAGAGATATATGGAACATGTGACATACTATAGGAGTTTATATGATAAGGCAGTACCTTGAGCACAATGAGCACCTTTGCTGGGGTAGTAGTCTACCAGGAGGTCTATGTTAGGGAGATTAATATAGTTTATGGATTTTAATAGGTTTATAAGATAGGAATCATAGTGTATCATGGGTCCTTCAATGAGTACACCATGGTGACATGATCTAATTTTGACTACGTATGCCTCATCAAAGGGCTAGGGAGAGACATGAGATAATTTATATGATATATCAATGTATATATTTTTGAGATGTATCACCATATTGATGTACCATGACACACCTTATATATATATAGACACAAACACACACACACACACACACACACACACACACATACATGATTCATTTTTGGTGTTATACTTGTGTTATGGATATGGATATGCTTTGTTATCATGGATGTGTTTTAATTTTACATGTATGATAGATAACTTAGATGGATATATATTATTTGGGTAAGGAAATTCTTATCCTAATTTTAATTTATTATTAACACATGTTAATCATTTTAGCTTTTATTATGGTATAAGTATGGATACATGGATTGATAGATAGTTTCCTTTTGTTTATTTTATTTTTCATTGGAATTCCAACATGAATAATCAAGTAAGAATTGAGCAACCTAATTTTTAATATAACAAAAAACAATATACATCAATGATATTAAATAAACAAGATGATTAGTCTATTTATATGCATAAAGACTAAAAGATTCATTTTCTCCTGACTTAATGCATCATGATATAAAAACCATAATCTCATTGTTCGTCATACACATAATGATCTTGACTCAAAATAATAAAATAAAGAAGTGAAACCAATTAAACATGACACATGCATACTAAAATAAAAATCTCCCACAAAAAGATATTTAAAAGATTCAATGATGTAAATCTTAAGTAAAAGACAAGACACACAAGATCAATCAAATGATGACCAAACACAAGTGAAAACTAAAGGAAACAACACCTAGATAAATCACATAACTAGACAAACATCCTAGGGTAGGATTAAAACCTTTCATATCCAATAACTATAAAAAAATCTAATGATAAATGAGGAAGCCCTAATATAAATATATTAGCTTGGACGGGGATGTGAAAAAGTGAAATCATGCTTCAAGGTAATTAGATGATGGGGGTAATGATGGCCAAGTTATCCCTATAGACCCAACATCTCTAAGTGTTGCCTACATAATCTACCATGGACAAACTCCACATGGGGATATTAGGCCAGATGTAGTTCTCCCAAAATGAGAATTGATGAGAAAATGAGTTGATTAAGTAATTGTTATGTGTGGATGAATAGATGAGTGATTTCCCTCCCAAGAAAAATGAGTGAGTGAATGATGATGTTAGTTGTAAAGATATATAGGTTGGTATACGTGTATTGGTAATGTGCTTATATATGATTGGATGGTTTAAACAAAGTGTGCATGGATGTGAATGTGATAGTGATGGTCACATATAATACATTCCTTTAAACATGATCAAGGACATAGTTGTGAAGGTACAAGGATCAATTCATAAGATAATATGTCATGAGCGCATGACAAGACAAGTGGTGATGTATGAATATACAAGTGATGGTTGCAATGGGATGCCCACAAGTAACTAGGGTGGATATAGACAATGGATTACTCATGGAACCATAAATATGATTTTTACCATGGTACTTTCCCAAAGCGTTAATAGATTGGTTTTCAGTTTTGGATGCACTATTATTTTTTCTCTTTTTTATTTTTTGACACTTAAGGTATATACATCAACATTATAAAAAATTAGGCATAAAATAATTTAAGGTGCATGATGTTTATAAACTCATCAAGCTCATCTTTGTCTTTAGTATCCAAACTATAAGCTTTAGATCCATACTTGGTAATGATGACATATGGTCCCAACCAATTTGGTTCAAATTTTCCTTTATTATCCCTTTCTACATTAGCATTCCATTGATTTTATTTGATAACAAGATCTCCAATTTTGAATTCCTTGTCTTTAATCCATTTATTATAACTATGATGAACATAGTTTGGTAAAATTATAGATGGTTTAAAGCATGGAGGCATTTCTCATCTAGAAGGTCAATTTTACTAAGGCATAAAATGTAGTAAGACTCATTATCAATAATATTTTGTAATGATATGCATAAATATGGAATCTCAAATTCAATAGGTAATATGGACTCACTATTATAAACAAGTAAGGAGTTTCCCCCTTGGGTGTGTAGATGCTAGTGAAATATGCCCAGAGGATGGGATAAATTTATGTATGCCAATCATGACCAACTATGTTGATAACTCATTTAAGAATTTTAAGGATGTTTTCATTTGTTGCCTCTTCTTGGTCATTAACTTTCAGGTAGTATGGAGTACACCACTTGTGTTTTTTGTGGTAAGTATTGCAAAGGACCTTGACTTCTTTAATCTTGAATGATTTTCTATTATCAGAGATGATAGTGGATGGGATTCTAAAATGATATACAATATTATTTAAGATAAACTTGGAAATATGTTTTCTAGTGGCATATGCTAAGGTCATAACTTCAACCCAATTGGTAAAGTCTTATGTGTATTAATAATGTGTTTATGTTCATCTGAAGAATTTGGATTAATTTTGATAATGAGGTCTAAACCCCATGTGGAAAATGGGTAAGGTGTTGTAATGGATTACAAATATTGTGAAGGACTATGTATAATATCACCATGATTTTAGCAAGGTACACATTTTTTAACATAAATACAAGAATCAAATTCCATTATATGACATAATAACATGCATTCAAGAGATTTTTAGCAATAACTATACCACTATAATGAGCACCAAAAATTATCTCATAAACTTATCTAATAGCTAAGGTGGAATATTGATAATTTAAACACCACAATAGGAATCTATCACAGCCTATTCTATATAAATTTTTACCAAAGATGGTGTAATAATATGTTCATTGTATAAATTTTTACCAAAGATGGTGTAATAATATGTTCATTTTATAAATTAGTTATGTTGGTTATGGGTTAAGTTGGATGGAAGAGTGTTATTATGGATATATTCATAAATGTCAGTATACCAAGGAGAAGTGGGACCAACCACCTCATAAACAATCTCAAAATGTGGTATATCATATGTTGGTATCATTAAATACTCTACAAAGAATTTTTTGTGCTTAGTTTGGAGATTAATTAATGAACCAATAGTTATCATGGCATTAACTACTCTATTTTTAATCATTGCCACTTGTTCAAATTGTATAGATGTAAAACCCAACTGAAGGATATCCACCATTCTATTTTATAGGATTAATTTATCATTATGATCCTGAAATTCATTAGTGACTTGATTTGTGATGATTTTTTAATCACCAAACACAAGAATATTTTGGATACCCCATTGTATTTCAAGTTTAATACCAACAATGAGGGCTTCATATTCCACTATGTTGTTTGTACAAGGAAACTCAATTCAAACTTCCTTTAGAATTAAGTCCCTGTCAGGAGTAACCAATAAGATACCCAACCCTAAATAATGAATTTTTTGTGCTTAGTTTTGAGATTAATTAATGAACCAATAGTTATCATGGAATTAACTACTCTATTTTTAATCATTGCCACTTGTTCAAATTGTATAGATGTAAAACCCAACTGAAGGATATCTACCATTCTATTTTATGGGATTAATTTATCATTATGATCTTGAAATTCATTAGTGACTTGATTTGTGATGATTTTTTAATCACCAAACACAAGAATATTTTCGATACCCCATTGTATTTCAAGTTTAAGACCAACAATGAGGGCTTCATATTCCACTATGTTGTTTGTACAAGGAAACTCAATTCAAACTTCCTTTAGAATTAAGTCCCTATCAGGAGTAACCAGTAAGATACCCAACCCTAAATAATGAATTTTGAATGATCCTTTAAAATATAACTTCTAGACTAAGGTTTCATCAATTAACATAATTGCTTCATCTAAGAAATATGTGACAAGAGGTGTATGATATTATAGAGGAGCCTCTACTAGTGCATCTACTAGTACTCATCCCTTGATTTATTTTTTATTTGCGTACTTGATAAAACTCACTAAGAAACATGACCCACTTATCCATTTTGCATGTTAAAGTAGTTTTAGATAAGAGATATTTAAGAGGGTCAATTTTGGCAATGATTTTTGTTTGATTACTATACATGTAATGGTGGAGTTTTTAGGAATCATAAACAACTACAAGACATGATTTTTCCATTAGAGATTATTTAATCTCATATGACACCAAAGTTCTACTTAGGTAATATATCACATGTTCTGATCCACTATTATCATGATGTGCCAACAATGCCCCCAATCATACTATGTAGTGGATATGTATAAAAGGAAAGACTTACCTACAATTGGTGGCATTAAAACAAGTGGATAGGGAAAGATATTGTTTACAATTTTTAAATTCCTTGTTACAATCTTCATTCCAAGTGAACAGAGTGTATTTCTTAAGAAAGAATATGAATGGATGACAAATGTTTGAAAGTTGAGATATGAATTGTCAAATTACTTGAATTTTTTCTTACAAACTTTAAAGTTGCTTGAGATTTTTTGGTTGAGGCATATTCATGATAGTTAAAACTTTGGAACGATCAACCTCTATGCCATAGTGTGAAACTATTAATCCCAACAACTTCTTTAATATTACCCCTAAAACACATTTCTTTGGGTTCAGCTAATCTTTTACTCTCTCATTTGATCAAAATTTGGGTGAAGTACTTTAGGATCCTCTGATCTATATTTTTATTTATCAATAATTTCATCAACATAAACCCCCATGATGTCATGAATCATATTTCTAATAACCATCATTACTCTCTAATATGTGGCTCTATCATTGTTGACACCAAAGGACATTACTTGTTAGAAAAATCTGCCCCAAAGTGTTGTAAATTTTATCTTATGTTGGTCCCCATGAGTTATTTTAATTTTGTTATAAACCCAAAAAAACTATCCATTAAAGACAACATTTCATGACCAATGGTAGAGTCCACAATCATGTGTATGTTTGGAAATGGAAAGTCATCTTTTGGATATGCCTTGTTTAGATCCTTAAAGTCTATATATACCATGATTCCAATTGGTTTATTTGATACATGTACAATATTATATATTATTTGATTACTCCAAGATATCTAAACATCATAGATTGCATGAAAACCTTAAAATTAGGTGAGAGAAAATGTAGAGCAAAATCAAGCTTCATAAACTAATTATCTAATTCACTAGTCAAAAGTACAAATGAGGTACATTATATAGTGAGAAATTAGGTCACTATAAAGGTAATAACTCAACTCATAATTATAAAACACATTAAGTGTATTTTCCCTAATGACCTTAACAACCCTATGCAATTTGACTAGAAATTGTGTAGGTAAAACTAAAAGTGGGAAAAATCTTACACTAACACCCACTTGAAGCATAGTTTAGGTGGGTAGAAGAATTGGGTCCTGATAATGAGGCATGATGAGATACTAAGCATAATGTAACTCCCTTAAAATGGGGAAAAGGAGAAAACACGTAAGAAAAACTCCTCTAAAAGAGATAAAAATCCCCACTAGAATTTAAAACTATCTTTAGCCATCTTGTATCCTATAGTGGAGTAATAGAGAGTGACTATGGATCATAAGTAGATGTAGTGAAGAGTGGATCACCTTAAAATAGTGAATGTGTCTACCAAGTGCCTAAAGGATCTTCAACCAAGGTGTGATTCCTATACAAATAATTGTTCTCCTCATGCAAGGTAGGAGGGCCAACTGATCTATACAATGATGGTGCGACATGAGTAGAGCTAATGAAGGACTATTGAATGTCTTAAAACTATATAATAGACTAATTAATGTCTAATGTGTCCTATATTAGTATACATTTTCCTTATAATGTCTAAAATGGACTAGGGGTAGTTTGATGAAGGAATAAATCCTTAATATCTATAAGGTGACAATGAGATGGTGGAGGTGTGTCCCCCTCACTACTGTAGTCATTTATATTAGAAGAAGAGTCATAAATATCAAAAATGTTCTCAGGATCAAAAATGTCATCAAGTTCAAGTGAGTCTTGAGAATAAGAATCTGATGGAGAGTTAGGAGCAAAGTGTGAGAAGTTATATCATCGATTCTGATGATTGACCATTCCCTTTACCAATATAGTATCACATTTCAACTCTCTAACATACACTGAATCTGGAGTGAACTTAAATTTCATGCATGGACTAAGGTGAGTGATCTTGTGAACTAAGAGGAGATTAATTTTAAATGAGAGAACACTTAGAACATTATTGAATTTTCCACCACTCACTTCAATAAACCCTCTCTCAAGAACCTATAAGTGTCATCACTCAATTGTATAGAAGACATGTCACATGGTTCCAAAGAAATAAACTCTATTTGTGAAGAGGCCATGTGATGTGAAGTACCAAAGTCAATGACCCATGTAGGATTCAAAGGTACAACTAAAAATAGATTCTTGCCCTTTTCTTTCCCTTTACTATTCTCTTTTGAATTTTCTTTGCCATTGTAATTTACCTTAGAGGATTCATGGGTTGATGAATTCTAAATGGTAGAATCATGGACATTGATATTGTGCTTCTTGAGCATCTTAGTCAGTTGGTCAATCTACTTCTTCAAACATTTACTTTCATCATGATTTACTAAGAAAAACCCATATTGGATCCAATGTTTATTAGGCTTAGGACTGGAAGAAGTCTCATGGTTTGATTTGTAGGTGGAAGGATTTACATACTTCTCTTGACCCTTTTTGTTTTGTTTCTTCTCTATATTATTTAAAGCCTTCTCTTTCTTGGCAAAAAGTGCATGAGATTTTGAGGACTTCATTGTGCCCATATGTATCAACTTATATGGCTCTTGAGTCAAATTGGAAACAAAGGTATCTAAATAAGGCATCTTCCATGAGGATGTAAAATCACTTTTTGTGGCATGGAAAGTGGATACAAACATAGAATATTTTGGACCCAGTTTGGAGAGTATAGAGAGAACTATTTGATCATCTTTCTTATCAATTCCACATTATTTTAACTACAACGTCAAATATTTGAACTTAGTGAAAAAACTATGTAGTGTGTCAAAGTCACATGTGCTCAAACTTATGAGCTCATTCTCTATTTCATGACCTATTATCACATCCTCCTTCCCAAATATTTTTTCAAGTGTGTTCCATAGTTAATTTTGTATTTTAGCAAATTCAATGTGAAAATGTAAGTTCAAAGAAATAAATAAACTAAGACAACCATGTGCTTGATCACATCTATTAAACCATTTATTTTTCTCTACATCTACTATAGGTTCATATTCCTTATCCATAGCTATCCTATAGAAGCCTTGTTTTCTTATAACAAGTGGCACATTTCTTTTACATTCATGATAATCTAATATTATAAGAGGATGAAATGACCAAAATTCTATGATGAAAGAAAAGAGGTTGTTACAAAAAGTAAATAAGAAATGTTATAAATAAAAGTACACAACACCACACAATACCCATTATAACTGTTATATTGACCCCCTTAAAGTTTTAACTATAAACACACTTGTATGGACATCAAACACAACCAATAATGTGTCTTGAGTAATGCATGCATTATGTATGAAAGAATTGGAGGGACATTGTGTTAAGGTGTGGAGCTAAAAGCTTCACCAAATGAGCGAGTGCAAAAGTTTCAGGAATTACACAGTCACCAGCATCGATCAGGAGTGACCGACGTCAGTTAGGAGTTGACTGGGAGATGCTAGCATCGGTTATGTTTGGCTGATGTCGGTCAGGTGCAGATAGGTAGGGACCGACATTGATCACCTGTGCATCCAGAATGTTATTTCTGTGGACAGAACAAAATGTTTGCATGATAGGATTAAGTGTTAGTCTTAAGTCTGCATCTCTATCTTTAGTAAGACTGTTTAGAGCCCTTGATTAGGAGGTGCATCTAATGGTTGTAATTGTATGTTCATGTTTCCTAATTATTATATAATAGGATAGATCTTCATAGCTTATTCGAATTAAATAGTACAAGATTGTATATGTGTATCAATCCAGGTTGTTAAAAGTGATTGTAATTGAGAGAGAGAACTCTTGAGGGAAAGAGATCTAGAAAGAGATCTGTACATCTGAGAGAGGTGTGGAAGAAAAGAAGTTTCTTCAATTGTATTCCTTCTATAAAGAGTTTAATACAAGTTTTCAAGGTGGTTTCTTGTATCTCTTGATCTTTGCTATTTCTAATTCTAGTTGCTTTCAATTCTAGTTTAATTCTGCATTTTATTTGCTTTCACATTGTAATCAACATTGTTGGTGATCCCCAACAAGTGGTATCAGAACTCAAGATGACTAACAGGTGTTTCAGATTTGGTTAGTGTGTATTGATTATAGGTTACTCATAGGGATTTTTATTTGAGTGGGAGAAAGCAATGGCAGAAGAAAGTAAACTAAGAATGGAGAAGTTTAATGGCAAGAATTATCAACATTGGAGAATGCAGATAGAAGATTATCTATATCAGAAAGATCTATACTTACCGTTAGGTGGGGTTGCAAAGAAGCCCAAAGACATGGATGATGAAGAATGGGAAGTTCTTGATAGAAAGGCTCTTGGATCTATAAGACTGAGTCTGGCATCTATTGTGATATCTAATTTATCATAAGCAAAGTCAATGGTAGAGTTAATCACTACTTTAGCAAATTTATATGAAAAACCCTCAGCTTCAAATAAGGTATATCTTATGAAGCAGTTATTTAATTTGCAAATGCAGGAAGGTGGATATGTATCTAATCATCTAAATGATTTTCATGGAATTGTAAATCAATTAAATTTAGTCAAAATAGTGTTTGATGATGAAATTAAGGCTCTTTTAATATTATGTTCTTTCCCTAAAAGTTGGCATAGCTTGGTAATGGCAGTTAGTAATACTACATCTGCTTCAAATATTTTAAAAGTAGAGGATGTTGTTAGTATAATCTTGAATGAAGAAATTTGTAGGAAAAGCACAGAGGAAACATCAGGGAACGCTTTAAGTTTTGAGAGCAGGGGAAGGCAAAAAGAGAAGGGAAAGAAAGGGGGATCAAGGTCTAAGTTAAAGATGAGAGGTAGATCCAAATCCAAAAATGGCAGGAAGCCACAATGCTGGAATTGTGAAAAGATAGGGCACATAAGCAAATATTGTTGGTCAAAGCCTAAAGAAGACAATCAGCATGAAGGTAAGGAAGAAGAAAAAGTTGCAAGTATTGTACAAGATGCTCTTATATTCTCTTTGCATAATAATATAGAATCTTGGGTTTTAGATTTTGGTGCATCTTTCCATGCAACCCCTAATAGAGAATATTTTAGTGACTATGTCCATGGAGATTTTGGAATAGTTTATTTAGGGGATGATGAGCCTTGTAAAATTGTTGGCAAAGGAAAAGTGCAGCTGAAAATGCAGAATGGCAACACATGGGTGTTGAAATATGTCATGCATGTTCCTAGCTTGAAGAGGAATTTGATTTCTACAGAAAAGTTAGGGGATGAGAGTTGTACATTAACTCTCACAGCTGAATCTTGGAAGGTAACCAAGGGAGCACTTGTATTGGCCAGAGGTAAGAGAGTAGGTGCTCTCTATTTATGTAATTGTATTACTGATAATTCTCATCCTGTATTATCTACTTCAGATATGGATACAAAGTTGTGGCACTCTAGGCTCGGCCACATGAGTGAGAAGGGGATGTCCATTCTTAAGTCAAAAGGTAAGCTTTCAGATTTGAAAAGCATAGATCTAGATTTTGGTGAGCATTATGTGTTTGGAAAATAGAAGAGAGTGAGTTTTCTCAAGACTGGGTCAACAAAGAAGCACAAATTAGAATTTGTTCACACAGACGTGTGGGGGCCAGCTCAAGTTGCTTCTATTAGAGGATCACAGTACTATGTTTCTTTCATAGATGATGCTACAAGAAAGGTATGGGTTTATTGTATAAAGAAGAAATCTGATGTTTTTGACATGTTTAAGATTTGAAAAGCTATGGTTGAGAATGAAACAGGCAGAAGATTGAAGTGCCTAAGATCTGACAATGGTGGTGAGTTCTACAGCTATAAGTTCAACTGGTATTGTTATATGCATGGAATACATAGGCAAAGGATGGTTCCAAGGACACCTCAACAAAATGGAGTTGCTGAAAGGATGAACATAATAGTAATGGAGCATGCACGGTGTATGAGATTGCATGCTGGTTTGCCCTTAGAGTTTTGGGTAGAAGCTATGGATACTGTAGTGTACCTGATTAACAGAGGACCCTCTACAGCTTTGGATGATGGAATTCTAGAAGAGCATGGATAGGTAAAAAGTTAGATCTCTCATTTCTCAAAGTTTTTGGTTGTGAAGCCTTTGTGCATGTTGATAAGGAAAATAGAAAGAAGCTAGATGCTAAGTCTATGAGGTGCACATTTATTGGCTATAGCTCTGATGATTTTAGATTCAGGTTTTGGAATCTAGGAACTAACAAGATAATTAGGAGCTGTGATGTTGTTTTCAATGAAAAAGTGATGTATAGTGATCAGGTCAAGAAGCTGAATCAATCTGGGCAGAGCAATGGAGAATTAGATGAGGTGACGATCCAAAATGAGCTCGTAAGAAAAATTAATCACAGACAGGAAAACACAAAGACCAACATCGGTCAGGAAGGAACTGATGTCAGCAATATAGGAACTGATGTCGGTCATATAGTGACCGATTTTGGTCAGGAAGGAACCGACATCAGTCAGGAAGAACTGACGTCAGCTAGTTACAGGCCTAGAAGTGACCAAGGTTGGTCACTGTCAGAGAATTTGGGTAGACAGCGTGTTGTGAATGAGTCTCAGATGCCCATCAAGAGGTCAAAAAGGGTAAGTAAACTTCCAATTCGATATTCCCCTTCATTATTCTATTTATTGCTTACTGATGGTGGAGAACCAAAGAGTTTTGATGAAGCAATACAGGTGGAATCCAAGAATCAATGGGAGCTAGGCATGAATGAAGAGATTGATTCCTTGAGAGAGAACCAAACATGGGATTTGGTTGAGTTGCTAGCAAGAAAGAAGACACTGAAGAATAGATGGATCTATAGATTGAAGGAAGGTGAGAATGGATAGATGAGATATAAGGCCAGGTTGGTAGTGAAAGGATTTGCACAGAAACTAGGTATTGATTTTGGTGAGATTTTTTCTCCTGTAGTTAAAATGACTTCTATATGGACTGTATTGTCTTTAGTTACTATTGAGGATTTGCATCTTGAGCAGCTTGATGTTAAGATAGCGTTTCTTCATGGAGATTTGGATGAAGAAATATATATGGATTAGCCAGAAGGATTTGAGGTCAAAGGTAAGGAGAAGTTAGTGTGCAGATTGAAGAAAAGCTTGTATGGCCTCAAGCAAGTTCCTTGACAATGGTATCTAAGATTTGACAGGTTTATGACTGAGCATGGCTACAGCAGGTGTCAATCTGACCATTGTGTTTATTTTAAGAGATTGGATAATGGTAGATATATTATTATGTTGTTGTATGTAGATGATATGCTAGTTGCAGGATCACACATGCAGGATATCTCTGAGCTTAAGGTGAAATTAGCTCACACATTTGCCATGAAGGATTTGGGAGCAGCAAAGAAAATCCTTGGCATGAGCATTAAGAGAGACAGGGAAAATCACAAGCTGATTTTGTCTCAAGAGGATTATGTGAACAAGGTGTTGGAGAGGTTTAATATGTAGGATGCAAAACCGATAAGCACACCTTTGGCTGGACATTTTAAGTTGAGTAAAGAACAATGTCCTAATTCACATGATGAGGTAGATTACATGAGTAGAGTTCCATATGTTTCCGCAATAGGGAGTTTAATGTATGCAATGGTATGTACTAGACTGGATATTGCCCAAGCAGTGGGAGTTATTACTAAGTATATGGCCAATCCAGGAAAAGAGCACTGGAAAGCAGTTCAGTGGATCCTTAGATATCTGAGAGGGACCAGCAGTAGGCATTTATGCTATGGAGGTTCAAATACTTCTCTACATGGTTATGTAGATTCAGATATGGTAGGTGATTTGGATGGCAGGAGAAGCACCATAGGATATGTTTTCACTGTTGGTGGAATGGCGGTTAGCTGGATATCAAAGTTGCAGAAGGTTGTTGCCTTGTCAACTACAAAAGTAGAATATATTACAGTCACAGAGGCTAGCAAAGAGATGATATGGATGACACGGTTCATGGAAGAGCTAGGAAAGGAGCAAGAGAGTTGTAGATTGTATAGTGATAGTCAGAGTGCAATTCATTTTGCTAAGAATTCAGCCTTTCATTCAAGAACAAAGCATATACATCTTAGGTACCACTTCATTAGACAGGTATTGGAGGATGGTAAGTTGAAGCTGGAAAAGATCCATATAGATAAGAACCCTACTGATATGTTAACCAAGCCGATAACAAAGGAGAAGTTGAATCTTCATTCAACTTTTGTTGGTCTTCATGATTGAGTTTGAAGATGGAGGAGCTAGAAGATGTTGTTGTACAAGTACTGGTGCAGTTGTTTATCTCCAAGTGGGAGATTGTTAAGGTGTGGAGCTAAAAGCTTCACCAAATGAGCGAGTGCAAAAGTTGCAAGAATTACACAGTCACCAACGTCGGTCAGGAGTGACTGACGTCGGTCAGGAGTGACTGACGTCGGTCAGGAGTCGACTGGGAGATGCTGATGTCGGTTATGTTCGGCCGACGTCAGTCACCTGTGCATCTAGAATGCTATTTCTATGGACAGAATAGAATGTTTGCATGATAGGATTAAGTTTTATTCTTAAGTCCACATCTCTATCTTTAGTAAGACTATTTAGAGCCCTTAATTAGGAGGTGCATCTAATGGCTGTAATTGTATGCTCATGTTTCCTAATTATTATATAATAGGATAGATCTTCATAGCTTATTAGAATTGAACAGTACAAGATTGTATATGTGTATTAATCTAGGTTGTTAGAATTGATTGTAATTGAGAGAGAAAACTCTTGAGGGAAAGAGATCTAGAAAGAGATCTATACATCTGAGAGACGTGTGGAAGAAAAGAAGTTTCTTCAATTGTATTCCTTTTGTAAAGAGTTTAATACAAGTTTTTAGGGTGGTTTCTTGTATCTCTTGATCTTTTCTATTTTTGATTCTAGTTGCTTTCAATTCTGGTTTAATTTTGCATTTTATTTGCTTTCACATTGTAATCAACATTGTGGTTGATCCCCAACACATTGGACTCAGTTAATAATTCATCCAAGAGTGTATACTATTTGGTTTGAATGAATCTCAAAAATGTCACCAATGCATAGATCATGAAAAAATAAGTACTTTTCAAGCGGATGACACTCAAATCTGAGTTATCAATCAAAAGTTATAGCCATTTAAAAATCTTAGCTCACATGAGAAATTTGGGTGGAAATAATGGTGGAAAATATTTTTGATCAACTTCTTCAAAAAACATGAGGCCCTTTGGAGTAAAATATTTAAAAAAATTGTGAATCAATTTCCTCAAAAAAATTTAAGGTCATTTGGAGAAAAAGTTAAGCATTTTTGGGTTGGAAGTGACCATTAGCTTAATTTCCATATGACCAAAGGCTAGGAGCTAATGTGGGTGATACCCTCATGTGACTACACCATATGACCTAATGGATAAGGTGTATTGTGGGTTCTCTCCCCCTCCCATTTTCTATTGATCTGGGAGTGACATCATCCAAAAAATGCATCCATTTTTTAAATAATAGTGTCATAATTCATGGTGTTAAATTTGATGTCTTTTATATTATCATCAAAGTTTTAGACCTTCCCTATAGTTTTCAAGGTTATTGATTGCTCCTTCATTTGAAAATTTTGATGTCAGGATTCTGTAAGTCTCTTACAATCTGAAAGAAAATCATTGAGTTTGTAATGACTACATGCAGTGCCAAAAATTTTGATGTGAGGGGTTAGGACTACTCCTACAGTCAAAATATCTGATGTTAAGGGTTGTTATAAGGGTTGTAGGACCCTTTTATAGTGGGTTTTGATGTTGAATGAGAACTAATTAATTCTGAGGATGGGATGGTGGACCTTTCTTATAGCAGATAAAATTGGTAGAGTTGCAACTCCTCCTTATAGGTGTCAGGGTTTCAAAATACTCTTATAGTCTAAAATCTTGATGCATGGGTTAGTGACTACACAAACACTAAAAAATCCTAATTATTGGACTATATAACTTTAATACAATGGATTTTAGGTAGTTTTAGGGATGTTATGAGTTCCCATAATGCAGGGATGGGCATAAGCTCCCATAGTACGGGGATGGGCAAAAGTTCCCATAGTGTTGGAATGAGGTGAAGTTCCAGTAGTGTCAGGATTGTGTAAATTTATGGTAGTGTTAGGAATGTCATATACTCTCATAATGTCAAGAATTCTAAAAACTCCCATAGTTATGAGAAGGTTTTAAACTCTTAAAGTGTTGAGAAGGCTTAAAACTCCCATAATATACACATAGATGTATAAACTCTATATATCTTAGAAACTCTAGATCTAGAATGCCTATAGAAAAACCACCCAATACCCACTAAATATCTCAAAAAACCTTTAAAAACCTAGAATAATATTTTTCCTTGGAGAGCTTGGTAGTATAGATTTGTAAAAAATCATTGAAAAAGACATGAAACCCTCCAAAATGGTCAAAAATCAACAGTCATAAAACTAGGTCATGTTTATAGCTTATCCAAGGGTTTTGTCACCTTCTCAATATTTTGGTGCTATTTGTTTTTTCATTTGAGACTCCAAATAAATATTTTTCATGAATTTTTAATAAATCCCCCAAACCTATGAAGAACTAAAAAAACAATAAACCCTATAGGATGCATGCAAGAAATATCACATTAAGGATCTTTAGAAAAGGTTAAATGGCCATCAAATCAAAACTTAGATACCATGTCAGATTACTCAAATATATATGAATGTCATATATTACATGAGAACCCTAGAATTAGATGAGATAAAATGCAAAGTAAAAGCGAGCTTCATAAACTGATTATCTCTAGTTCCCCTAGGGCATCAAAAACCCTAATTTTAAAATCCATGAAATAAAATTGGTAGAGGTATGGAAGAGGGATGATGATTTAGCTTAGATTCTAAAGGGATATAGGCATAATTTGGTAGATTTCCATGATAATTTGTATAAAATGGGTAGGCAACTAGTATCACTAATGGAACAATGGAACAATTTCAAGCAGGAAGTGGGCAGGCTAAGAGAAGATACAGGAACCCAAAAATGGTGTAAGGAAGTAAAATAAAGTTAAATGGAAACCTAAAAATAAAAGGTAAATAAATTATCATCATCACCCTAAAGAGCTAGAACACCAAGAAAGGAAAAGTGATAGTAGAAAAGAACAAAGACTCAGATGAACATGGAATAAACATGGTGGAAGGCCATGGAACTCAAACTTGAGGAATGATAAGTAGTAGTGTGAAGAAGAAGATAGGTGGTAATATGAAAGAGACCCACTCTAAGGAAATATAATAGGTGTCTTTGTGTCTTAGTCTTATTTTTTATTCTTATTTTGATGAAACTTTATTGACTCTTTGTATTTGGTAGCCCGTGTAGGCCTGGTTAATTCTTGTTTTGTCTTTATTTTGTTTATGTTTAACTGTGGTTTTTATGTCCTTGGAAAATTTGAGTTTCACCTATCAAATAAAAAATAAATTGATTATCTAATTCATTAGTCAAAAATTACAAAGGAGGTTCATTATATAGGGATAAATTAGGTCACCATAAAGGTAAAAAATCAACTCATAATTAGAAAACACATTAAGTGTATTTCCCCTAATGACCTTAACAACCCTAAGTTAGCTGACTAACAACCATGTAGGTAAAACTAAAAGTGTAAAAAGCCTACACTAACAGATATCCAATTTGAGTAGTCTATAGAATGGATGAATCCAACCTCTGATTTCTTTTCTAGTTCTTCCTTCATCAAGAGTGAAAATTTAGAATACATCTTTCTAAGATTTTGTTTTATAGGTTCAGCATCTAGATGAAATAAAAGATGGTGTATAACAAGGGAAGGATTAAGCCTTAGCATGTCTACATAAGACCATGTAAACACATTGGATAATTATTTAAGCAAAAGGGTGAATGTTTCATATTCTTATTGAGTTAGGAATTTAGCACACTTGACTATTTTTTTATTTTCCTTTATCCCATTATTGACTAAAATGGTTTCTTCAACTAGGAGAGTTGATTCTTCTTGATATTTTGAGGATGGTAGAGGAAGGTTAAGTTTCTCCTAAAGGTCTTCTTCATGTGATGTTGTTGTGGTATTGACTTTATAATGTGATAATAGTTCCCCAAAATACACAAAATTATTTAACTGAATTGAAAACCCCTTCTTATGATCGCTTGCTAGAATATGGTCCCTTCTGCTTAAGAATTCAAAAATTGCTTTATCCTTTTGAAAATGATCAAGTGTAGGTGTTGGTTGTTGGTTCCACTAGACTAGATTCAAATATGTGAGGTCAAATGTCAAAACAATGTTTTCATGGAATAAATTGGTTAGAGATAGGTCTTTAAAGTAATTATAGATGGAACCCATTTTAGTGTCTGAAGAGTCTTCTTTAGACTCACTAGAAGAGTTAATTTGAAAAAGTGTGGTGCTTATATTAAGTAGGTTAAATCATATACCATTGTAATCTTCAATGGATTTAAGCATGGTAGGTTTTATTAATCCTTGTTCATGAAGGTCAAGGCCCATGCCTTTATAGTTCATTATTTTACACATTATGGATTTAGATATGGGATATCTTTTGTTAGCAAAAAAAGTAACTAGTTCATCAAAATAAATCTAGGATGGATTTGAATCTCTGGTCATTAGAAAGAATACAACCTTTTACAAATGATATTTTTACAAGTGTATGAACCACTCAATATTTTTTTCAATAGTGAGGCCTGCCATGATTATTGGGAGATGTTTGAATTTTTCTTGCATATTTATCATCTTGGATTTCATATTATCCCATGCCTTTATTAATAATTTTAAATTAGGATGGAGGAGATGGAATAGCTTTGGAAGTGGATGATTGATTCAATGGTTGGATTATAGATGGCATATCCATCAAAATAGATGTGGATGGTGTGTTCAACTAACTACCAAGGGTAAGTGTTTGAAACAAAGTATCATGATGGATGTAGTTTTCAAGCCTAGGTGATTCATCAATGATAGTAATTGTGTCTTCTATAAAGGGGAGATAGTTTGATTTTTGATAATGCCCTTCTAATAGTTTTTGATATTGAAAGGGTTGAAGATCACCTTGGATAGTTACTTCTATGACATCAAAATAAAATTTAAAGTATTGGTGCAAAGTGGAGGGTATGACATTCATTGAATGGATCTATGAACATCCAAAAAGAAAATTGTAAGGCAAATCTACGTCAAGCAGATGGATTAATGTTTCTTTAATGACAGGCCCCACCATCAATGGAAAGTATATGGTACTCATAAACTCATGCTCATTATTTTCACATGATTTAATTATAATGATATTTGATTCTAATGTTTTTGTAAGGTACCATAAGTGTTTAATTAATCTTAAAGTACATAAGTTTAAAGTTGAGACAATGCCTATAAACACCACTTTTACTTTATGTCTAGATATAATGACTTTTATATACAATGGTAGATTATGGATAGATACCATAGGAGAGACATCATAATCATCAAACATAACCTAATTTTTAGTGAATATATTTCTAACTAATGATTGAAAAATAGATGGATTGATGTCTTCTTGGAGGACTTTATATAGGATATATTTATATACAAGGGAGGTTTTTAAAATCTCTAAAATTGATATATTATCAAGTGTCTTATCAATATGGTTAATAATATTATACTTATTCTCAACATTAGATGAGGAAACACTAGGGATGGTAATTTTTGCATGACTTATGGTAATAACACAATCTTGGTCTTGTAAAGTAATGATAGAGACATGATTGTGTGTGTAATCAACATAATTAATTATATATTCAAAAGGATGATTGGCTTGGTTGGGATATCCGTTATTTTAGTTTACCCTATCCTTATGCATGTTTTGGAAATGGGTCTTTGTATATTCCAAACTTTTGGTTATTATAAGTGATTGATGATTGAATGTCCCCATGATATATAAGATCTTGGATATAGTTTTTAAGCCTTATACACCTATTGATTGAGTGTCCCTTAAACCTATGGTACTCACAATATTCATATTCTTTGTACTAATTGGGTTTAAGAAAGTTGTATTCAAAGGATTTGGGCCAAATAATCATATTTGAATGGACCAAATTTAGAAACATTGATTCATAAGTTTATCCCAATTTGAACTTACATTTACAATTTTATTGTCTTTTTTACCACTAGGTATGGTAATTTTGTTGATTGATTGTGTGTTAACTTGTTGTTTAGATGGGTTTTGTATGTTCTTGACATTAGTTACACCATCACCTAAAACATTCTTGTTTTTGGTAAAAAACTTAGGATTGTCATTTTGGGTTGAGGAACTATTGTCAGGTTTGAATATTTTGATAACACCTCTAGTAATTAAACTTAATTCAATTTGAACTCCATATTCGATTATTTCATCAAATGAATTTGGAAAAATAAGTCACAAGTGATGACCCAATTCTGAGTTAAGATTGTTCATAAAACTAGTGACAAGTTCTTTTTCAAGAAAATACCATGGAAAATGAATTGCCAATCACCACCATATTTGTAAGAAAGAGGCAAAGGTTTCACCATTACTTTTTTTAGTGGTATACAGGTTGAGTGTGGTCAATTCCTTTTCAATATTTCATGAAAAATGATGAACAAAATTTTCAAATAGGTCTTCAAATGTGAAGATTGATCCTTTGGGAAGACTTGAGAACCATTCTAGGTATTAACCACCTAGACTTCATTGAAATATTTTCAACATGTACTCATTACTATACAAAACATCAGTACATGCCATATAGAAGTATTTAAGGTGATCCTTAGGATCACCCTTACCTTTGCACTTGTCAAATTTTAGAAGTTCAAAATGTTTTTGGAAATCTGTTGTCATTCTATTTAAATCATATGGGTAAGAACAAATTTTCTCAAATATATATTTTTTTTGCCATTAAAATGTACCATATTGCAACCCTTGGACCTTATCCTTCATATTTTTCCAAACTTTAATGAAGTGTGATGATAATTGATTATATTGACTTGAAGAGGTAAACAGGTTAGAAGTTTGACCCATGAATGGGTTTACGTTAGTGTTAGTTTGTGAAAATTTATGTTGGTTAAAGTGTGGATTATTAACAAATTTGTTAGTAAATATGTTAAAGGGTGAATTACAATGTTGTGTTTTTGCAAGTTTTTGTATTCATTTGGTTAGTTGGAGAAGTTAGGTTTTATTGGGTTGGAATGGATGTTGGTGTTAGGATATGTTTGGTTTGGGTGAGTGTTAAAGTTTGGTTTGGTTTGGTTTGGATTAGTGTTGAAGTTATAATATGTGAATTTAAATTAATTATGGTTAGTTTGATAAATTGTATTTAATTAGTTTGGTTCAAGGTTTTGATTTGGAATAGGATGTGAACTAATCATTTCATTTGAATAGATTTTAGGGTTTAATGGTTGGTTGTAAATTGATTTAGTGTTAAAAGGATTGGTGTTAGTTGGGGTTTAGTTTGAACATAATGGATCTAAACCTACAAAATAATTTAGATTTGAGAAATTATTTGGCACACTTCCTAAGGTAAAATTCTAATTTGGATTGATAGGTAAACTTGAATATGTATTCAAGTTTGAATTTGAAATTGATTAGTTGATGGGTGAATTAAAATAAATATTCAAGTTTGGATTTTGATTTGGATTGATGTTTCTGATTGGGGAACCATAGAGATTTAGATTTGAATTGGTTGGATAACTTGAATGGGTATTCAAGCTCGAATTGGTTTGATTATAGATTGGTAAAATTGAATGAATATTCAAAGTTTGGATTGGTTAGATTTATCATTGGTAAGCTTGAATGACTATTTAAGCTTGGATTGGTTTGGTTCATGATTGCTAAACTTGAATGAATATTCAAGTTAGGATTAGGTTGGTTGGCATTTGATAGAATTGAATGAGTATTAAAGTTTTGATTGGTTGGTAATTGATAAACTTGAATGAGTATTCAAGGTCAAGTTGGGTTGGTTGAGAAAGTGTGTAAATTTTCATTTGCACTCAAATTTAAATTAGGGTTGGAATTTGGGTCAACCAAAAGACTATTTACTCAATTTACTTGGATATTTACAATCTCTTAGTTGATGTGATAAGTATGGATTTATATAGAAAACCCATGACTTGCATGGGATCATTCCTCATTAAGGATGGTTTTCCATTTGTTATGGAAGACTTGGGGATTAGGATTGGAGGAACCCATGAGAGCATTACTAGCCTCTAAAGAGCCTTGGGATATGGATTGGTCTTGAATGGGTGACAAATACTCCTTTTTAGCAATTAAATATTATAGATTTTGGACATAAAAATTGAGTGGAAATGATAAAAAAAATTGATCATGTTTATCTTCCATCTCAATTGGTATCTATCAAATATTCTCATTGTATGATATTGTAACTTGAAACATTATTTCTATTACACTTGAGAAAATACTATTTTCTATTATAAAGGATAAAATGGTATACTATTTATATTAATATTATATTATGATTCCATATTTTAATTCCTATTGAAAAAATAGACAAGTTTAAAAAAAATTCATTCAATTTTAAGGTCGTACGCAAAAGTTATATTCATTTTAAGTTGGTCTAAAGCTCCAAACTATTGTATTCCAGAGCTAGTCGAGAGCATGGGAGTTGAAGTATTTTTTTATGTTTTGAATTCCTAATGGTTAATTTCAATTTCTTAATGGTTTTTAAGGATTAAATAGGATAAATATAGGCCCTAATAATCATAAAATAGAAAGCAAGGAAGAAACAACAATAAGAGGTGAGAGATTTTTAGCAAGTAATATTCTTGATTATATGTGGTTTTTGAATTAGAATGTGTAAGGGAAATAAAAAGTAAATAATTTGTAGAGAGTATTAGTGTATTTCAATAATAATAAAATGTAATTATGTTCATTCAGGCCTCAATAAAGTAGTAAGCTTGTATGTGCATGATGAGATAGTGGAACAAGGAGAAAATCCCTCACTTTTACTAGAGTTTTCTCAATTTGAGTCTCTCCATGATAATATGGTGTCTCTTTCGATTATGTTTTGCTAGTAACTTTCTCTAATTTCAATGTTATTATTTTCCTTTCCATATGAATCACTTTTAGTTTAGTCTCAATTTGAGTTTCTCCATGGTAATATGGTGTCTCTTTCAATTATGTTTTGCCAGTAACTTGCTTTAATTTCAATGTTATTATTTTCCTTTCCATATGAATCACTTTTAGTTTAGTTTCAAATCACATTCATGACTATAAATCAATTTATTATGCAAACATTTATATAAACAATCAAGGAGATGTTAGGAGTCCATAGGGTATGTGTTTGTGAAACTTAGTGTAGAATATACACCTAGTTTATGGATCAGATTGGTATCAAATAAGATTATCATTTTTATCATAAAAGGTTTTCTAAAATATTTTTGTAGATGTTAGTTTTGTTGTGTTCTATTTTGGTGGTTGTTGTGGTGACCATTGTGTAGATGTTTCCTATTCCCTGGATAACAAGTGTTAGTGGATAGGTTATCTTGATTCATTAGCAGTGAGGTGGTTTAAATTCCCACTACTATTATTATTGATGTAAGACATTATGGGATTTTATGATGTGATGGTATTTTCTAAAATTATTTGATGGGCCAACCATCCAGGGGACATGAAAAAGGCTATGCATTCAGCTTGGCAAATATTATTCTTCTAAATAAAGTGAGGTTAAGAGAGTTGTAAAGTGTAGAGTAAGACATGTTCAGACATGGATTTGAGTGTGGTTTCCTTGTGATATCAAGGTATGTCTATAATTGAGAAAAATAAAATACTCTAAAGGTAACATTATAAAGATTGAGAATAATGCTTTTACTTGGATATGCCTCTTTTTTTAATTTGAAAATTGATGTTTATTTGAGCCTTCCATGTGGAATACATAAGGTATTATGTACCTTTTATTATATATTCTTCCTCCTATTTTCCAAGTGGAGTGGTAAGAATTTATTTATGTAGATGAAGGAAAGAGCATCAAGAAGGGGAGATCAAGAAAATCCAAATGGCATTTGGAGTGGGGTAAGAAGTCCACACCACTTGATTTTCTAAAATTGTGAGACTAAATTCCTTCAAACTAGAGAATTTAACTATTGGAACTTAAAATAAATACTTTCTAAGAGGATGATAAAATGGGTTTCTCACTTGGGTGATATGAGGTAAATATTCATCTTATTTTTATAGCTTTATTGGACATAAAATCCCTTAAATTTTAGATTTGTGATCAGAAATTTGATCATGTTTATCATCCTTATTAGTTTTTATAACAACTGATTATCAAATATTATCATTGTATGATATTTTAACTTGAATCATTATTTCTATTGCACTTGGGAAAAGACTATTTTATATTAGATGGGGAAAATAGTATTTTATTTATAATAAAATTATATTTTGATTCCATATTTGAATTTCTCTAAAAAATGACAAGCTCAAGGAAAATGGCATTCAATTTTGAGGTCACATGTAAAATATATAGTCATTTCAATTTGTTCTGAAGCTCCAGATTGTTGTATTTTAGAGCTAATTGAGAACATGGGAGTTGAAGTGTTTTTTTGATGTTTTAATTTCTTGATGGTTCATTTCAATTTCTTAAGTGTTTTTAAGGATGGAATAAGATATATATAGACCCAAACAATTATAAAATAATAAGAAACAACATTAAGAGGGGAGAAATTTTTAACAATTAATCTTCTTGATTGTATGTGGTTTTTGAATTAGAGTGTGTAAAGGAAAGAACAAGTGAGCAATTTATAGAGCATATGAGTGTAGTTAGATCATACTAAAATGAAAGTATGTTTATGAAGGCCTCAATAAGGTATAAATATTGTATGTTCATGATGAGATAGTGGAATAAGGAGGATATCCCTCACTTTTGATCAAGTTTTCTCAATTTGAGTTTCTCCAAGGTAATATGGTGTCTCTTTCCATTATGTTTTGATGGTAACTCACTCTAATTTCAATGTTCGTATGTTATTTTCCATATGCATCACATTTAGTTTAGTTTTAAATCACATTCATGATTATTTTAAAGCAATTTAATATGCAAACATTTATATAAGTAATCAAGGAGTTGTTAGGAGTCTATAGGGTCTATGTTGGTGAAACTTAGTCTAGAATATCCACCTAGTTTATGGATTAGGAAATTTAGCCCCTAAGCTTAAATATTGAAGAAAATTTTCATTATTATTCATCATGATGTATTTTTTAAATAGAGTTAAAATATCCTTGTGACTACCCTCAACTTGGTATGATCCTTCCTCTTCTTCTTCATGGTAATGGATTTCATGTATTTCAACATGATGACTTTGGTTTTCAAGGATTCCAAATTAGAAGGGATCATTTCAAAAAGGCTCATTCCTTACCATAGGATTATTAAACATATCCATGTGCCCTTTAATGGGTAACATTTCTAAGGAAAAGACTTGACTCATCAAAATAATAAGGACCTAACCCTAGACTCTAAAAAGACTAGAGTGACTAAAATTATAATTAATAAGGTTTATTTTGATTTTTGCTTGGAATTTTTGATTTTAAAAGTTTGTTGATTATAAATTGTTTCAAGACTCAAAATTAATTTTGTTTTTACTCAAGTGTTTTCAACATGTGGTATAACACAAGGGAATAAACAAATAATTTCTATTATAAACACACATGCAATTGCATAAAAAAATGATAAAATCTAAGCAAAGGGACTTGAGTAACTTGTAGGATTTTTGTGTCACTTATTTTTCCATTGCATTAGCTATAGCCTAATATTTCAAGGCATTAACCATGGAGGATCCTATCATTCCCATATCCCACTAAGCTCAATTTCTAGGGTGCATGTAAAGTAGCTTCTCGGTGTTAACTACTAAGTAATGCACTTGGAATTAAATGGTAAAAATGGATTTCTTAAGCTTAAGGTATAAACATAGCTAGGGGAGTCATATATATACCTTATGGTAAGATGAGTCCCAAAATAATAGAAGAAGTTAGTTTTATAGATGCAAATAAAGGGATCTAGTACTAATGTTCCTAACACAACTGTTAGGGTTTTAGTGTGTTGACATCAAAAAATAAAACTTTGAATCATGTTGTCTAAGGCTTGGGTATTGGGGCATGAAATCCCCTCATTTCATAGCATGCTTAAAACACAACATCACTTAGCCAAAAATGATAGATCTAACTCAATTTGTATACACCATCAGTAAAGAGGGTTTAGACTACCACATGGTAATGAAATTCATGATTGATAGAGCCCATAATAAAAGAAAAATAAAAATACTAACACTTTCTTCTAATTATTAGGTATCACCACCAATGTGACACCAAGAGAAGAACATAAATGTAAGCATTGTTTTGGGTAACAAAAAAAATTTAAGTGTTGTTTCTAAATCTTAAGTATCACCACCAATTTGACTTCAAGAGAAGAGAATATGCAACACAATAAAAACACATAAAATATTGAAAAGAGAGATTAACTAACTCTAAAAAACCAAATGTTTTCTAATTATGAAAGAAAATGAAAAAATAAACTTTAAAAACAATTGATAGAAAACTTAAACAAAAAAATCAAAAATGTTGAAATCAAGCAAAAAATGAATTGTTTATCTCTTTATAGTTTTTTTTTACTACGTCTTATAAACAAACTATTAGGAGTTTTTTATTTGGCTAAAAATTAAGGCAACCTACAAAAATTTATCAAAAAACCATAAAAAATATAGAAAAAATAAGTCTCCAGAACGATATCACTATTACACAATCAGAGCAAAATACAAATTCATTAATAATTAGAAAATAGAATTAAAAGGAAATAATAGAAAGAAAGCAAAATGAATTTGCTATGACCTCTAATTATTTCACTGATATGTTTGTTGATTTCACTACTCTATGTAACAATTTCACTGATATTAGCTATGATTTCACTAAAGTTTATGTTGATTTCATTGAATATGTCTATGATTTCACTAAAGAGATGATTTATTTCACTATTAGAAATAAAAGAGAAAAAACATGAGAAAAATAGATGATGTAAGTAATAAATCTAGAATAGAGAGTTACTTACAAAGGGAAACAAACACAAAGAGCTCTAGAAAGCTAGAACAAAGATAACAAAGTAAAAGAAAGTACTTAGAAGATGATTTTTTTAATAGGTTAAATTATTTCACTAATAAACTCTATAATTTTTATACTACTTTGAAAATATAAAAAATTATAAAAAAATAGTAAGGCATCAGACAAGCATAAAAAAAAATCACTGCTAATCTTTATGATTTTACTGATAGAATCCCCAATTTTTTAGTTACACAAAAATGCGGTAAAATGGAAAACAAAAAGTTCATAACATTGCTAAAATGAGACAAAAATTTGTTAAGAAGAATAAATATTGCCAAAAGAGACCAAAAACAATAGAAAAATGATTTCAATGTTTTGTCTTTTGATTTCACTAATGAAACCACTAATTTTTTTATTTCTCAAAAAAAAGAAAAACATAAATGTTGGGATAGATCTAAACTAAGACAAAAAATTATTAGGAGAAGAAAAACTACCTAAAAGACACTAAAAACACTAAAAATATGATTTCATTATTAGCTACTATGATTTCAGTGATGAAGGCTCTAATTTCATTATTACATAGGTGTACGTACAACAAGATGAAAATGTTAAAAAATGACATGTAGCTACAAACAAAAACTTCCAAGACCAATATTAAATGAATGTGTACGAGGAAAACTACCAAAATCAACTGAATTATGTTCTTAAATACACCTATGATGCTTATGATATGCAAAGATGAGGGAAAGCTCTAACAGATGTGTCAAATTTTGAGAATGGAAATCTTGAATGTAACTAAACTAATAAATCACTTAATAATTAAATCTAATCTAAATTCAATTCAACTTTAAAATAGAGTGACAAATAGAAGGAAACAATAACACAAACTTACAAAACTGAAGTACCATGAACCTCCTCCATTATGATTAAAAGTGAATTACTCTTTAAATATGGTTTCTCAATCCTTATCCAATGAAAAATGGAATTGGACAATTTTTTGTTATGAAAATGGACTTTTGATGGCTTGGATTTGCTTAAAATTTTGATAGCACTTCATTAGCATAAGTGAGGATGATGAAATTAATAGTTTGCATGTCAATTTATAGGCATACAGGAGGTTGATTGAATAATGGAGGATTATTTGACTTTCTAATTATTAAAATAATCAATAGTGGAGAATTTGTCCTCATGCATAAGGATGATGACCAATTATATAGGTTGAGAGGAAAGGGGAGTTGATTGAGTGAGTCATCAAGAGTGGATCAAGAAGGTTTAAATGTTCTAAGGTGACTCACAAGGTGGTTAAGGAAGTTGAGGAAGGTGGTTGCATGAGTCAACACATGGTTGAGACAAATATGGAGGATGTCTAGGTGAGGTGGAAAATCTAGATTATTAATGAATTTTGGAAGAAAAGGTGTGCATAATTGATTAATTTAAGAATTAATCAATTATTCAATTTTTTTAGGGAAATGATGTTAATTTGAATTTGAATTATAGAATGATAAATATTAGTGTCTCAAAGTGAATTTTGACACTAAATGGTGTATCTAGGTGTTTGTAGTGGGGGGTTGTTTTTTCCTTTTCACCTTAATAATCATGTCAAACTACCACTCTAGTGAGACCATGCCCTTAGCTATACTATTGGTTTACAAATTGATTACCCTTCCTCATCTAGTTCAAGCTCTTCTCTATTATTTTCATCAATGATCTAAGACTCAAATACATCTATGTTCATAATGAAGTCGATTATATATTGATCATCATTTAATACCTAGAAGTTATCGATATTACCGAGAATGGAAGGAGTAGAAATAATTCCATAGAGAACCTTCTTAACTTGGAGTCTGTAATAGGCTCTAGAGTAATAACATATTTTCCCAATTCATATGACATATAATTTATTCTATGAGGCAATGTTTGAATATTAAATCTCTTGAAATCTCCTATCAAGTTTCATACCTAACTACGTTATCTAGATAAATTCTTGTCATTACAAGCATATTGACTTCTTATCTGCTTGACCACTAATTCTGAGTCACCTAGTATGTTGAGATTATTTACCTTCTTCCTTAGAGTAAATTGGATACCATGAATTATTGCCTCATATTTAGATACATTGTTCATGCAAGTAAATTTTAGGCAAAATTTAGTTAAGTATGATTTCCCCATGGGTTGATGAGCTCTACACTAGCACTGCACTTGCTCTTGGACTTAAAGCCATCAAACATCAAGATCCACAAGTGATTTTATGTTGTGTAAATCAAGTTATGATGAGTAGGTTCTACTACAACATTGATCTCTTTATTAATTTTCTCAATGCCTAGTGGGCATACATTTTGTTTCTCAGCTCATAGTGACATTCTTGTCAAATATTTAGTGGTAGAAGTAGGAATAGGGTTGTCTATAATGTTTATCCTCTCATCACAAGACCTCAAAAACCCCTCATTTTCACTTGGATAACTTCCTTTGATCATGTTGATTTCTAACTCACCATTCTAAATAATGACAATAATTGTTGACAACATATTTTTGCACTTATATCATCTAGTTTCATCTCCCAATTTATTATGGTAGCACTAGGGAATGAATTTATCTCAAGTGAAGAGAGTAAATCATCCTCTTGTAGTTGATATAACCCATAAAATTCTATTTTAAATTCTTTTGAATAAACATTATATTAATGGATAATATCTTATAAGCTTATACCTCTATCTCAAGTGCATAAACTCTAAATTGTTATTATTCGTACAAGATTTCATTTTTTTTTTAATACTCAATGATCATGCAAGTTATTTTTGGCTTATGCTTGATTCTGATACAGTTGGGTATTCATGCCATGTGAGCCAAATTTGACATAGGTCAGTTGCCATGTAACCATTCAGTGTCCTCAACCAATCTCTACTCATGAGCATACCATAATCATTAGGTATATCCACTATCTAAATTTCAATAAATTGTTGTCCCTATAATCAGTGGCTAGTTGTATATGGATATGATTCAACTTGCCAACAAGCTTAACCTCTAACTTATCTAACTGAAAAACCTTTCTATTTGACTTTACAGGAGTCAAACCCAACTAATATAAAATTACATAAGGCATCACATTACCAAAATAACCTAAATCCACCAAATAATTATGCAAGTTTTTACCAAAAAACTAGATTATTAGGAAGAAAGGAGGAGTTTTAGTTTTTTCTTTGTAAATTTCAATGTGAACGTCAACTATCTTACTAGCTTATTTTCCTTTAGGAGTAGGCAATTATTTTAGTAATAAGTCTTTTTGGTTGTAAATATGGATCAAGTCAAAGATTATTATATTGGCCTTAGTTTATTTTAGGTCATCTATAATGTTATACTCATGTTTGCTCAATTTCGTTGGTCTATCAATTTGTGGGGGTATAGAGTTATTCTTGGGTTGATAATAAATGGTAGGTCTATTGGGTAGAAATAGGTTATTTCTTGAGTTCTCATCAGGTGTAAATTGAGTATTGTTTAAAGGAGTAGATATATTTAATGGACCTTTTAACTTACTCCTCAATTGATAGTTATTTCCCATTTGGAATTGTTTAAATGCATGAACCTTGTCTAAGTTGTCTTCAGGTTCACTGTCACTCTCAAATAGAAAATCATAAGTTTCCAAAACTAGATCTTTTCCAGGGTTTCCTCCACCTTGATTATATTTTTTATTGTCAAGTGTAGGCACTATCTCTATGTTGTTTATCTCCTTTTGAAATGTGTTTAAGGCTAGTGTGAACTAGGCATAATCGATCTTAAAATGATCAAATGTGTTTTACAACCTACACCAAGTGGGTAATGCCAAATTGCTAAGTTCACTACATTGGTAGAATTATTTTTATTATTTTGATTATTATTATCTAGTGGGTTGGGCACTCCTCCATTGTTTGGCCTCATGTTCAACTGCCTATTGATTCTTTGGAAGTTAAAATTTTTATTTTGTGATGGGTTATTCACATTTTTGTTGGGACTATGTGGCATTTATATATGCAAATTGACCATGTCATTCATCAACCTTTAAACCATTTTCTATAAATCTTCTACATTAGCATTTATGCTAGCATTCTGTTGATTTCTTTTTTACGATTTTGGGTTAGCCATAAGTGTAGTAGCATTTTAAAATAAGGGGAAACATGATGTGTTTAGTTATGGGAATTATTGATAGGTGTTTTATTATTTAAAAATGATGGGATAACCTATGGGATTTTATTGGAAGCATCATAACCACTCATGTTGGGCATGGTAATAGTGATGTATGTAATAGTAACAAAATTTTTGGTTGTTTATCGATGATAATGCATGATTCAAAGGCATATAACATTGATTTCCTAGCATGTAATTCAAGGGAATTATATTATATACTATATTCAAGCTTGAATACATAGATCTTGGGATCATATTCATCAATGGAGTGTTGTGTTGAAAAGTATGATTGATCATTGGAATCTGGTTGTAAGCATTTATTTGGCCTAATGAAGGTAAAGTACCAACTCTATAGCCTTGTGGCACCATCTTTTTTTCAATGCTATCAACTTTGTTAAAGGTTAAAGCATTGATAAGAGGGTTGTGAGGGTTATAAATAACATGGATGTGATTGAATCCAAATCCCTCTATTATTAATTTGACTTATCAAGGTCAAATTACTACCCCATAATTTGAAACTTTCTTAAATCCAATCATTAGCCCTTCATAGCTAGTCAAACCAATGTGTTGTGGACTAAAAATACAAATTTTGGTCACAAATGTCATAATTAATTTTAAAAATGTCATTGAAATATTAATTTTGTCTTCAATCATATTTAAATATATGATTTTGGCCTAAGCCTAAAGTTATAAAATCTTGAAAAAATGTTTTATTATACCTTTTAAGCCTAAAAAGCCCCCAAAACCCCCCATACATGCCAAATTGCCTAATTTAAACATGGAAAAAGGTTGAAAAGTATTATTTTGCATTTTATTGCATGTAATACTTCTCAAAGGTTCTATTTCAAGTGGTGAAAGTGAAAATTGGCTTTTAAAAGCTAAAAAGAGGCTCTTTTTCCTTCATTTTACAAGAATAGTATGGATTACATACATATAGGGAAAGGAATTTAAATATAAGGTCATTAATAGGATCCAACATGAATTTCATGGCAATTTATGGTCATAAGGTCCTAAACCATTCCATTCCATGCACTTGCTCAATTTGCACAAAGGGACTTGCCTGTAGGTTTGAGGATGGTACAGACTGTTGGAGGAGAGTGAAGGTCTAAAATTTAAGGTGAAGAAACTAAACTCATAGGTATTATTAATGGTATAATTTTATATTCAATTGGATTTTCTAGGATCATTAACCATTTAGTTGAAGACAAGCTAATTTATGTTGCCTTGTAACCAAAAAGGCAACTAGTTTTCTCCATTTTCTCCTCACTAGGGCAGAGTTTTTAGGAAAATCAAGTTATTCCAAAATATTAGGAAATTAATATACCTTTCCATGGTCTCTTTAATTTTTTATTAATGAAATTTAGGTTCCAACAAATCTCACAAAGTCAACCAGTCAAATCTACAGTGTAGCATACTTATAAGGAGAAGTTGTATGGTTATAAAAGAAGAAGGTAGCGTCAAATTTTATTGAATTTATGTTTGAAGGGTTCCATTAAGTTTTTCATGATTTTTAATCATAGTTCTCAAAATTTATCAGGGTTTCATGGCCAAGAACTCATCTCCATGCTCTCAAAGTGCGTAAAAAGGACTACTTTAGCAATCTTTAAGGTTTCTTTGCAAATTTTAAGGTTTCTAAAGAAAACTATGATTCAATTTCAATATTTTTTCCCCTCATCCAATGGTCTTCAAAGTTATGTTGAGTTATGGTCATGAGTTCATGATGGCATCTGATTTCTTATCGTGGTCTTATCATGCTCCCTCACCCTCCTTTCCACCTCCATCTCATCCACCCTAAACCACTATCAAACCACTATGTTATGTGTTTTCCCATCCTCTTTTCATGTCTTTTCAACATCCTTCATCCAAATATTAATGTCTTCCACCCTTCCACACATATACATCACCTATTTCCATCTCATGAGTGTCAAGGTTAATGAAGGACCATGAAAGGCATGATCAAGTAGGATAAACCAATAAAGCATCATAGCACAGCCAATATAGAAGCCCATTGGCCTATTTTTTAGTCAAGGGGGTTTGAGACTTTATATATGCCTTGAATATTGGTGAACTCTCAAGATGGATTAAGGTGGGAGGGTGATTGTCCATCATAGGGGAATAATAAATTGCAAAGTATGAGAAGTTTTGATAAGGTTAATGAGCCCTAGAATACACCCACAACTACCTATGAGAGGCATCTATAGCAAGTTTCATGATCAAGAGGAATGAAACTTAGTCAAGAGTTTTTTTTACTACTTTAAGGAGGTAATTGATGTTGATAAAGTGATCACTATGACTTAGAGACTCAAGACTATCATATGTTTTGTTCACACTCTCTGAGCATAAGGAAAGCCCATGTTTACTATCTAGACATTCTCACTTACTATCAAAACATAGTCAAACATAGCAAGTACATTTTGTCTTCATAAGTAATGGTGACCTTGATTAGGAGAGAAGGTATGGTTTTTAAAATATATGAATATATATGAATATATGTCCATGAAGTGGTTTTCAAGGAGCTCTAACATAGTTTAAGACTCTTCTTCATGAAATCAAACCTTACAAGTTTGCTCTTAAATCAATGCCTATTGTGATAAAGACCTTGTAATGCTAAAGTGACTTATAAAGGTGTTGAGAATCTAAAGCACTGCATAGCACTAACTTCAATCAATGGTTTAAAAGAAACTTAGGTCTAATGCAAGAGCCACTAGAGGGAAGCTAAAAGGAGACCTAGAGAGGTAAAAGATACCTACAATCAAGTGCCCTAGATGTCAAGATAGTGATCTAGTCCAAAGAGGTTTCTAGAGGAGATTTGACCTCCATAGGGTTTGTTGAAGCTTCTAAAAAAGGAATCATAGAAAAAAGAGTCTTTTAAACCCCTTGCTGCCTGTCACCAAACTCTCTAAGGTCTCAAGCATGGTTATAGTCTGTACACATCTACATGTATAGTAAACATAGTCAGGTACCTAATATAAAGTTTGTGATCAAAAGAAGCAGCTAATAAGGATAGTGGTTATGCTCAAAGTAATGTTTCAAGGGGATAAAGGTTATAATCCCTCAAGTATCCTTTGAGGGGAGATCTATCATACCTACAATAATTCATAAGGCACAGTTACACTTCCAAGCTAACAAGCAATAGGCCTATATTCAAGTTTCTAGAGTTTAAAGAGCCAAGGCCTAAAGTGAGGTTTCTTCTTATAAGGATGATATAATGAGAGTGATATTTTATTTATCTAAATCCATGATTTTATTAACATAAACAAGTCTCAGTTAACGGTTACATTAGATGATGACCTACAATCAGCCCTGTGATGACCTACAACTAGCCTTCAATCTAAGGAGCAGTGACAAGGTATAACCTACATGACTAGGGTCTTAGTTGTCATGTTTGTATCAAATTTCATGAAGCATTTTGAGTATAAATGTTGATTAGTATCAACATATAATGGCAATGAGGCTAGTACAGTCATATACCTCATTGATCACCTCCTATAGCTATGGAGGAACACAGACCTATCTTAATTTCTCTAAGGGTTTTTTTAAGTCAAAGTTATCAATGAGTGAGTGTGTTTTCATAGATAGATCAAAATCATTGAGGTTATTAATATGCATCCATGGGTTAACACATCTTGGAGCTTCTTAAAGAATCTAGCACAAGCAACATCATGCTCAAAAAGGGCCTTATCAAGCAAAGAGGTTATGTTTCAAGCATCAAAGCACCATCAAGCATGGACTCATGCATTATATGAAGAGTATGATAGGGAAAATGAGGATTTTCAGTTTTCAAAAAAAACTAAGTTCAAATAAAAGTCACCTATAAGCTTATTTTGGGCTAAATCCTATAGTGATCAAAGTTTAGGCAACCCTAAAGGCTTGTCAATATGGAAAAGGAGGCTAGTCAGGATCTAACACAGAGACCAATTAATTTCAGTAGCTTAGATTAAAAGGTAGTATAATATCAAGGTCTAGTGGAGTTAGAGGATAATAAATGAGACCCTCAGACCTTCAAGTAACCTACATTCATCTCATTTTGAAACCCTACAGTCATACCTTCAAGATTGCAAGAGAATAATAAGAAGCATAGTGAATATATATAGTCTTCCTAATCAAGAATGGTACCAGAGGTAATATAATATGAGATCATAAGTCACATCATCATGATGAAATTTTGAAACATGAACATAGTTAAACCCTAGAGGCTATTGTACAGACTATGCACAGTTCAAGGCCTAAAAGCTTAAAAACAAGTCAAATGGCTACAAAGAGATGGATATGAACTTTAAATTGAACTAAATAGTTTATAATCATATATTAAATATGTATTTACCACTAAACTTGTTCAAATTTGACCAATATCTACCTACATTAGATAGTACACAGTCATGAGAGGCTTAATTGCCTTGTTAGAAGGGTCTAAGCATGCTAAAAAGAGGGATAGAAGTTGTTTTCAAAATCTTAAAAGGACTATTAAGATAATTAAATATGAATTTGACCTTAAAAATATATTATAAACCATGAAATAATCTCCAAAACACCTTCAAATATGTAAAAAATAAAGTCATGTATGTCAAAGTCCATACACAAGGGGCAAATTTCAAGGAGATTTGAATATTCTAGCATCTATAGGTGTAATTTTTCCCAAAAATTTGGTACACAAAATCATAATGAGTTGAGTAATCTTCCATACAATTTTTTATGCCCTTGAATGAGTGGAAGTACTTGTTATTTTGTCACAGTCATCAATATTTCCATTTGAGGTCACCATTGGAGTAGGTAGTGTTCTGAGATGCCACAGAGGTTTCTAAGTCCAGGTGAAATTTTTAAAATCATGGTATTATGTTTTTAAATCATCATTATACCTTTAAACAGTGCTAAAATTCCAAATTATATGCAAATCGTGCTCATACAAGCTTTTTCAAGCAAATAGGCATATAGGCCAAAAAGGCATTTTTGACTTTTCAAGTAAGGAGATGTTTTTAGACTATTTTTATAGAATGTTACATAACCTATTATTATTTTTTCAGGAATTTTGAATTAGGATAAGAGTAATTTTTATCCCGGTGAAGATTTTCATTTTTTGCGGTTCTAGACACCCTTCCAAGCCTCCTATTTAGATGTTTGTATCTTTCACCGCATGAGGAGTTTGGATGTAAAATCTTAGTATGTTTTTAGGAACCCAAATTAATTATAATTAAATAAAATTTGATTCATTTTATGGGATTTACTTTATGAATAATTTTTAAGAGCGTAGGCAACCTAGAATGCAAGTAAAACCCTATAGGCAAATTTCCTCTACATGATAACTTTGCATATCTTTTGCATGGTAACCCAATATTTTAAAGGATGTTAGGGGGTTAAATGTGATAAAAATTATTTTAAATATTTTTATATTTGGAGGTTTTTACTTCATGAATCATCATTTGGAAGATTTAGCTTTAAAACCCTCCCAAACCCTTGAAAAACTAGTTTTGTAAAAAGTTGATTTTATTACCAACAAATCACCATGGATCAACATGAAAGATTTTAAAACATCAAGTAAACTTATATAATATTCTATAAATTCTAATTTTTCATATGGTTCTATATGGATCAAAGCAAAAATCATGTTTTTTGTGGAAAAAAATTTAAAATGAAGTACAAAGTAATTCAATGGAATCTAATAAATGGTGTTTTAAGAATAAGACTTGTTATTCATCATAAAATATTCATTTTGTTAGAAATATTCCTTTAATCTTCCCTACCAGCTCATTCAAAATGGCTAATCTATAGGAAAATGAGGCAAAATGGGCCTAGTCAACCCTGTTGACTAATTGGTGAGAGTTTTCTCATCAAAATCACATATCTTGTGATGAGAAAATTTGTTCCATGTCTATTACATTTTTTTTCAAGTTTCATGGTGTCTTGTGTAGGTCCTATGGATTTTTAAGTGCTTAGATAGGCTCTTAGGCCATTTTGGCCTAATAGGCCTAATTGGTCAAATGGTCAAGTTTGAAATTGGCATTAAATGGATATATAAGGAGTTAACATTGAGTTTACACATTGCATATCTAATGTTAGATTTTAGTGTCATGCACATTTTCATCCTTCAAGTGACTTTTCATGCAAGGGAAGGCTATTTAGACTTGACTAGTCTTGCACTTCAGTTGACTAATTGACAATTCATGCATTTATCTCTGGTTATCATGTAATTAAAGGCTTTCCAATACTTCTAACTCAACTTCAAGTGGATTTAAGACATCCAAGGTTGGTGTAGCATTCATACATGAAGATTGAATTGTCAAGGATGGGCCCACCACACCTTTTCCAATGCCAAAGTAGAGCTTCATGCAAGAAAAGGAGACAAGGATATTAATTCAAGACTTGGTTATCTTTTTGTAATTAGAATTAGAATGGAGTTTAGTTATCCTCCTCTTCTCTTGTTTAAAGAGAAATCTCTTGGCCTTATTGATGCTTTTACTATATGTGTAGGCTTTTTAGCCATTTTTCAGGAGGGATCCCTCTCTTGACAAGACCAAACTCTATCAAGATTGAGTTTTTCAACCTTTTTAGATAAATAAAATGACTATTTCATATTTCATTATGCTGGTATAGTGTAAATATGTCAGTTGATTTACTTATGTGGTAGAGCTTTTTCCCTTGTCGAGTCCTGATTCTTACCTAGTTACTAGTTTGTCAAATTATGTAGGGCATGTTCAGTGTTTGATGTCTTTGGACTGAGATTATAATGGATATAAGTGGTTTTTTAGTGCCTTGAATCAATCCTATTCCATCATTTCCCTCAATATTTGATCTCTAGATAAAACCTCTACATGAAATATTGATGCATAGGATATATTTAAAGTTATAGATTCAATCTTTGCTTATGTAATCAGTGTTTTAGGTGCTAAAATAGAGTGGATGAACCATAAATATAGGTGTATCACCAATATTAAAGTATGATCTCCCTTTCAATTTCCTTCTCCCCCTTTTCATCCCAATAATTAGTAGTTTAGTAAGCAGTGCAAAGTGATACATTAGAGGAGATAGCCTCAACAAAATCTAAAGGTCTATTCTAAATTTAGGTGTCCCACACCTTAGATCATTATAATGTTAGTCTAGGTTTGAATGTTTTAGAGACAAATCTATCACACCTTAAAGTAGGGTTCTATCTAGATAGCTAACAGTTCTGGCATGCCTGGTGGGACACAAGTTTGGCTATTGGAGTAAAAGTTTGTAGCACATTCATCTTTAGATCTAATTTTTAGTACTTATATGGCCCTCATCTCAAGGCAAAAATTACATTTTTGTTCATAATTTTAGTTATCTTTATGATTTTCTAGGCCATGGTAGCCTATAGAGAAGAATTTTGCCATTCTTCTCCCTTCCAACAATTCTAGTATGATCCTTATGATTCATATCAGTCCTATCATGAGCCATACCAGCCATTTAATGAATATACAGAGAATTATCAATAGTATGAAAGCTCATATAGGTCTTATAACTACTCTCATGAGTCTTTTTATCCTCTTGATTAGTCCAATCAAATCCCAAATCAATCCATCTCAAAATTCAAGAAAACTCTATTTGGCTATGCGAAAGAGATGATAAGTATGGATACTAGGATTACCTATAGAGAGGAGATTTCCAAATATGAAATTTAGAGCATGAGATCATATTTATAATGGGATAAAGAGGTATGTGAAACTTTTATAAGGCAATGTCACTCAAATTCTAGTTGTGATATTTTAGACATTGGAGGTATAATAGTAAGCATTGAAGAAAGACTAGTGGTCTATGAGAAACCCTAGGGTCATCATTATCAACATTATTTTCCCATAGAGATCCCATTTTCCCTTTATGATTAGAAAACTAATGTTTATCATAGCCCTCATGAATCAATCCAAGCCTTGCCTAGCTTTCCTACCTGGAAGAATATCCAAGAGAGGTCCCAGAAAGTTGAATAAGTTTGTTATGAGAATTCTAATTTTCAGATTGTAGAGATCATACAGTATCCTATATCTTCAAGTTTTTAGGAAGAAGTTTCTAGTGATTTATTCCATTATTTTGAGGCTAATCTAGCCAAGAAAATTGAGCTTCCAAATCATCATCTCTAGTATTCAATGGTAGTTGCAAATTCAACACCACAACGAATTCCTTCTTTCACACCCATGGCTACCAAAAGTACAAAATTAGAGGTTCATAAACCCAAGTTTATGACTTGGAAGTAGATTAAAGAGTTAGGTGAGAAAGAGGAATAATCAAGCATCATTCAGGATGTTGAATTTAGGAGCAAACTAGAGATCATTCATCTTCCACTCATTTCTCCTCAGAAGCCAAAGTCCTTTCCTTCATGGAAAGCAGTTCAAGAAATAGTGTAGAAGAGAGAGGAGGTGATAGTTTTTTAGGTTTAGTAGCCTAAAGATCAAAACCAAGTATCTATGGCACAACCACTGGATCTTTCTCATCTTAGTTAGTACTTTTAGGGATCTACTATGCCTATCCTAGAGAAGGAGCCTATCCTTTCTGAAGTAAAAGATGAAGTTGTAGTTGATCTAGATGGAGATGAAGGAGTTTTGCATGAACATAATGAGGACATCATCATAGACACACTCAATGTCAATCAAGAAATTGATGAAGTCAAATAAGTTGTTGCTATGATTGAAGATCAGATGAGAGTAAATGATGAAATTCAAGAGGAAAACACTTCACTTGTTCAACTTGAAGGTGTTTTCCATGAACTCGTTGATCCAAAAATGGCTTCCATCCATCATGAAGAACAAGAGCGTACAAAAGTGATAGAAAATAAGTGCCAATTAACATAATAAGTTGAATATAATTTGCAACCTTATGATCATAATGAGGAAGTTCTAATTGTACTTCAAATTCATGAGAACAAATCTTTAGATTTATTGATATCTTTAATTTAGGTTATTATTTACTTGCATGTGGTCTATTGTAGGATGAGAAGAGTGCTTTCATCAAGAAAGAAGTAGTTGTTCCCTTAAGAGATGACATGTCTGAACTTCTCAAGAATGGTTATCAACCTCTCTCATCATATTCAAATACTTGTCTACTTTTGAAAGCTAAGTATGAACATAAATGGCCTCAAAAAGTCACAAGATCAGATCCATCTCACTTAGAGGTCAGTCTTGAAGATATGACAAAGGAGATAACACCTACTAGTCTGCATGATCATGATCATTAGTTCATAAAAGATGAAGAATTAAAAATGTTATTGTAAAATACATAGATATAAGATCATGATGATTGGGTCTTGGATCCATACCTTCAATCAATATACCTAATAATAGAGGTTCGAATTTGAACCACATATCAAAAAGACATGAGCATCCAATTGCTCTTAGCTATAGGAGAGAGCTATCAAGAGACCGCATATACATTTCAAAGTTCTATAGTGCATCAAATAGCTTTCTATTTAATCTTGGAGGAAAGAATCTTAATTTAGGTTAGTTTTTCTAGGTTTACTTTATGTCAATAAGTAATTAACACAAGCATCAATCTAATTCCCTTTCACTATTTTCCTATTTTCCGTAGGATGGTTGTCATTTATTTCTAGTTTAGCTATTGTTTCCCTTATGTCTTGTTGTATCATAATCAAAATAGGTATTACCAAGCCCAAAAGAGTCTATTTTTCAAAAGAGTTATTTGACCAGTAGGTTGGTCAACCCCTGAGAGTCACCAAAAATTTTAGTAATTTGAATTGTCAAGGCCAAATTACCACCCTATAATTTGAAACTTTCTTAAATCTAGTCATTAGCCCTTTGTAGCTAGTCAAACCAGTGTGGTGTCACCTAAAAATGCAAATTTTGGTCTAAAATGTCATAATTACTTTCAAAAATGTCATTAAAATATTCATTTTGTCTTCAATCATATTCAAATATATGATTTTGGTCTAAGCCTAAAGTTACAAATCTTGAAAAAGTGTTTTATTATACCTTTTAAGCCTAAAAAGCCCCCAAAACCCCCCACATGTGCCAAATTACCGAATTAAAATATGAAAAAGGGTTGAAAAGTCTAATTTTGCATGTTATGGCACATAATCCTTCTCAAAGTTTCTATTTCAAGTGGTGAAAGTGAAAATTGGCTTTTAAAAGCCAAAAAGATGCTCTTTTTCCTTCATTTTACAAGAATAGAATGGATTCCATACATCTAGGGCAAGGAATTTAAAGATCAGGTCATTAAAATGCCCTAGGATGAATTTCATGGAAATTTATGGCCATACAGGCCCTAAACTATTATATTCCATGCACTTGCTCAGTTTGCACAAAGGGACCTACCTACAAGTTTGGGATGGTACGAACTATTGGAGGAGAGTGAAGATATAAAATTTGGGGTGAAAAAATTAGACTCATAAGGATTATTGATGGTATAAGTGGATCTTCAATTATATTCTCTAGGATCATGAACCATTTAGTTGTATATAGGCTAATTTATGTTGTTTTGCAACCAAAAAGGCAACCGGTTTTCTCCATTTTATCCTCACCAGGGTAGAGTTTTAGGAAAAATAAAGTTGTTCCAAAATATCTGAAACTTAATATACCTTTACATGGCCTCCTTCATCTATTATTCATTAAATTTAGGGTCCAAAAAATCTCACAAAGTTAGCCAATCAAATTTACAATGTAGCATGCTTGCAAGGAGAAGTTGTACGATCATGAAAGAAGAAGGTAGCCTCAAATTTTCTTGAATTTGTGTTTGAAAGGTTCCATAAAGTTTTTCATGATTTTAAATCATAGTTATTCTAATTTATCCAAGTTTCATGGCCAATAAATCATCTCCATGATCTCAAAGTGCCTAACGAGGACTAGATTAGCATTTTTTAAGGTTTATTTGCAAATCTTAAGGTTTCTAAAGAAAATTATGATTCAATTTCAGTCTTTTTCCCCTCCTCTAATGGTCTCAAAATTTATATGGTGCGATGGTCATGAGTTCATGATGATATCTAATTCCTTACCTTGGTCTTTTCATGCTCCCTCACCCTCCTTTCCACCTCCATCTCATCCACCCCGAACCACTATCAAACCATTGTGTTATTCACTATGTTATGTGTTTTCCCATCCTCCTTTCATGTCTTTTCAACATCCTTCATCCAAATCTTAATATTTTCCACACATATCCATCACCTAATTCCATCTCAAGAGATTTAAGGTTGATGAAGGACCATCAAAAGCATGATCAAGCGGGATATACCAATAAAGCATCATATCACTACCAAATAGAAGCCTGCATCCCTATATTTTGGTCAAGAGGGTTTGAGAATTTATATATGCCTTGAATATTGGTGAACTCTCAAGATGGATTAAGGTGGAAGGCTGATTTTATTTCATAAGGGAATAAGAAATTGTAAAGCATGAGAAGTTTTCATAATGCTAATGAGCCCTAGAATGCACCTATAACTACCTGTGAGAGGCATCTACAACAGGTTTCATGATCAAGAGGAATGAAACTTAGTCAAGAGTTTTTTTTAATAGTTTAAGGAGGTGATTGATGTTTATAAATTGATCACTATGACATAGAGACTTAAGACTTTCATATGTTTTCTTCACACTATCCAAGCTTAAGTAAATCCCCTATTTACTATTTGTACATTCTCACCTACAGTTAAAACATAATCAAACATAGCAAGTACATTTTGTCTTCATAAGTAATGGTGACCTTGACTAGGAAAGAGTGTATGGTTTTCTAAAGAGATGAATATATATGAATAGTAGTCCATGAAGTGGTTTTTAAGGATATCTAACATAGTTTAATACTCTTCTTCATGAAATCAGACCCTACAAGCCTGCTCTTAAATCCCTGCCTATTGTGATAAAGACCTTTTAATTATAAAGAGACCTCTAAAGGTGTTGAGAATATAAAGAAATTCATATCACTAAATTTAATAAACAATCAAAAACACACTTAGGTATAATTCAATATCCATTAAAGGGAAGGTAAAAGGAGACCTAGAGAGGTAAAAGATACCTATAGTCAAGTGCCCTAGATGTCAAGATAGTGAGCTAGTCCAAAGAGGTTTCTAGAGGATATTTGACCTCCATAGGGTGTGTTGAAGCTTCCAAAAAAGGAATCATATAAAAAAGATTCATATAAACCCCTTTCTACCTATCACCAATCTCTCTAAGGTCTCAAGTATGGTTACAGTCTATACACATCTACAAGTATAGCAAACAAAGTCAGGTACCCAATACAAAGTCTATGATCAAAAGAAGCAGGTGATAAGGATAGTGGTTATGCTCAAATAAATGTTTTAAGGGGATAAATGTTTTAATCCATCAAGTATATTTTTAGGGGAGCTCTAACACACCTATAGTATTTCTTAAGACATAGTCACACTTCCAAGCTAACAAGAAATAGGCCTATATTCAAGTTTCTAGAGTTTTAAAGAGCCAAGGCCTAACGTGAGGTTTCTTCTCAAAAGGATGCTATAATGAGAGTAATATTTTGATCATATAAATCCATTATTTCCTAAAAATAAACAAGTCTCAGTCAAGGGTTACATTAGATGATGACCTACAACCAGCCCTATGTGACCTACAACCAGCCTTCAAGCTAAGGAGCAGTGATAAGGTATAACCAACATGACTAGGGTATTAGTTGTCATGTTTGTTTCAAAATTCATGAAGTTTTTTGAGTATGAATTTTTATTAGTATCAACATATAAGGGAAATGAGGCTAGTACAATCATATCCCTCATTGATCACCTCCTATAGCCATGGAAGAACGCAAACCTATCTTAATTTCATTAAGGGTTTTTTAAGTCAAAGTTATCAATGAGTGAGGGGGTTTTCATAGATATAAAAATAATTAAAGTGATCAATATGCATCCATGGGTTAACACATCTTGGAGCTTATTAAATAGTCTAGCACAGTCAACATCATGCTCAAAAAGGGCTTTATCATGCAAAGAGGTTATGTTTCAAGCATCAAAACACCATCAAGCATTGAGTCATGCATTCTATAAAGAGAATGATAGGGAAAATGAGGATTTTAAGTTTTCAAACAAGCCTAAGATAAAATAAAAATCACATATAATCTTATTTTGGGCCAAATCTCATAGTGATCATAGTTTAGGCAGCCCTAAAAGCTTGTCAAGATGGAAAAGGAAGCTAGTCAGGATCTAACACAAAGACCAGTTAATTTTAGTGGATTAGCTTAAAAGGTGGTACATTATCAAGGTCTAGTGGAGTTGGGGGGCAATAAATGAGACCCTTAGACCTTCAAGTAACCTACATTCATCTCATTTTGAAACCCTACAGTCATACCTTCAAGATTTCAAGAGAATAATAAGAAGCATAGTGAATATATATAGTCCTCCTGATCAAGAATGGTATAAGAGGTAATATAATATGATATCATAAGTCATATCATCATAATGAAATTTTGAAGCATGAACATAGTTAAACCCTAGAGCCCATTATACGGACTATGCATAGGTCAAGGCCTAAAAGCTTGAAAACTAGTCAAATAGCTACAAAGAGATGGATAGGAACTTTCAATTGACCTAAATAGTTTTTAAGCATATGTTAAATATGGATTAACCACTAAAATTGTTAAAATAAAACCAATATCTACCTATAGTAGATAGTACACAGTCATGAGAGGCCTAATTACCTTGCTAAAAGGGTCTAAGCATGCCAAAAAAAGGGATAGAGAAACTCTTGAAAGGAATATTAAGATAATTAAGGATGAATTTTACCTTGAAAACCTCTCAGACACCATGAAATTAGTTCCAAAACACCTTTAAATATGCAAAAAATATAGTCATGTATGTCACAATCCATACTCAGGGGGTAGATTTGAAGGAGATTTGAAGATTCTAGCATCTAAAAGTGGAATTTTTCCCCAAAATTTGGTACATCATAATCATTATTGAAGGAAACTTCCATATAATTTTGAGTCCATTGGATGAGTGTAAGTACTCATTATTTTGTCATAGTCATCAACATGTCCATTTGAGGTCACTGTTAGAGTAGGCAATGTTTTGAGATGCCACAGAGGTTTATAAATCTAGGTGAAAGTTTCAAAAGAATGGGATGATGTTTTTACATCATATTAAGACCTTTAAAGAGTGTAAAAACTCCAAATTATATGTAAACCATGCTCATATAAGCTTTTTCAAGCAAACAAGCATATAGGCCAAAAAGGCATTTTTGAATTTTCAAGCAAGGAGATATTTTTAGAGTGTTTTGATAGAATTTTATAGACCCCATGATGATTTTTTTAGTAATTTTGAAGTAGGATAAGAGTCATTTTCATCCTGGTGAATATTTTCATTTTTTGTAGTTTTAAACACCCTTCCAAGCCTCCTATTTAGATGCTCATATCTTTAAACCACAAGAGGAGTTTGGATGAATGATCTTAATATATTTTGAGGACAAATATTTAATTATAATTCATAAACAATTTATTTTATTTGAGGGGTTTTACTTTATGAACAATCGTTAAGAGCGTAGGCAGCCCAGAATGCAAGTAAAACCCTACAGGCAAATTTCCTCTATGTGATAACTTTGCATATATTTTGCATGGGAACCAATATTTTTAGGGATGTTAGGGGGGTAAATTTGATAGGAATAAATTGAAATATTTTTGGATTTGGAGGTCTTTACTTCATAAAATCATCATTTTGAAGATTCAGCTTTAAAACCCTCCCAAACCCTTGAAAAAATAATTTTGCAAAAAGATTATTTTATTTCCATAAAATCACCATGGATCAACCTAAAACCTTTTAAATTTTTAATTAACTTAGAGAGGATTCCATAAATGCCAATTTGATGTATGGAGCTATAAGGATCAGAGAAAAAGTCATGTTTTTTATGGAAAAAATATATAAAATGAAGTATAGGGTAGTTCAATGGAGTTTGAAGCCTAATACTTGTTATTCATAATAAAATATTCATTTGGTCATAATATTCCTAGAACTATCCTTACAATATCATTCAAAATGGCCAGTCTACAAGAAAATGAGGCAAAATGGGCCTAGTCAACCCTGTTGATTGAATGGCGAGAGATTTCTCATGAAAATCACATATCCTGTGATGAGAAAAGTTGTTCCATGTCTAATACATTTTTTTAAAGATTTCATGGTGTCTTTTTCATGTCCTATGGAGTTTTAAGTGCTCAAATAGACTTTTTGGCCTTTTTGGCCTAATAGGCCTAATTGGTCAAATGGTCAAGTTTGAAATTGGCATTAAATGGATATCTAAGGAGCTAACATTGAGTTTACATACTAAATATATTATCTTATCTTTGATTTTAATGCACATTTTCATCCTTAAGTGCCTTTTCATGTAAGGGAAGGCTATTTGGACCTTACTAGTCTTGCACTTCAGTTAACTAATTGACAAGTCATGCATCTATCCCTAGTTATCATGTAATTGAAGGATTTCCAGTACTTCCAACTCAGCTTCAAGTGGAGTTAAGGCATCCAACTTTGTCATAGCATTCATACATGAAGATTGACTTGTCAATGATGGGCCCACCATTTCTTTTCCAATGCCAAAGTAGATCTTCATGCAAGACAAGGAGACAAGGATATTGTTTCAAGACTTGGTTATCTTTTTGTAATTATAATTAGACTAGAGTTCATTGGATTTGACCTCCTCTTCTCTTGTTAAAAGCCAATCTCTTAGCCTTTTTTATGCTTTTACTCTATATGTAGGCTTTTTAGCCATTTTTTAGGAGGGATCCCTCTCTTGGCAAGACCAGACTCTACCAAGATTGAGTTTTATAACATTTTTAGATAAATAAAATGATTATTTCAGATTTCATTATGCTAGTATAGTGTAATTATGTCAGTTGATTTGCATATGTGGTAGAGCTTTCTCCCTTGTCGAGTCTTGATTCTTACATAGTTACTAGTTTATCAGATTATATAGGTCATGTTTAGTGATTCATGTCTTTTGAATAATCTTATAGTGGATATAAGTGGCTAGTTAGTGCCTTGAATTAGGCATATTCCATCATTTCCCTTAGGCTTTGATCACTAGATAAAACCTCTACATGAAATATTGATGCATAAGAGATATTCGGACTTATAGATTCAGTCTTTGATTATCTAGTCAATGTTTTAAGAGCTCAAATAGAGTGGATGAACCAAAAATATAGGTGTATCACCAACATTAAAGTATGATTTCTCTTTCAATTTACTTCTCCCCCTTTTCATCCCAATAATATGTACTTTAGTAAGTAGTGAAAAGTGACATATCAGAGCGGCTAGCCTCAGCAAAATCTAGAGGTCTAGTCTGAGTTTAAGTGTCCCACAACCTAGATCATTCCAATGTTAGTCCAGGTGTAAAGTTTTTAGAGTCAAATCTACCATGCCTTTAATCAGGGTGTTATCTAGATAGCTAACACACTCATGTAAGTTTATATGGTAGTCACTTCCATTTGTATATATGAATCTTTCAACATTTAGTATAACTTGTGGAAATATGCATTGAAGACACTTATTAGTTCATTTGGCTCCCTACGGGCAATGATAAAATGGCCATATAGGATAACCAAATCAATAGGCAACCAAAAAATATGGATAAACACCATTTTAAGATCATTCTATGAAGTAATAGATCTATTTGGGAATCCAAGATACCAAGCATAAAAAATCTCTCCCAAGGAGTAAGAAATATGTGGGAATCCACATCCTCAAGTTGAATTTATGTTCAGATCAAGGCATCTTTGAATGCCTAAATATGTTTTTCAGCTATTTGAATCCCATTATGTACTTTAGATAGAATTTGTTTTTATTCTCTAGAAAGCCATGGGTAGGCCATGGAACATTCATGAGGCATCCACCTCCACCTATCCAAATGGGAATAATAGACATTGGTTGGTTCTAATGGGAAGCAAATGGGTTGATAAATGAAATGAAAACCATAGGCAAACTACTAGTTGAGTATATTTTTCAAGTTTTTAGTTTACCTTTGTTTTCTCTTAATTTTCAATGTTTATAATCTCTAACAACTCAAAGTCAATGCATATGGACTTTTATCTCATGGGTATACATCTACTTTCCAATTTATCTTTTGAACAACCTAAGTGTGGGCAATGCTTTTAAGTGTTCATGTTTTAGATATTCTATTAAAATGTTGGTGTTATGTTTATTAGCATTGGTGGCCCTCCTTGTAGCACTAATTATGTTGATGTCCATTTTGGCACATGCCAATGTGTTCTAGGTAAGTCTTTCAATTTGCCTCTCTTGAAAGAAGATTCATTCCATTTCAAGGGGCCTATTGGTGTGAATACTTCAAACTTAATTTTAAAAGGTTGTGGGTACTTGAATAATGTAATAGATAATACATGTTTATTGTTTCTTTTGATTAGGTTTCATGTAGGTGTTTAAAATAGGTAAACATTCATTCATTTACCCAATTACAAAATCATCATGTGTAAGGTTTTATTTAATGTGATTACAGTTAATTTTTGGTGTGTTCATTCCATTGATTAAACCATTAAATAATGCAATAGCATGTAATTTAAAATGCATACATATAAATCAATATAGACATGCATTTGAATTACATTCATTTAAACACTAGATTAACAACTGGATAAAATAGCAAAGAAGGGAGAAGGGGGAAGAAAATACTGAAATAATGGTGAAAAATTCAATTTCCTAATTATATGAGCTCTAAAAATCATCCACTAAATTAACTAGCATCCACACAATTGCATTTAGATCAAATGCAAGCTTATAAAGAGAATAAACAAGGAAAAAATAACCACAACCATGGTATACATGCACAAGTTACAAGTAAATGATCCAAGTCTTCTATTAATCAACATTCATCATTTTGATACACAAATTTAGAGTATATTATAATCAATCCTTTGACATTTCACCAGCATAATGGTAGGGAGGAGTTTATGGGAGAAATTACACTATAAAATATGAAAATTACATAAAATTGAAAGAGTTCAGCTCTAAATCTCTTGTGGTGAGAAGAAAAGTGAACCCTTTGGCCATCAAAATGAGCCAATATATAGCAATGGGCTTTCTAAGGGGAGTATTTTCCCTCTAAAATGTTCCAACTACCTCCATTAATGATTCAACTACCTCCTTTCCTTTATTCTCCCTCCAAACTCACCACTTTCACTATTCATTTCTTGAAAAAAAGAGACCCAAAACAAAGTTCAATAAAGTAATTAAAATAAATGAATAATAAAATGCACACAAAAATTCAAATAGGTTTTAAAATAATCAAAAATAGACAAAGTTGAAGGTACCAATCTTTCTATGATAGAGTCACCTTTATGAAGACACAAACATTTTTAAAAATGGACCATCGAGAAAGAAGTTATGTCCAAAAAACCAAAAAAGGCCCCCAAACCTAATCAGGGTTACGGGAGGCAATAGGTCTTTTTAAATATTGTTTTAAATTTTAGCCCACTAGTTCTAATCAAGATTTGAAAGCTTGAATAGAATTGATGGGCACTTTTAATGCACTTGTAGACCTAATCAGCAAACTAAAACCTACATACAACTATGCATTTTTGGTGAGAAATATAAATTTTGAATGGAAGGGGGCCAAAGACCTAATAAAGTCTTCAACCCTCAATTAACAATGTCAAGTTTTTCATCAATGGGTTTGGGGGATAAAATCTCATAGTATTACTTTTTGTGTTTTACGGGGGAGAACCTAGATTAACAAAGGACTTTGGTGTGGGGAAAATTCATCGGCCTAGTTAGGACCTCCCCCTAACTACCAAAGGGGATGGTTCCTCAAGATCCCTAGTTACCTAGTCAGGTTTTGGGGCCTGATTAACACTATTGATGCATAAATAAAAGGTGCAAAGACCTATGTGGCATTTGAAACCCATAAAACACTACTTGTCCCCTCCTGACCTAATTAGGGTTTTTACTCCACCCTGAACTAAACTCATACCAGCTAAAACATAGACCTAGTTAGAAAAATAACCATGGATAAAAAAAGACCAAAATTCAAAGAACACCCTAGACCTAATCAGGTTTTGTAAGCCCAATTAGGTTCACATACCAAAACCCATTTCAAACAAAACCTAAGGAGGATAAAAAGTCTAATTAGAACTAGATATGTAGGAAAAAGACCTCGAAGACCAGGTTGGAAGCTTGATTATGTCTTGGGACTTATAATAATTTTAACCACTTTTAGCTAGACATGTTTAGGAATTCTAATAAGTTTTATTACCCAACTTAGCAATAGTTTGAAAGTGAGGAATGAAGGTCAAGGAATCATTTTTGGACAAACCATAAAACATAATACTTTCTCACACAAGACCAGTTGATGAGATAGAGTATGTTTTAGAGGTTAAAATGGAATGAAAACTAAAATATCCCCTAAGAAAAGACTAAAAATTTTGAGCAAGCCAGAGAACATATGTTCTAGAGACCCTATAAGTGAGATAAGTATCTTGAAAATGTATTTTTGTTCAAAGAGTAAAACATGAAACTTATCCACATGAGCATGGTTGATAGGATGGGATATGCCCTCAAGGGCTAATATGCATATAAATCAAAATTACCCCTTGAATTAGCTACATGGAGTTAAGAGAGAAATCATGCAATATTTCCAAGCATGGATAAGTGCAATAAAAGACTCTACTTCTAGGCTAAGTGATATATATGAAACTTTGCCATTTAGACTTATTTATCACAATGGTATAGGTTTCAAGAGACTAAAGAGCATGGAAATTAATATGACCTCAAAGATTAGGATGAGAGGTCTAATCAAGCTAGGATTTAAATGCAAATTAGGATATCAAAACTCTACTTTCATGTTATGTGTAAAATATTGTTATGCCCTTAACCTATAGTGTATTTAAGGATATGTGTGTCTAACTTGTGGCTTGCACACCTTCATATTATCTTATTCCATTTCTCTATGTTCTTAGTATGGTTGGCCTATGGAATAACCTTGTCTAAGTAGAGTATATATAAGAGGTAGTGGTAAGTCTTTTATGATCATATTTCAAATCTTTTTCTTATTGCATTATTGTGGAGGTTTCCCCTCAAAGTGGCTCAATCATAATATTCAAGTATTATGCTCTTTCACCAATTTTTATTATGGATATATTTATTTTTATCTTGATTCTGCAATATATAATTATATTATTGTAAATCATTTAAGTAATTTCATTACAAGTGGTATCAAAGCCTCCACCCAAGATCAAGTCATAGAGTAGGTGGATAAGTTGGCATTGTAGTGATCATTTAGGGCTCATACATATAGGAGATCCTTGTGTATGGGTAAAAATCTAGCCTAGAGTTTGGGCTTCGAAAATGTGGTGGGATGTTATAATCTTGATATGTGGATTTCACTAACACCTCAAGGTTTTGGGGTAATAGTTCACTACAAATACACATATGTGTTATTTCAAATAGTGATGTTTTGAGGTCTTGGTTTAATACACAAACCAATAAAGGCCACCAAATCAACTTGAGAGTGTTGAGACCAATGAACCATGAGTGTGAGTGAGAGTGGATTTAAAAAAAAGAGGTTCCCTAATTCTTTAAAAAATTAAGGTGTGTTGAGCAAGCAACAACATAAATATCTAAGGACATAAAGAGAGATAGGAGGGCCCATGCCCCCAATCTTAGATAAAATGTGGATTTACACTTAGTATTTGATATTAGCTCAACTATGCCGCCCAATCATACTAATAACTTGGTGAGTGTGAGTGAACCAAGTCAACTCACACTATCAAACTCATGAGTCTAGATGATATAATAAATTTCAAACTAAAAACTTATAAAGATTACGTGATTTAATCACCTCAACCATACCAAAAACTGAACCAACTAATATAGTCCATAAAAGTCCAACCTAGTGGGTGGTGATAGTCCTAAAAGTATTTGGAATATGAAATTGATTTAATTTTTCAATATTAGGTACACATTGCATAGGATATGCACCTTAGATATGTCTCATGTTGAGTCTATGTATAATAATTATACTAATGTATATAATTATGCCATAAATGTGTATCTAAAACATATAACTATGAATCTATCCAATCAAATAACTATGTAAGTGTGTAGAACATGTTTCCAAAACATTCCCCCACTGTGTATGGATAAAACTAAAAATTAATATAGGTGTCAATGCGGAATACATGTTTCAAAACATGTCCCCAATGTAATATGGGTATGTTGCATATTGAATAAGTGTGGAGAACATATTTCCAAAGCATTCCCCCATTAAGTTTGAAACTATGAATATGTGGAAGCCATGCCTCTATGACATGCCCCAAATGAATATAAAATTGTGAATATGTGGAAGCCATGATTCTATGACATACCCCCACTAAATCTAAAACTATGAATATGTGGAATCCATGCCTCTATGAAATGCCCCCACTAAATTTGAAACTATAAATATGTGGAATTTGTGCCTTTATGACATGCCCCCACTGATATGCCCACCCACCCCTTAAGGTGAGGGGAGATAGAAACTGGTAGTTACCCTACCTCAAAAGGATAATATAACCATGTAAATTGAAGAAAGTACCATCTAGCATATAAATGGAATATGTCTAGATAAATATATCATTGAAGCACATAGAATGTGATCACATCAAGTCCTAAGATACATGATAAAAATCATGGAAACATCTAGATAGTAAAAATACAAGCTCAATAAGGAAGCAATTACACACACAAGAGCACTTAAAATCAAGTCAACAAATAATGTTCCAAGGAGACCACAAATAAGGTGTATATTTAAGTTTCACACAATCAAATGGACATGACTTATTCAAATGTCCATATAGCAATAAATGACATATTAAAATTTAATATACAACAAGCAATGCCATATTCAAATGTCAAAGAGGCAAACAAAGGTATAGGGGCTTCAAATAATGGAGCATATTCAAATTCTCAAACAATTAAGATAATAGCAAGGCAAGACACTCAAGGCAATGCATAAATTAAAGCATAAAAAACCAACATAAACATAGCATACTAGCCCATGAATCAAATGTGTTAGCAAAAAAAATCAATTACATAGCATATCAAGTACACCATTAAATATGTAAGCATGTTTAAATGCATGTGTAAGTACATAAGCTCAAAAATTATAATGTAAAGTGACCATATAATGATATAACCTGGATGTATCATGATCAAAGAAGGTGGATGCCCCCAACACCCTGGTGACATGAGAAGAATGAAATCCCAACATCCACAAGTACATAAATCATGTATCTATGTATTCCTATATCACACTCAAATAGAAGTGTGAAACATGTGTGTATGTAGGAATAATTGATATGTTATCCAGCAACATGGATCTAACAACATAGATGCCAAGGAGCCATTAATATAAGTACATGATGACTATATTTTTGGATTTTTGAATGTTTATATATATATATATATATATATATATATATATATATATATATATATATATGGATATGGTATGTTTAGAGTATTGGATATGTCTCACATAA